>SJYQ01005151.1:195811-209226 GCA_006410935.1 Redunca redunca | reverse complement strand
ATGTTCAAGCTGGTTTTAGAAAAGGCAGAGGAACCAGAGATCAAATTGCCAACATCCGCTGGATCATGGAAAAAGCAAGAAAGTTCCAGAAAAACATTTATTTCTGCTTTATTGCCTATGCCAAAGCCTTTGACTGTGTGGATCACAATAAACTGTGGAAAATTCTGAAAGAAATGGGAATACCAGACCACCTAAATTGCCTCTTGAGAAATCTATATGCAGGTCAGGAAGCAACAGTTAGAACTGGACATGGAACAACAAACTGGTTCCAAATAGGAAAAGGAGTATGTCAAGGCTGTATATTGTCACCCTGCTTATTTAACTTCTATGCAGAGTACATCATGAGAAACGCTGGACTGGAAGAAACACAAGCTGGAATCAAGATTGCCGGGAGAAATATCAATCACCTCAGATAGGCAGATGACACCACCCTTATGGCAGAAAGTGAAGAGGAGCTAAAAGCCTCTTGATGAAAGTGAAAGAGGAGAGCGAAAAAGTTGGCTTAAAGCTCAACATTCAGAAAACAAAGATCATGGCATCCGGTCCCATCAATTCATGGGAAATAGATGGGGAAATGGTAAAAACAGTGTCAGACTTTATTTTGGGGGTCTCCAAAATGACTGCAGATGGTGACTGCAGCCATGAAATTAAAAGACGCTTACTTCTTGGAAGAAAAGTTATGACCAACCTAGATAGTATATTCAATAAGTTCCGTCTAGTCAAGGCTATGGTTTTTCCTGTGGTCGTGTATGGATGTGAGAGTTGGACTGTGAAGAAGGCTGAGCACCAAAGAATTGGTGCGTTTGAACTGTGGTGTTGGAGAAGACTCTTGAGAGTCCCTTGGACTGCAAGGAGATCCAACCAGTCCATTCTGAAGGAGATCAATCTTGGGATTTCTTTGGAAGGAATGATGCTGAAGCTGAAACTCCAGTACTTTGGACACCTGATGTGAAGAGTTGACTCATTGGAAAAGACTCTGATGCTGGGAGGGATTGGAGGCAGGAGGAGAAGGGGACGACAGAGTATGAGATGGCTGGATGGCATCACGGACACGATGGACATGTGTCTGAGTGAACTCTGGGAGTTGGTGATGCACAGGGAGGCCTGTCGTGCTGTGATCATGGGGTCGCAAAGAGTCAGACACGACTGAGTGTCTGATCTGAACTGAACTGAATCTATCTTCAAACGATGCCCCTCCATATTAATCTCTCTTAAAGAAAGCTAATTTGGAATTTTGATAAAATTTGGCACAAGGCAGAATTTTAGGACTTCTAAGCAAATCACACAGGTCTAACCCTGGTGAGCTTGCAGTTACAACATAAGGCTGGCTTGTGTCTGTGCTTGGTAGATATGTACAAACAAGAATTAATGATGGGGAGGCAGACAGCTGTTTTGTGACCATTTTTGAAAATAGGAAGTCAATGCTGATTTGGATCAATGCATCATTGTGTATATTTTAAGGATAAATAAACTTTAATGTAGCACATTTATCTGCTAAGGAAAATAGATTTTGAGTCTCAAATCAGCTGTAATGCATCTTTCCTTTACTCCTTATTGTGTGGCCCCAAATAACTCTGTAGATAAACTTCTTACAAATAGCTGAGAAAAGAAGAGAAGCAAAAAGCAAAGGAGAAAAGGAAAGATATACCTATATGAATGCACAGTTCCAGGGAATAGCAAGGAGAGATAAGAGAGCCTTCTTAAGTAAACAGTGGGAAAAAAAAAGAAACAAAAAACAAAACAAAACAAACAAAAAAAAAAAACAGAGGAAAACAATAGAAAGGGAAAGGCTAGAGATGTTTTCAACAAAATTAGAGATACCAAGGGAACATTTCATGCAATAATGGGCTCAGTAAAGGACAGAAATGGTACAGACCTAAAAGAAGCAGAAGATATTAAGAAGGGGTGGCAAGGATACACAGAACTAAAAAAAAAAAAAAAAAAAGAAGAAGAAATCTTAAAGGCCCAGATAACCATGATGGTGTGATCACTCACCAACAGCTAGACATCTGGAGTGTGAAGTCAAGTGGGCCTTAGGAAGTATTACTAGAACAAAGTTAGTTGAGATGATGGAATTCCAGTTGAGCTATTTCAAATCCTAAAACATGATGCTGTGAAAGTGCTTCACTCAATATGCCACCAAATTTGGAAAACTCAGCAGCGGCCACAGGACTGGAAAAGGTCAGTTTCCACTCCAGTCCCAAAGAAGGGTAATGCCAGTGTTCAAATTATCACACAATTGCATTCATTTTGCGTGCTGGCAAGGTAATGCTCAAATTCCTTCAAGCTAGGCTTTAACAGTACATGAACTGAGAAATTCCAGATATTCAAACTGAATTTAGAAAAAACAGAGGAACCAGAGACCAAATTGCCAACATTCATTGGATTATAGAAAAAAAAAAAAAAAATTCCAGAAAAACAACTACTTCTGCTTCATTGGCTATGCTAAAGCCTTTGACTGTGTGGATCATAAAAAAATGTGGAAAATTCTTAAAAGAGATAGGAATACCAGACCACCATATCTGTGTCCTGAGAAACCTGAATGCAGGTGAAGAAGCAACAGTTAGAACACGACATGGAACAACTGACTGGTTGAAAATTGGAAAAGGAGTACATCAAGACTGTATGTTGTCACCCTGCTTATTTAACTTATATGCAGAATACATCATGTGAAATGCCAGGCTGGATGAATTATAAGCTGTAGTCAAGATTGGCAGGAGAAATATCAATAAACTCTGATACACAGAGGACACCACCCTAATGGTAGAAAGTGAAGAGGGACTGACTGAAGAACTTCTTGATGAAAGTGAAAGAGGAGAGTGAAATAACCGGCTTAAAATTCAATATTAAAAAAAAAAAAAAACAAAAAACTGAGATCATGGCATCCAGTCTAATCACTCATAGAAATTAGATGAGGAAACAATGGAAACAGTAACAAACTTTATTTCCTTGGGCTCTCTAAAATCACTGCAGAAAGTGACTGCTGCCATGAAATTAAAAGATGCTTGCTCCTTGAAAAAAAAGCTATGACAACCCTAGACAGAGTAGTAAAAAGCAGATACAGCACTTTGCCAACAAAGGTACATATAGTCAAAGCTATGTTTTTTACAGTAGTCATGTATGGATGTAAGAGTTGGACCATAAAGATGAACGCTGAAGAATTGATGCTTTCAAACTGTGGTGCTGGAGAAGACTGTTGAGAGTGCCTTGGACTGCAAGGAGATCAAACCAGTCAATCCTAAAAGAAATCAACCCTGAATGTTCATTGGAAGGACTGATGTTAAGCTGAAGTTCCAATACTTTGGCCAGCTGTTGTGAAGAGCTGACTCATTGGAAAAGACCCTCATGCAGGGAAAGATTGAACGCAGGAGAAGAAGGTGATGACAGAGATCATGCTCTGAGTGGATGGTATCACCGATTTAATGGACATTAGGTTGAGCTAACTCCAAGAGATAATGAAGGACAGGGAAGCCTGTTGTACTGCAGTCCACAGGGTGGTGAAGATTCAGACACACCTAAATGAATGAAAAACAAAAACTTCTTAACTCCTTGAAAAATGACATAATCAGAAGACTAATACTGCAATATCTTCTCTTTTGGAGAAATCTCTACAAAGCACAAATGAAACAGTCTCCTTCCTAAGCATCCTCTAAGTTAAGTCACTCAGTCGTGTCCAACTCATTGCGATCCCCTGAACTGTAGCCCACCAGGCTTCTCCGTCCATGGGATTCTCAGGGCAGGAATACTGGAGTGGGTTGCCATTTCCTTCTCCAGGGGATCCTCCCGACCTAGGGATCGAACCCAGGTCTCCCACATTGCAGGCAGACGCTTTAACTTCTGAGATACCAGGGAAGGTTCCAAGCATCCTCTACCTTTCTGGTAGATTAAAGCTTGTCTAATTGGAGGCATGGCATCATCTTTCAATAAACTGAGCCTAATGAATGGATTTCGGAATGCTGAAATATACAGAATACCAAAATCTATTTCATACGTTACTGCAGTGTACTCTTGTGTAGAATCTCCCCAAATTTTTTTCAATATCACAGCCACTTGGAATATGATAATATAATATTTCTATCCCATTCCAAGAGGCACTTATTTGGGACAGTATAAAATCTTTGAGGTTGGTATGTACCTTTCAGTTATTAGCACCTTCCAGTTGCTGTCATCTTGGGGGCAGCAGTGACATGGTACATAAAATCATGCTGCTTCATATAATGGCAGGAATCTTGGTGTTCAGTTGAATATGGCATTTGTAAATCATGCTAAGATAAATGAATGAAGCTGAGTCAGGCTGGAGGCAGGTAGGCTAGGGGCTCCTGTATCCAGGTTCTGGTTAGCACTCCTTGGGAGCTAGGAGCTGAGAAAATTAGTATCTTAGTTAGACCTGATACATTTCTGAGACTCTAAGAAAATAGTATTGCCTCCTCAAATATCAGTCATATAGTCTGTAAAAGATATCACAAAAATATCTTCCTGATAAAAAAGTTTTGTAGGTCTTCTGTATTTATGCATATAAAACCTTATCCCTATAATATGAAAGAATCTTTATTATTGCTGTTGGTTTTCTGGGACCAGGGTTAGGGGGAGGCAATTGAGGCCTGGCCTTGGATGTAACACTTAAGAGGAGCCAAAGTCTCGGTTAACAAGATGAGTAATACTTTCATGCAATATATATCTTTTAAAAATTAAGACCATTAAAAAAAGTACAAGATGCAGAATAAAAACAAAATTTTAAACAAAAGCAGAATCTGGGTCTTCACCTGGGTGACACACCTTATTGTCTCATCCTAATCTATCCTCTGTTGGACCCTGTCAAGATTATTTAAAATGTTGTATGAAAATATTATATACCTTGATTTATAAATTTTTCAAAAAAAATTTGCACTTGAGGATAGTGCCACACTTTGTTTATCCTAGACCCAACTTTGGTTACATTTCTGAGATTAAACTGATTGTTTCTAATTGTGCCTAAATTGGTTTCATGGCAATTCTCTTTTCACTCACATCCTCATTCAGCAAGCCCCTGATCTCTGCCAGGTGCTGTGTCAGGCACTAGGGATACACAGAGCCAGCCTGTGGCCACAGATACACACAGACACGAGCAATATATTCAACAAGAGTATTGTAAATGCATCTATTCATTGATTCATCCCACAGTGTTCAGTGAGAACATCCTCTGTTTGTGCTAGGTACATAATATATACCAGATATAACAGTGAACTCAGGAAGTGAATACTCAGTTTTATGCGGGTCAGTATTTTCTTGTGTCAATAAAAACACTCACTTGCAGTGACATACCAAGACAATGAAACTATCCCAAAAATAAAGAAATTCAAGAAGGTAAAGTGATTGTCTGAGAAGGATTTATGAATAGATGAGGGAAGAAGAGAAGCAACAAGCTAGGGAGAAAGGGAAAGATATACCCAATTGAATACAGAGTTTCCGGGAATAGCAAGGGACGATGAGAAGGCCTTCTTAAATAAACAATGCAAACAAAAACAGTAAAATGGGAAAGACTAGAGATCTCTTCAAGAAAATTGGAGACATCAAAGGAACATTTCATGCAAGGATGGTGATGATAAAGGAAAGAAATGGTAAGAACCTAACAGAAGCATAAGATATTAAGAAGAGGTGTCAAGAATACACAGATGATCTATAAAAAAAAAAAAAAAAAGTTTTAATGACTGGGATACCCATGAGGGTGTGGTCACTTACCTAGAGCCAGGCATCCTGGAGTGTGAAGTCAAGTGGGCATTAGGAATTATTACTAAGAATAAAGCGAGTAGAGGTGATAGAATTCCAGCTAAGCTATTTCACATACTAAAAGATGATGATGTTCAAGTGCTGCACTCGATATGACAGAAAATTTGGAAAATTCAGCAGTGGCCACAGGACTGGAAAAGGTCAGTTTTCACTCCAATCCCAAAGAAAGTCAATGCCAAATAATGCTCAAACTACCATACAATTACACTCACACCACATGCTAGTAAGGTTAAGCTCAAAATCCTTTGAGTGCTTCAGAAGGATGTGAACTGAGGACCTCTAAAGGTACAAGCTGGGTTTAGAAAAGGCTGAGGAACCAGAGATCAAATTGCCAACATTCACTGTGTCATAAAGAAAACAAGGGAGTTCCAGAAAAATATCTACTTGTACATCATTGATTACACTAAAGCCTTTGACTATGTGGATCACCACAAACTGGAAAATTATTCAAGAGATGAGAATACCAAACCACCTTACTTGTCTCTTGGGAAACCTTATGAGGGTCAGAAGCAAAAGTTAGAATCAGACATGAAAAAATGGACTGGTTCCAAATTAGGAAATGAATACGACAGTGCTGTATATTGTAACCCACTTATTTAACTTAGAAGCAGAGTGCATCATGTGAAATGCTTGGTGGGATGAATCACAAGCTGGAATCAAGATTGCTGGGAGAAATATCAACAATCTCAGATCTGCAGATCATACCACTCTAATGGCAGAGAGTAAAGGGGATCTAAATAGCCTCTTGATGAGAGTGAAAGAATAGAGTGAAAAAAGCTGGCTTAAGACTCAACATTAAAAAAAAGATCAGGGAATCTGGTCCCATCACTTCATGTCAAATAGGGGAAAAGTGGAAACAATGACAGGTTTTATTTTCTTGGGATGCAAAATGGTGACTGCAGCCATGAAATTAAGAGATGCTTGCTCCATGGAAGGAAAGTTAAGGCAAAGCTAGACAGTATATTAAAAAGCAGAGACATCGTTGCTGATCAAAAAAAAGTATAGTCAATGCTATGGTTTTCCCAGTAGTAATGTATGGATGTGAGAGTTGGACTGTAAAGAAGGCTGAGTGAGCGCTGAAGAACAGATTCTTTTAAATTGTGGTGCTGGAGAATACTCGAGAGTCCCTTGGACAGCAAAGAGACTTGCTGTCAGTCCTAAAGAAAACCAACCCTCAATACTCATTTGCAAGACTGATGCTAGCTGCTGGAGGGTTGTGACTCTTCTTCCTTCTCTGTCTGCCCTCAGGTGGATAAGGCTAAGAATCTTGCAGAAGATTCCTGATGAGAGGAACTCAGTTCAGTTGTCACTCAGTAGTGTCCAACTCTTTGTGACTCCATGGACTGCAGCACACCAAACTTCCCTGTCCATTACCAACTCCCAGAGCTTACTCAAACTCATGTCCATCAGGTCAGTGATGCCATTCAACCATCTCATCCTCTCCTCTATTATCCCCTTCTACTTCTGCCTTCAATATTTCCCAGCATCAGGGTCTTTTCCAATGAGTCAGTACTTTGCAGAAGGTGGCCAAAGTATTAGAGCTTCAGCTTCAGCATCAGTCCTTCCAATGCATATTCAAGACTGATTTCCTTTAGGGCTGACTGTTTTGATCTACTCGCAGTCCAAGGGACTTTCAAGAGTCTTCTCCAACACCACAGTTCAAAAACATCAATTGTTTGGTGCTCAGCTTTCATTATAGTCTAATTCTCACATCCATACCTGACTACTGGAAAAATAATAGCAATGACTAGACAGACCTTTTTTGGCCAAGTAATATCTCTGCTTTTTAAAAAGCTGTCTAGGTTGTTCATAGCTTTTCTTCCAAGAAGCAAGCATCTTTTAATTTCATGGCTGCCGTCACCATCTTCAGTGATTTTGTAGCCACCCCCCAAAAATAAAGTTTCTCACTGTCTCCACTGTTTTCCCATCTATTTACCACGATCTGATGGGAAAGGATGCCATGATCTTAGTTTTCTGAATGTTGATCTTTAAGCCACCTTTTTCACTCTCCTCTTTCACTTTCAAGAGGCTCTTTAGTTCTTCTTCACTTTCTGCCATAAGAGTGGTGTCATCTGCATACCTGAGGTTATTGATATTTCCCCTGGCAATCCTGATTGTAGCTTGTGCTTCTTCTAATCTGGCATTTCTCATGATGTACTCTTCATATAATTTAAATAAGCAGGGTGACAATATACAGCCTTGACATACTCCTTTACAAATTTGAACTAGTCTGCTGTTCCATGTCTGGTTCTAACTGTTGCTTCTGATCCTCATAAGGTTTCCCAAGAGACAGGTAAGGTGGTCTGGTATCCTCATCTCTTGAAGAATTTTCCACAGTTTGTGGTGATCCGCGCAGTCAATGGAGAAGGCAATGGCACCCCACTCCAGTATTCTTGCCTGGAAAAATCCCATAGATGAAGGAGCCTGGTGGGCTACAGTCCATGGGGTCGCTAAGATTCGGACATGACTGAGGGACTTCACTTTCACTTTTCACTTTCATGTATTGGAGAAGGAAATGGCAACCCCCTCTGGTGTTCTTGCCTTGAGAATCCCAGGGATGGGGGAGCCTGATGGGCTGCCTTCTATGGTGTTCTTGCCTTAAGAATCCCAGGGACGAGGGAGCCTGATGGGCTGCTGTCTCTGGGGTCACACAGAGTTGGACACGACTGAAGCGACGCAGCAGCAGCAGCACACAGTCGAAGGCATAATGCAGCAGAAGTAATTTTTTTTTTTTCTGAAACTCTCTTGCTTTTTCAATGATCCAACGGATGTTGGCAATTTGATCTCCAGTTCCTCTGGGTCTTCCAAATTCAGCTTGAACATCTGGAATTTCACAGTTCATGTACTGCTGAGGCCTGGCTTGGCAAATTTTGAGCATTCCTTTGCTAGTGTGTAAGATGAATACAATTGTGTGGTAGTTTGAACATTCTTTGGCATTGACTTTCTTTGGGATTGGAATGAAAACTGACCTTTTCCAGTCCTGTGGCCATGGTTGAGTTTTCCAAATTTGCTGGCTTACTGAGAGCAGCACTTAAAAACATCATCTTTTAGGGTTTGAAATAGCTCAACTGGAATTCCATCACCTCCACTAGCTTTGTTCACGGTAATGCTTTTAAGGCCCACTTGACTTTGCATTCCAGGGTGTCTGGCTCTAGGTGAGTGATCACACCATCATGATTATCTGGTCATGAAGATCTTTTTCGTATAGTTCTGAATATTCTTGCCACTTCATAACATCTTCTCCTTTGAAAGGAACTGGTGGTTGGAAAAACTGTGTGTTGCTCTGGTTGGCAGGGCTGTGCTCAGTAAAACTTCAATTACCTGTGATGGATGGGGTTACATTCCCTCTTTGTTAGTTGTTTGGCCCGAGGCATCCAAGCTCTGGGGTTTAGGGCCATTATGGTAGTGCTAATGGTGACCTCCAAGAAGACTTAGGCCAAAAAGCCCCTTTCAGGACCGCAGCTGCCAGTGCCCTTGTCCCCACAGTAAGCCACTTCTGACACACTTTCACAGGAGGCCCTCCAACATTAGCAGGTAGTTCTGGTTCAATTTGTCAAGAATCTATTTATAAAGATCCCAGTTTGGCATCTTTCCTAGAGAAGTCAGTCCATTTGTTGCTATCTTGTAGAAATGGATTTGGATTATTCACGTTCCATATCCATAGTATTTATGGGGTATTAATTTAAAGAGAGTGGTTCCAGTCTTTGTGTGGTTAGAGCCCTTGATATGATAGCTCCCATACAACCTCACTGTGCTGTGCTTACTCACTCAGTTGTATCCAACTCTTTACAACCCCATGGACTGTAGCCCACCAGGCTCCTCCATTCATTTCTATTCTTCAGGCAAGAATACTGAAGTGGGTGGCCATGACCTCCTTCAGGGTATCTTCCCAACCCAGGCATGGAACACAGGTATCCCACATTGGAGGTAGATTCTTTAATGTCTGATCCCCCAGGGAAGCCCCCAAAACCTCACTGCACTCTGCTTAGTTGCTCAGTCATGTCCAACTCTTTGGGACCCCATGGACTAGACTACCAGGCTCCTTTGTCCATGGGGATTCTCCAGGCAAGAATATTGGAGTGGGTTGTCATGCCTTCCTCCAGTGAATCTTCCCAAACCAGAGATGGAACCTAGGTTGCCCACATTCCAGGCAGATCCTTTACCCACAAGGGAAACCCAAAACCTTACTACCCCTTCTCCAAATTATTTTCCTTGCCTGAGATAGACTCAGGTTTTTGACTTGCACTTTCCATCAAATTCTGAAACAAAATGGAAAAGAAAGAAATGTACATCTATTGAGCATCTCCTATGAGCCAGACTCAAAACACTTTGAAGAGCTGTAATCTCCCTAAGGATTTGAAAATTTGGCAGTATTAACCTTATAGAAGAAATTATTTCAGAATGATTAATTAAACTGACCTAGGTTACACCAAGTTCCACCAATAGCTGGTAAGTTGTGAAGCCAAGCTTCAGATTCAGATCTATTAATTGTAAAGTTTGATTCTCTCCATTGTATCAAGCCCGCAAGCATCCAAGGCAAAAAAAGGAATTCCAGGTGGCCAGAGCATAACTTATTATCTCCATCTACTCAGACAAATACATTAGTTTGAATAGTCATTTTTCAAATATTTATTTACTGAATGTGTCTTATGTGGTAGGCACTGTAGTAGTTGCTGCATTTGAAGTAGTCATAGCAATTTTTGAATTCCAAAAGAATTTCTCTAGACATTCTCCTGGTTGTTGTTATTGTTCAGTCACTAAGCCATGTCCAGCTCTGTGACCCCATGGACTACAGCATGATATGCACCCCTGTCCTTCACTAACTCCTGGAGTTTGCTCAGATTCATGTACACTGAGTCAGTGATGCTATTTAATCATCTCAGCCTCTGCTGTTGTGTTCTCCATTTGCCTTCAACCTTTCCCAGCATTAGGGTCTTTTCTAATGTGTGACTTTTTGCATCCGGTGGCCAAAACATTGGAGCTTCAGCTTCAGCATCAGTCCTACAAATGAACATTCAGGGTTGATTTCCTTTAGGATTGACTAGTTTTATCTCCTTGCAGTACAAGGGACCCTCAAGGATTCTCCAACAACACAATTTGAAAGAATCAATTCTTCAACATTCTGCCTTCTTTATGGACGAATTCTCACATCCATACATGACTACAGGGAAAACCATAGCTTTGACTACCCCCTTTTTTTTATTGTTGCTGTTCAGCAGTGATGTCTCTGCTTTTTAATATGCTGTCTAGGTTTGTCATAGCTTTCCTTCCAAGGGGCAAGCATCTTTTAATTTCATAGCTGCAGTCACTGTCTGCAGTGATTTTGGAGCCCAATAAAATAAAATCTGTCATTGTTGCCACTTTTTCCCTTTCTATTTGCCATGGAGTGGTGGGACCAGATGCCATGATATTTGTTTTTTTTTGTTCTTTTGTTTGTTTTGTTTTGTTTTGTTTTATAATGTTGAATTTTACGCCAGCCGTTTTTGCTCTCCTCTTTCATCTTCATCAAGAGGCTGTTTAGTTTCTCTTCACTTTCTGCCATTAGGGTGCTGCCATCTGCATTTGAGGTGATTTATATTTCTCCTGGCAATCTTGATTCCAGCTTTTAATTCATCCAACGCAACATATCATGAGATATATTCTGCATAGATGTTAAATAAGCAGGGTGATAATATACAGCCTCTATGTATTCTTCCCAGTTTTGAATCATTCCACTGTTCCATGTCTGGTACTAACTTGCTTCTTGACCTGCATACAGGCTTCTCAGGAGGCAGGTAAGGCAGTCTAGTATTTCCGTATCCTAAAGAATTTCCCACATTGTGTTGTGGTCCACACAGTTTATTCAGTTTATTAACTTTTTACAAACCCCCAAAAAATACACTACAATGAATCAATAGCAGAATAACTTATGCAGAAGAATGGTTAAGTGACCTAGAGGGAAGAAAGGTATAAATCACTGACACAGAACAGAATACAGAAAAAAAAAAAANAAAAAAAAAAAAAAAAAAAAAAAAGGAAAAAAAAAAAGGAAGACAGGCTGAGACCCCTGGGACACTAACCACAGCGATTTCTGCATTAAAGGGGTCCCAGAAGGTGAGGAGAGAGAGAACAGACCCCCCAAAAAATCTGAAGAAATAATAGCTGAAAACTCTCCTAAGTTGGGAATAGTCAAACAAGTTCAGGAAGCAAAAAGTCCTAGTCAGGATAAACCCAAGGAGGAACAAAACAAGACACATAGGAATCAAATGGATAAAAATTAAAGATAAATTATTAAGAGCAACAAGGAAAAATTGACAATGTATAAGGGAACTCCCATAAGTTTATAAGCTGATTTCTCAACAGAAACTCTGTATACCATAAGTGAATGGCACACTATATTTAAAGTATGAAAGGGAGGATTCACAAACAAGGATATTCTACCCAGCAAAGGGAATTCTCTAGCAGGAAACACAAGAGAAGGAAAGGATCTACACAAAATAAACCCAAAACAATTAAGTAAATGGTAATAGGATCATACATATTAATTACCTTAACTTTAAATGGATTAAATGCATCAACCAAAAGACATAGACAGGCTGGGCTGATGAAAACATGTGCATCTGTGTATTTCCAATTACCACATCACTCTACTTAACCCCTAAATTGTATGTAATTAATTTATATTGTTAGGTTAATCTTGTTTCTGTTATGGCTTGGAACTGTAATTATCTTCTATTTTTTGTCTAGCTATTGATTGTGAAAACTGATAAGTATCTTTTACTGTTGTGATTATGTTTATTCTCTTAATATCATTGCATCATGATTGGCCAACAAAAAATAACAGAATTCTATATTACTAAATCTACCATTTAATAGAAAAACTTGTAATCACTTTTTAAAATACATATTCAAAGCAGAATTATCTTAGAAGCTTTTTGAAAAATACAAATGCCCAGGTATTGTTATCAAAAAACAAACAAGCAAACAAAAAACCTTCAGCAATAGTTTTTGTCCAACTACCAAATAGCTAAATGCTCATTGATTGCATTGGCCATGGTAAAATCAAGATACATTCTCTTGAAAATGTAATATTCAAACACAGAAGACTTAATTTTATACAAAATGATGAATAATTGGCTGTTGGGTTGGGGGGGCGTTGCTTGGTTTTGCTTTTTCCAAGTAGTCATAGAAGTAGAAAATCTCACTTTTTTCAAGGAATTATGGCATGTAGCTTAGACACAGCTTGCTCCAAAGAACTTTCTACCACCTTTAGGAAATTTTTCTCTATCTAAAGTGAAAGGTTTCTATTCATTCTATACTTGACTACACTTTACTATGCTTAGATGCACAATCTTTTTGTTGTCTATTTCTCTCTGCCTGTATCTGTCCCTTTTCTTAGAGTGCTGAAATAATTTTAAATTATACTGGGCAATATGTAGCATGCTTTTTCCCTACAAGGATCTGTTCCTGACATTTTACCTGAATTAAGGTCATTCTCTTCAGCTAGTTGAGGAGAGGAACACTCATATTTACTCCTGATCATTAAGAATAATCTTAATAGGAAAAATAATTTACTTTACATAAGATGAAAAGAGTAGTAAAGTTTCCTCTTTGGGAAAGGAAAACAAAATTAGACAAAGAAAATTAGACATAAAAAAAAAAAAAAAAAC
>SJYQ01005151.1:173686-195584 GCA_006410935.1 Redunca redunca | reverse complement strand
GGAGAAATATCAATAACCTCAGATATGCAGATGATACCACCCTTATGGCAGAAAGTGAAGAGGAGCTAAAAAGCCACTTGATGAAAGTGAAAGTGGAGAGTGAAAAAGTTGGCTTAAAGCTCAACATCCAGAAAATGAAGATCATGGCATCCAGTCCCATCACTTCATGGGAAATAGATGGGGAAACAGTGCTAGACTTTATTTTTTTGGGCTCCAAAATCACTGCAGATGGTGACTGCAGCCATGAAATTAAAAGACACTTACTCCTTGGAACAAAAGTTATGACCAACCAAGATAGCATCTTCAGAATCAGAGACATTACTTTGCCGACTAAGGTCCATCTAGTTAAGGCTATGATTTTTCCTGTGGTCATGTATGGATGTGAAAGTTGGACTGTGAAAAGGGCTGAGCGCTGAAGAATTGATGCTCTTGAACTGTGGTGTTGGAGAAGACTCTTGAGAGTCCCTTGGACTGCAAGGAGATCCAACCTGTCCATTCTGAAAGAAATCAGCCCTGGGATTTCTTTGGAAAGAATGATGCTAAAGCTGAAGCTCCAGTATTTTGGCCACCTCATGCGAAGAGTTGACTCACTGGAAAAGACTCTGATGCTGGGAGGGATTGGGGGCAGGAGGAGAAGGGGACGGCAGAGGATGAGATTGCTGGATGGCATCACTGACTCGATGGATGTGATTCTGAGTGAACTCAGGGAGTTGGTGATGGACAGGGAGGCCTGGTGTGCTGCGATTCATGGGGTTGCAAAGAGTCGGACACAACTGAGCGACTGAACTGCACTGAACTGAACCATTTTTAAATTCTGTATTAAGCCTATTTTAGGGTCAGTTTTCCTGACTAGACTGGTATAGAACGTAAGTCTGGTACAGAAGGTAAGTCTGTGACCACTTATCTTTCTATCCTCATTCTCCAAGTGCTGAGCACAAACTGGGCTCTTCATAAATATTTGTTGCACAAATTGAACAGGCTGTTAGCAAATAGTAAAACTGAGTCATTTTCACCATATCTCATGATGAATTGTCCTCTTCAGAATGGGAAATTCTAGCCAAATACCTCTTATCTCGGTTAAAAGGATTAGATTTCACTAAACATTTTCCCCACCCTTAGTTACAACTCAAATCTTTTTGTTTTGAGAGATATTAAGAGTTTTCTATTTGACTGCCAGCCAGAAATCCATACTCAACAATTGAATTTTTTATGTATTCTTCTTCTTTGGATTATATAATTAAGTGGAAGAAATATATAAGCAATCCATGCTATCCAGGACCTAGCATAATAGAGTCTTTAAAACTTAAGGGGCCAGAAATGGAGTCAAGATCACACAGCAGTGAGCTTGTCCATGTTTGTTGACAGCATAGAGATGGATGAACCCTTAACCATGACCACAGCCTGGTTCCATTTGAGAAGATGCCTGGTTCGCTGATTTGCAGGGGAGAAGATCAGGTTTATTCTTGGTCTGCACACTAATGTAATGAATGGAGGTAACTGACTTCCAGGGACACTTAAGGCAATATATATATATATTTATTTATTTATTTATTTATTTATTTTTTCTCAATTACAGTTGGCCCTTGAACAGTTTGGGGATTAGGAGTGCCAATCCTCTGTGCAATCAAAAATCCTGTAAGAAGATATGGGCTGGACCTGTAATACCTGATGTGCTGTGTCCTTGATAATTTAGAGTAGGCCTTCCCTACTTGAGAGTCCTCTCTATCCAAGGTTCCACTGAATCTGTAATTCTTCATACATGGATACTATTTACTATTGAAAAATTCCCATGTATAAGTGAGAAAGTCAATTCCTAGGCAGGTTGATAGAAGTCATGGGTCCCTGAGGAGGAGAAAGTAGTCTGGGTCTCTCAAGGAGGAGACAAAGTCTGGAATTCTCAAAGAGGAGGAAAGGACAAACGTTTTTGTTTTTTGTTTTTTCCTAAATTCCTTAGTAAGGATTATATAACAATAATGTATCCTGCTTGAGTACATGTTTCTCCTTTCTGAACACCTTCTGACTAATCCTGCCATATTAAAATGTATATAATGGGAGTGGGTCTAGTAAGATCTTTACATCCTTGAGACATTCTTTTGATTTATTGTAATTAATTAAAAACATATATAACTCCATTTCTAACACTAGCAAGCGGGCACTCTCTGCCCTCTTCTGATGTCCATGTCAGAAGCTTTCTCTGTCCCTTTTTCACTTTAATAAAACTCTGCCACACAAAAGTTCTTGACTGATCAAGCATGGTCCCTGGTCCCAAAGCTAAATCTTATTCTTTGGAGATCATGAATCTGAAATCTTCCACTGTAAGCTATCATAAGTGTGTCTGTTTAAACCTATTTTGTTAAAGGGTCACCTGTATCTAGGAATGTGGGAACCCCCTTTTTTTTTAAGTAGTAAATTCATGTCAATTATAGGTAATTATAGTACTGGGCACTTGCTTGTATATTATTTAATTTAGTCACCACAGAAACTGAGGTAGTAGTAATGAACCTCCAGAATGCAGACCCAGAGGGGTTAAGTACCTTGCCTAAAATCATACAGCTGGAAATAAAATGCTGGTTTGAATCTATATACCGTGTCCAGGAGTAAGTGTTTGGGCTCTGGAATCAGAAGGATCTAGACTTAAATTCTAGGCAAACCTCTCAAGAGCCATTTTGTATTATGGAACCTACTAAAAATGTGTTTAAGTCTCTGTTCCACCTTATGTAAAATGAGAATAACTGTATTCATCTTATAGAGCTGTACTAAAGGCTAAATGAGATATGCCATCTGACTCATTTAGATTCATCTGATTTGTGTCTACCACAAAGTAGTTGTTCCATCAAGTATATTTATCATTACTTTTTAAATTTAATGTTCCTGCATCATGTTTATGTAATACAGATGTCCCCCGTTCCCCTCATTCTTAAGAGAATAATGGCTTTACAAATTCTTTTAAATTTATAACATCTAATTTGCCTCACGTGTTTTATTTAACTGAGAACATAGCTTAACTAGAAATATGGGGGCTTTATTGTTTGCCTTTAGAGAAACTGAAAAGAGGAAAGTGCATCCTCAGGCTTACCTGGTGGATCAAAAAATACACCCAAACTACCACACAGTTGCACTCATTTCACATGCTAGCAAGAAAATGTTTAAAATCCTTCAAGCTAGTCTTCAACAGTACATAAACCAAGAACTTCCAGATGTACAAGCTGGATTCAGAAAAGGCAGAGGAACAGAGATTAAATTGCCAACATCCTTTGGATCACAGAAAACGCAAGATAATTCCAGAAAAACATATATTTCTGCTTCATTGACTATGCTAAAGTCTTTGACTGTGTGGATCACAACAAACTGTGGAAAATTCTTAAAGAGATGGGAACACCTTACCTACCTCCTGCAAAGCCTGTATGTAGGCCAAGAAGCAACAGTAAGAACCAGACATGGAACAATAGATTGCTTCAAAATTGGAAAAGGGGAACATAGAGGCTGTATAATGTCACTCTGCCTATGTAACATATGCAGAGTATATCAACTGAAATACTGGGCTGGATGAATCATAAGCGGGTATCAAGACTGTCAGGAGAAAATATCAATAACCTCAGATATGCAGATGACAACCCTCTAAGAGCAGAAAGTAAAGAGGAACTAAAGAGCTTCTTGATGAAGGTGAAAGAGGAAAATAAAAAAGTTGTACTTTTTTTTCTTTTCTCAATATTGTATTTTTGAAAATCCAACCTCTATTCTAGATTTTTAATCTTTGCTTTTTGGTATTTGCTATCAATTTTGTAGCTTTAAGAACCCAATCTTCAGTACCCATTTTTACTTGGGAGTGAGATTACTGGCTTGACTGCTCCCTCCCCCTTTGAACTCTCCTTTTTCTCCACCAGATCGTCTCTATTTCCTCCCTCTCCCTTCTCTTCTCAACCCAACTCTGTGAATCTCTTTGGGTGTTCCAGATGGTGGAGAATACTTAGGGAACTGATTACTGGCTGGATCTGTCTCTCTCCTTTTGATTCCCCCTTTTATCCTCCTGGACACCTCTGTCTCCTTCCTCCCTCTTCTCTGTATAACTCTGTGAACATCTCTGAGCAGTCCAGACTGTGGAGTGCACATAAGGAAGTGATTACTGGCTAGTTTACTCTCTCCTCTTTTGAGTCCACCTCATCTCATTCGGGTCACCTCTAACTTCCTCCTCCCTCTTCTCCATGTAATTCTGAACCTCTCTGGGAGTTCCTCACTGTGGAGAAACTTTTCATCTTTAACCTAGATGTTTTATCAATGGTGCTGTATAGAAGGAGAAGTCTTGAAGCTACTGTAAAAATAAGACTGAAAACCAGAAACAAGAGGCTTAAGTCCAAATCCTGAGAATACCAGAAAACTCCAGGGAACATTAATCGACAGGAACTCATCAAACACCTCCATACCTACACTGAAACCAAGCACCGCCCAAGGGCCAACAAGTTCCAGAGCAAGACATACCATGCAAATTTTCCAGCAACACAGGAACACGGCCCTGAGCTTCAATAAACAGGCTGCCCAAAGTCACTCCAAACCCACTGACATCTTATAACTCATTACTGGACACTTCACTGTACTCCAGAGAGAATAAATCCAGCTCCACCCACCAGAACATCGACTCAAGCTTCCCTAAACAGGAAACCTTGAAAAGCCACCCATACAACCCCACTGACAGCAAGGAAACTCCACAATAAAGAGAACACTACAAACTGACAGAACACAAAAAGGCCATCCCAAACACTGCAATATAAACAAGATGAAGAGACAGAGGAATACCCAGCAGTTAAAGGAACAGGATAAATGCCCACCAAACTAAACAAAAGAGGAAGAGATAGGGAATCTACCTGATGAGGAATTCTGAATAATGATAATAAAAATGATCCAAAATCTTGAAATCAAAATGGATTCACAGATAAACAGCCTAGAGATAAGGATTGGGATGATACAAGAAAGGTTTAACAAAGACCTAGAAGAAATAAAAAAGAGTCAATATATAATGAATAATTCAATAAATGAGATCAAAAACACTCTGGAGGGAACCAACAGTAGAATAATGGAAGCAGAAGATAGGATTAGTAAAGTAGAAAATAGAATGGTAGAGATAAATGAATCAGAGAGGAAAAAAAGAAAAAATAATTAAAAGAAATGAGGGCAATCTCAGAGCCCTCCAGGACAATGTTAAATGCCCAAACAGTCGAATCATACGAGTCCCAGAAGACAAAAAGAAAGACCATGAGAAAATACTTGAGGAGATAATAGTGGAAAACTTCCCTAAAATGGGGTAGGAAATAATCACCCAAGTCCAAGAAAACCAGAGAGTTCCAAACAGGATAAACACAAGGTGAAACTCCCCAAGACACATATTAATCAAATTAACAAAGATCAAACACAAAGAACAAATATTAAAAGCAGCAAGGGAAAAAAAATAATAACACACAAGGGATTCCCATAAGGATAACAGCTGATCTTTCAATAGAAACTCTTCAGGCCAGGAGGGAATGGCAGGACATATTTAAAGTGATGAAAAAATAATCTACAGCTCAGATTACTGTACTCAGCAAGGATCTCATTCAAATATGAGGGAGAACTCAAAATCTTTACAGACAAGCAAACACTGAGAGAATTCAGCACCACCAAACCAGCTCTCCAACAAATGCTAAAGATTCTTCTCTAGACAGGAAACACAAAAAGCATGGATAAACTCGAACCCAAAACAATAAAGTAAATGGCAATGGGATCATCCTTATCAATAATTACCTTAAACATAAATGGGTTGAATGCCCCAACCAAAAGACAAAAACTGGCTGAATGGATACAAAAGCAAGACCCCTATATATGTTGTCTACAAGAGACCCACCTCAAAACAGGTGACACATACAGACTGAAAGTGAAGAGCTGGAAAACATTATTCCATGCAAATAGAGACCAAAAGAAAGCAGGAGCAGCGATACTCATATCAGATAAAATATACTTTAAGACAAAGTTTGTGAAAAGAGACAAAGAAGGAGACTACATAATGATCAAAGGATCAATCCAAGAAGAAGATATAACAATTATAAAAATATATGCATCCAACATAGGAGCACTACAATATGTAAGACAAATGCTAAACAATTATGAAAGGGGAAGTTAACAATAACACAGTAATAGTGGGAGACTTTAATACCCCACTCACACCTATGATTGGATGAGCTAAACAGAAAATTAACAAGGAAACACAAACTTTAAATGATGCAATAGACCACTTAGACCTAATTGATATCTATAGGACATTTCACCCCAAAACAATGAATTTCACCTTTTTCTCAAGTGCACATGGAAAGTTCTCTAGGATAGATCACATCCTGGGCCATAAATCCAGCCTTGGTAAATTCAAAAAAAAAATGAAAATAATTCCAAGCATCTTTTCTGACCACAATGCAGTAAGATTAGATGTCAATTACAGGAGAAAAACTATTAAAAATTCCAACATATGGAGGCTGAAAAACACGCTGCTGAATAATCAACAAATCACAGAAGAAATCAAAAAAGAAACCAAAATATGCATAGAAATGAATGAAAATGAAAATACAACAACCCAAAACCTGTGGGACACCGTAAAAGCAGTGCTAAGGGGAAGGTTCATAGCAATACAGGCATACCTCAAGAAACAAGAAAAAAGTCAAATAAATAACCTAACTGTACACCTAAAGCAATTACAAAAGGAAAAAATGAAGAACCCCAAGGTTAGTAGAATGAAAGAAATCTTAAGAATTAGGGCAGAAATAAATGCAAAAGAAACAAAAGAGACCATAGCAAAAATCAACAAAGCCAAAAGCTGGTTCTTTGAAAGGATAAATAAAATTGACAAACCATTAGCCAGACTCATCAAGAAACAAAGGGAGAAAAATCAAATCAATAAAATTGGAAATGACATTGTAGAGATCACAACAGACAACACAGAAATACAAAGGATCATAAGACACTACTATCAGCAATTATATGCCAATAAAATGGACAACTTGGAAGAAATGGACAAATTCATAGAAAAGTACAACTTTCCAAAACTGAACCAGGAAGAAATAGAGAATCTTAACAGACCCATCACAAGCATGGAAATCAAAACTGTAATCAGAAATCTTCCAGCAAACAAAACCCAGGTCCAGATGGCTTCACAGCTGAATTCTACCAAAAATTTAGAGAAGAGCTAACACCTATCTTACTCAAACTCTTACAGAAAATTGCAGAGGAATGTAAACTTTCGAACTCATTCTATGAGGCCACTATCACCCTAATACCAAAACCTGACAAAAGATGCCACAAAAAGAGAAAACTACAGGCCAATATTACTGATGAACATAGATGCAAAAATCCTCAACAAAATGCTAGCAATCAGAATCCAACAACACATTAAAAAGATCATACACCATGACCAAGTGGGCTTTATCCCAGGGATGCAAGGATTCTTCAATATCCACAAATCAATCAATGTAATTCACCACATTAACATATTGAAAAATAACAGCCACATGATTATCTCAATAGATGCAGAGAAAGCCTTTGACAAAATGCAACATCCATTTATGATAAAAACTCTCCAGAAAGCAGGAATAGAAGGAACATACCTCAACATGATAAAAGCTATGCATGACAAACCCACAGCAAACATTATCCTCAATGGTGAAAAATTGAAAGCATTTCCCCTAAAGTCAGGAACAAGACAAGGGTGCCCACTTTCACCACTACTATTCAACATAGTTCTGGAAGTTTTGGCCACAGCAATCAGAACAGAAGAAGAAATAAAAGGAATCCAGATTGGAGTCCACCCTGGTATTATAAGTGGGAATCCCCGAACTATATCTTTGAAGTCTCACCCACTGAGTGGATATGATGCCTGGGACATTTTCCCAACTGGAATTCTGACTGCTGTCATGTGGGACTTCCTAGCACTGTTTAAGTCCGGGGGCCATTTGGTGATGTATGTACTGTTGCTCTACTCTGCTGTTCTATGTCTTTTGTTTCCCTTGTAATGTTAGTACATTGCAAGTATAGTAGATAGTTCTCTAATAAGAATTTGTATTGTTTATCTGTATATAACAAGTAACTTATTTTGTTAACAAATACTTTGAACCTGAGTCAAAAGTGAAAACTTTTGGCAAAACATCCAGTCCTATCACCTCATGCAAATAGATGGGGAAACAATGGAAACAGTGACAATTTTCTTGGGCTCCAAAATCACTGTGGATGGTTGACTGCTGCCATGAAATTAAAAGGTGCTTGCTCCTTGGAAGAAAATCTATGACAAACCTAGACTGTATTGAAAAGCAGTGATATCCCTTTGCTGACAAAGGCCTGTATAGCCAAAGCTATGGTTTTTCCAGTAGTCACATACGGATGTGAGAGCTGGATCACAAAGAAAGCTAACCACTGAAAAAAATAGTGCTTTTGAACTGGGGTACTGGAGAAGACTCTTGAGAGTCCTGTCAACTACAAATTGGCACTAACCAAGAGCATTGCCAATTACTGAACAATAATGGCATTTGCCATCTGCCGCTGCAGAGATTGAACCTGGTGCTGCTATAGCTGTTGATCTTCAACAACCTCTGAGGGAGTTTGATGAGGCACTCTGTGCTCCAGGGAATCCTAAGGGACAGGTCTTTTGATAGTTGGATGGTTTTTGGAACAGATTTTATGATCTCAACCCTTGCATCTCCTCATATCTAGATAAGCACTAAGTCCCTTCATGGTGACATCAGTTCCTTATGACTAACAAAAATCTTTTGTAAAATGAGTGCATAATGGTATTGAACTCTGTCTTCACAGAAACCTTATATATTGACCTTCCCCCCTGCCACTTTGGGGCAGTCTCTCAGAGCTATCTGAGATGCTGCCTCCCAGGCTGCAATCTTCATTTTGTTTCAAATAAAATTTAACTCAAAACTCTCAAGTTGCTTATATATTTTAGTCAACAGTCCCTTGGACTTCAAGGAGATCAAATCAATCAATTCTAAAGGAAATCAACCCTGAATATCATTGGAAGGATTGATGCTGAAGCTGAAACTCCAACACTTTGGCCACCTGATTTGATAAGTTTACTTATTGGAAAAGACTCTGATATTGGGAGAGATTGAGGGCGATAGAGAAGGGAACAACAGAGGATTACACGGTTGGATGGCATCATCTACTCAATGGACATGCATTTGAGTGAACTCCAGGAGATAGTGAAGGACAGGAAAGCCTGGTGTGCTTCAGTCCATGGGGTTGCAGAGTCAGACATGACTGAGCAACTGTACAACAACAACATATGATAAAGAATCTGCCTGCAATGCAAAAAGCCATGGTTTGATCCTTGGGTTTGGAAGATCACCTGGAGAAGGTAATACCCACTCCAGTATTCTTGCTTGGAGAATCCCATGGACAGAGGAGCCTGTGGACTATAGTCTGATGGGATATCAAAGAGTCAGACATGACTGAGCAACTAATTACACACATATATAAGTGGGTACTCAATAGAGCTTGAGTCTACTTTACTGCAAGACATTAGCCTGAATAATAATATATTATTTTTAATAAAAATTAGAATATTAAAAAAGGTCCCAATGATATTTAGCTATATAATAAAACTCATAGAAACAACTAGATAGAGCATGGGGTGATGAAATACATCTGCAATCTAATACTGTAATGTTGTAGGGCATTATATTGCCTCCAAGACTCTGTTCCCAAGTCCACAGTTCCCCTTCAGCTCTCTTGGAAGTGTGCACACAACACAGGACATCTCAGAGGCTTCTGGGAATATGGCTGATAGAAAGAGCTGGCAGTCATTTCTAAGATGAGGATGATACCCAAAAGGGACACAGAAAATAAAGGAGTGACATTATCACTGGTGACATATTTCACATCATTAAAACATTAAAATAGAGGAACTATGATTTAGGTATCCAAAGTGGAGCCAGGTGGCCATTGTGAATGTGGTTTTAGACACATCCCTGTATCACTGAAAACTTGAGTTTTCTCAACTGTATCAAATTCAAGGCCATCACCAGACATTTTCAAAACAATATCTGCTAGCAGTTGCCAGTTGCAAACTTGTAGTTTCAAAAATACCCCCTACTTTGCAACTATGTAATAATTATGAACCCCAAAGAACCTTTGCTTAAAAACATACCCCTAGGTCCTGTCAGCTCCAGTCACACTTCTTGACAAACAATTTGCAGTTCTTTGCCTTTAAAAATCTCTCCCAGTCCACTGGAACACTATTCAAGTGTTCTTTGCTTTCAAAAACCTCTCCCAGTCCACTGGAACACAATTCAAGTGTTATTTGAACCTGTGTCTTATAGGCTGCAATCCTAATAGACCACAGATAGATGTCTCTTTATTTCAAGCAGGTCTCCATTTCCAAAATTTTGGTTAATATCACTCACATTTACTTAACCATGGTGTGTAATCCCACCTCCATCCCAGAATCGGTGTTTTATATAGTTCATCTCCTTGAATCCTCACAACTGCCTATAGGAAGGTCCTATTTTCATCCCCATTTTACAGATGAGGCACAAAATGGTAGAGTAACTTGAACAAGGTCACTTGAGAGTTTGTGCTCTTATGCTGCTCATTTTGCCACCCGTTTGATTCTAGGATTGAGAGCAAAACTCAGTAGGAGGAGAAGAGGAAAGAATTTTAGGTTTGTACTAAAGCTGTCTTAGGTGTGGTTATAGCTCTGTATTCTACTACTTTTCTGAGTTTTACAAAATTATTTTATCATTTTCCTCTTCTATGAAATGGGGGATAATGCTAGCTGGAAGCCATTATGAGGAGGGGATAAATTATTTAGTATGCCACATCAAGCCCACAGTGCCTGACACACAGAGCATTCTATATGTGTTAGCTCTTATTATTTTACAGGAAAGCATTTTATACAATTTTAACTATGAATATTTTTAATTCTACAATGGCAAGACAGTAGCATGGACCATCATTTAAGAAAATATATTGACAAGCTGTCACACATGATTGACTTTAAGAAACATGTCAGTTTCAGTGATGCTAAAATGCTAAATACAGTGTAGTATACCTATGGACAAACAACCTAAAAGAACCTAAAAACAACCTAAAAGAATCCCCACACCCTCTCATCACCCACAGCAAGGAAAGAAAGCAATACAAACAGAGTATCAACTTTATGAGGAGCCAGGACCACAAAGG
Source organism: Redunca redunca (assembly GCA_006410935.1). Taxonomy (NCBI): domain Eukaryota; kingdom Metazoa; phylum Chordata; class Mammalia; order Artiodactyla; family Bovidae; genus Redunca; species Redunca redunca. The sequence continues at coordinate 184,388 of SJYQ01005151.1, read as the reverse complement.
AACCAAAAAACAAAACACAGGTGCTCACTGGCAAGCTCTCTGCTGGTAGGAGGTGATTTCAGGCAATTAGATCACACCAGTCTCTTCATTTGTGGAGCCACAGAGTTCAATAATGGCAAAGTCTGGCCCTACCTCTCAAAGTAAAAAGAGGCAATGATAAAGTCAGTGACTAATTCCTTAGGTGAACCTTGAAAATAACAAAATTTGGATTGTGTGAGTAATCCATGAACTGGAAGAGACTATTGTGTGGATCACAGCGAACTGGAAAATTCTAAAATAAATGGGAATGTTAAACCACCTTACCTGCCTCCTGTGAAACCTGTATGCAGGTCAAGAAGCAACAGTTAGAACCGGACATGAAACAGCAGACTGTTTCCAAATTGGGAAAGGAGAATGCCAAGGCTGTATATTGTCACCCTGCTTATTTAAGTTATATACAGAGTACATCATGTGAAATGCTGGGCTGGATGAAGCACAAACCAGAATCAAGATTGCCAAGAGAAAATATCAGTAATCTCAGAAATGCAGAGGAGACCACTGTCATGGCAGAAAATGAAGAGAAATAAAACAGATTATTGAGGAAGGTGAAAGAGGAGACTGAAAAAGCTGGATTAAAACTCAACATTAAAAAAAAAAAAAAAGAAGATCATGGCATCCGTTCCCATCACTTCATGGCAAATAGATGGGGAAACAATGGAAACAATGACAGACTTTATTTTCTTAGGCTCCAAAATCACTGAGAATGGTGACTGTAACCCTGAAATTAAATGACACTTGGTTCTTCGAATAAAAGGTATGACAAACCTAGAACACATATTAAAAAGCAGACATTACTTTGCCTACTAAGGTCCATATAGTCAAAGCTATGGTTTTTCCAGTAGTCGTGTATGGACGTGAGAGCTGGACAACAAAAAAGGCTGAGCACCGAAGAACTGATACCTTCGAACTGTGGTATTGGAGAAGACTCTAGAGAGTCTTTTGGAAAGCAAGGAGATCAAACCATTCAATACTAAAAAAAATCAACCCTGAATATTCATTGGAAGGACTATGCTGAAGCTAAATCTCCTATACTTCAGCCATCTGATGCGAAGAGTTGACTCACTGGAAAAGACCCTGAAGCTGGGAATGATTGAAGGTAGGAGAAGAAGGGGATGACAGAGGATGAGATGGTTGGATGGCATCACTGACTCAATGGATGTGAGTTTGTGTGAACTCTGGAAGACGGTGAAGGACAGGGAAGCCTGGCATGGTGCAGCCCATGGGGTGGCAAAGAGTCAGACCCGAGTGAACAACAGCAACATTAACGATAACACGATGTAGGGGAGGATAAAGCAGTGCACTCAGAGCCTGGAGACTCTTGTTCTGGCCTCCAGCTTTCTCCCTAATTTCCTACGGGACTTGGGTTGGTTCATTTACCTTTGAACCTCACTTACCTGGCTACCACTAAAGGGCTGAAGAATGAAACAATGAGGTATTTTGGGGCTCTGAACAAGTACGTGTCTTCACCTAATGCCATTGTAAAACAGCTAAACTGAAGATGGTATTAGGAAACTGGACTTTCCAACACTTCAAGCATTTCTGACCTTTCCCCTGGACATTTCTGGCCTTTAGCTTCCTGAACCTCCCACCTGAAAATAAACTAACAAACCAGAGTAAAATTTCTTCCTAAAGCAGATCCAATTCTAATATATCTGAGATCCTTCTTTCAACCATAAAGTAGCACTGGAAGAGATGCTGCATTCCAAACTCTTGTTTTAGTCTGTTTCCTATTGTTAATGCTGGTTATTTAAAGGGTCACTCACAAGGAAACAGATGAGAGAGACATTTCAGCAAAACAACAAAAATAACAATTTCTAAATTCCTGAATGAGCCCACAAATTGTCCAGAAGTGACTTATATAAAAGGACTGATATTTGTAAAGTAAGTGGCTGCCAAGGAGCATAAAATAATAAGACACAAATCACAAATAAACTATTGAAAAGTTCAGAAAAGAGATAGGAGCTTCTTAAACATTGAACTTCAACTCAAATTTGTATCCATTTACGTGATCCATTGCTGGGAGGAATGCAAGGGTGAATATGTCACAATTCTTGGGCTGGTGGATTCTCACATTCTTGTGAGGCAGAGGAAAAGCAGAAAGACTCCTTTACTACACGGCTGCCGGTGTAGAGCACTAAGGTGGAGGTATTAATACAACAAAGATTACTTGAAGAAGCAGAGAGCCTTAATTTGAGCTGAAGGCCTTGTGAAAAGACCTGTGGAGAAGAATACAAGAGTAGAATAGTTTTTTAACAGTTCAACAGGATGAGAGAAGAGGAATTGCCATTCTAGGTGACTGAGGCAGCAGGAGCCAAATCCCTGATTCAGGACAATAATCCAGAGGATGATGACTCCAAAACGGATTTCATGTCTATAAGTGTGTTGTAAAAGAGAGAGACAGATGCAGAGAGACAAGAGAGACAGAGAGACAGATAGACATACACACACAGAGAAAATGACTGTATTGTATATGCAGCGCAAAGCAATGAATTTGTTTCGAGGAGGGAAGTGACATGACAAAATTAAAAGCTACTGTCTTCAAATGAACCAAAGCCACTGCTCTTCTCCACAAAACTATATACTCTTGGATAATAATGCTAAAGTACTATTTACTGAGCATCTACCGTTGCCAGCATTTTACAATTGTATCCCATTTATTCATCACCACAACCATCTTAAACATATTATTATGCCTATTTTGTAGATGAGGCCACTAAGGCTCTGAGAAAGGATATAATCTGTCTATCATGGCAGAGGAGCAAGAACTAAAGAAAAGGCTACCAGACTTTAAAGACTGCTTTGTTCCACCTGCAGTATACACTTTTTACCATGTGCTACTGATTTTATCAGAAACAAACAAAAAAAATCTATTTTAACAAAGAGCCTTGGATGAGAAGTACCATTATTAGCATAGCTCTTCACAGTTCACTCATAATCCTGAGCACAATACAATAAGGTTTAAGGTAATAAATTGTTCCAGGTAAGGATACTCCCCTAATTTACCTGCCATGATTTACGTGCCATAGCACAATCACTCATGACTTTTTTTTTCTTTATTTTTTTCTATTCCAGCAACAAACTATTGTTGGGTTTGGGGGAAGTACAACAATATCACATTCTGTTCTCATAGTCATTCTTATAGGCTGCTGCTGCTGCTGCTGCTAAGTCACTTCAGTTGTGTCCAACTCTATGCAACCCCATAGACAGAAGCCCACCAGGCTCCCCCCATCCCTGGGATTCTCCAGGCAAGAATACTGGTGTTGGTTGCCATTTCCTTCTCTAATGCATGAAACTGAAGTTGCTCAGTCATGTCTGACTCTTCACGACCCCACAAACTGTAGCCTACCAGGCTCCCCTGACCATAGGATTTTCTGGGCAAGAGTACTGGATCAGGTTGCTATTGCCTTCTCCCATTCTTATATAAAAGGGCGAAAAATGAAGTGGTCTGTATTTGTGATCTGACTGTTATTAAAGACAGCAGAAAAGACAGGCATATTATTCTGCTCCCATAGTTTATGATTTTCTGTCTAGTCTACAGGAATAAGTATGATAACAATCCTGATTTTGTGATAGGGTCTTACCTTAGAAAACACTCATTTTTAGCACAGTTAAGGTTAAGATTGAATGGGAAACTCAGGACTTATTCATTAGCTGGCATCACTGAATTAGCTGTGAGGCCTACTTTCTAAAACTCAGGTAAAAAGGGCTCAATAAGCTCATATTATCCTTTTCTGAATTTTCATAACTGTGTCCTTCAACTATAGATATTATTATGTAAAGCATGAAACAGAGGAGGAAAGAAACTACTGATCAAATATCTCTCTGGAAATCTCCATCACAAATGCAAATCATATGTTTTTGAATTCTAGGTGGGCACCTGGAATCATAGTTTTGTAGCTTGTAGTTTTTTAAGGGAAACTATACATGGTCTCTTTTGCTATCTTGCATAGGGGGGTCATTGTTACTGTCTTTCTAAATTCCATATATATATGTTAACATACTGTATTGGTGTTTCTCTTTCTGACTTACTTCACTCCGTATAATAAGCTCCAGCTTCATCCACCTCATTACAGAACAGCATTGAAACATGTATATTACCATACATAAAACAGACGACCAGTGCAAGTTGAGGCAGGACTCTCAAAGCTGGTGCTTTGGGACAACCCAGAAGGATGGAGTGGGGAGGGAGGTGGGAGGGGGTTTCAGGATGGGAGGACCCATGTACACCCGTGGCTGATTCTTGTCAATGTATGACCAAAACCACCACAATGTTGTAAAATAATTGATCTCCAATTAAAATAAATTAATTATAAAAATGAAATAAAACTGTGCTCTCCACTTTGGTCTTCTCTGATGGCTCAGCTGGTAAAGAATCTGCCTGCAATGTGGGAGACCTGGGTTCAATCCCTGGGTTGGGAAGATCCCTTGGAGGAGGGAAAGGCTATCCACTCCAGTATTCTGGCTTGGAGAACTCCATGGATTGTATAGTCAACACGATTGAGTGACTTTCACTTTTATTTTTTCACTATATTCTCCATTTTGGTGAGCAAGAGAGAAGGTCCAATGACATTAAAATCAGAAGTGAAACATGCTGATAAGAGCTTCATTTTATGCTGAGAAGGCACAGTGCGATTTACATGTTATTCTTACCTTCTTTGCTTTATGCAGGCCATTCCCACTGGGAGTAGACAGAAACCGTGTCCTTGCAGAGGCAAGGAATCCCCACAGCTCACCCTTTCTACCAATTTCCACCTTTCCAGCTACAAAACCCTCAACTGCTGTGCTCCAGTTATAGCAGAAAATGTTAGTCCTTTCATTATACACAGTCCAAAAGTGGAATATAAAAGTTGTTTACAAGGGCCAGTCAAGACATAATTCTGAGAGTTGACTTTGAGAGCTCCTTCTACCTTCTCACATTTTCATTCTTTGAACCTGAAGCACAGTTTTATTTTTATAAAAGCTAGCACAGGAAGATATTTAAAAAAACTTTGCTCCAATGTACCTTGGTTCCCATCTCAGCTAGAATACTGTAAATGTTGTGGCCAGCAAGTTTTTGTAGTCCCCATGTCATAATGAAATGATTTTTGTGGCTAGTAAGGAAGGGTAAGGTGAAGACAGACTTCAAATCTATGTCATGTGATGTAGTGATGGAGAGCATAAGTGCTGAAGTCAAAGCAATCTTGACTCCTAGAGCTGCTTGTAACTCCTGTGAATGGGTTAGCCTCTCAAAATTCTCAGAGTTCCCCTGTATAAAATGGGAACAACAATGGTACCTGCCAGATAGGATCTTGTGTGGATTAAATAAAACGGGTAAAGCAAATAGTAAGTGCCCAATAAAAGTTAGGTATTAATATTAACTCTTCTGCATCAGGGCTGGGTTTTGGAATCTATAGCAGATTGCAATTTTGTAACCATATCCTCCTGTTGTAATCACTTACTTCTTAAAACAACTTTATTGAGACATCATTGATACATAAAAGTTATATTTGATGTTTTGATATATATATGTGGTAAAAAGATCACCAGAATCAAGCTAAATAATTTAGCCATTATCATGTTATCATAGTTATCATGTTGTGTGTTATGTATACATTTTGAGAAGATTAAATTTAAGTTTTATTACCCTCTTAGCAAAATATATAATACAATACTAAACTCTGCTAACCATGCTACATTAGTTCTCCAGAATTCATTCATCTGCATAAGTGAAACTTTGTACCATTTGACCAACATCTCCTCATTCCCCCCCTCCTCCTCTGGCAACAACCAGTCTGCTTCTACCAGTTGGCCTGTCTTAGATTTCACATATAAATGAGATAAAGCAATATTTGTCTTTCTATGTCTATCTTATTTCACTTAGCATAATGCCTTCCAGATTTATTCTTGTTATATCAAATGAGAGAATTTCCTTCTTCTTTAAGTTTGAATGATATTCCTGCGTGTGTGTATGTGTGTATGCATCTATGTGTGTGTGAGAGAGAGAGAGACTTTTTTTTTTTAATATATTTATCCATCAAAACCTAGGTAGTTTCCATATCTTGGTTTTTGTGAATAAAGCCACAATGAACATGGGGATGCAGATATCTCTTTAAGAGCTTGTTTTCATTTCCTTGGGATATATACCCAGAAGTGGAATTGAAGAATCAAGTGGTAGTTCTAGTTTCAATATTTTGAGGAACTTCCACTTTCTTAAGATAACTCAGAATTAATAATGATGAATTCTAGCTTATTCTTCCTTTATTGAAGGATTCTCGGCTATGGTAAGATTACATTCCTTCTTAGCTTTGTCTGTGACTGAGTGAAATCAGGACCTGGCACACTGTCCACATCCTGTGCTGTTTGGATCTCTCTGGTCTCCATGTTGTTATTATTTTCCCTCATACTGGAATTACTTGACATCCAGAAGGGCGCCTGGAATCATACTTTTGGCTGGGTTTGGAAATAACTTTGGAGGACCCACCCAACTAGTGAGGCACATGATTTCTTTTGCCACATATCTCAAAGATCACTGAAAATACTAGTTATGAGAGCGGGTTCAAGTCCTGCTCCACTCCCTGTTGACATTCTATTTAGTACTCAGTCGTGTCTGACTCTTAGCGACCCCATGAACTTTCCATGTAATCCTCTAGCCAAGAATACTGCAGTGGGTTGCCATTCCCTTCTCCAGGGGATCTTCCCTACCCAGAGATCAAACCCCAGTCTCCTGAATTGCAAGCAGACTCTTTACCATCTTTGTTACAAAGGAAATTGCCTATTGATATAATCTTGGACAAATTACACAATCTCTCTGAGCCTTGATTTTCTTATCCAAAAATTGAAATAATATTGTTATTCGTTTAACAGAGCTTTTTAAGACTAAAAAGCGTAACACAAAAGAACATTATCAACTGTAATGAACTACATAAATGTTACTTATTACTTTTGTAAGCAGGACCATCACTGTCTGATCAATTTCCTATACTGAAAATTCTGAGGGTTTCTGTGGCTGAAGATTGCCTACATAAAATTAAATATTTTTCTTATCCAAAGTCAGAACATTAAGGTTGAATGAGGAAAGGATACAATGGTGAAAGGCAAGAGAGTGCTGTACTGGGTCATGCCAGGCCACACAGCTATGGAACATGGATTGCGCAATGAGAAAGTAAGTTCACTTACTTCTGATTTATTAAAATTGAACTTCTTCACAGTTTTTCTTCTTTATGTGAATTTATCCCACTTCATCCTTGCACTCTTTTCAAATCCAAATTCTGGAAAGCCTTTCTTTTCTGGTCTATTGAAATACCTTGGACTTATCACTCATAAAATCTTAATTTTTAAATGGTATACAATTTTAGGGGACACAGCACCAACCTCACAAAATTAGTCCTTCCCATTTGGAACCATCCAATTATGGAGAGGTTCAGGCATAACCAGATTTGGAGTTCTCTTTGCCAGTCCAAGAGGTCTCATTTGCAGCATTCTCTCTCTCTCTTTTTTTTTTTTTTCCTTCCTTGAAACACTTGTCAAATTAAGTGGCTGAAAGTAGAACTACAAGCAGTGATTGGGAAACTGGGCCAATTGTGAAATATATATTTTGATGCCATGGTGGAGGTGGGCATGCCATTTCATGCAGAAGGTCTGCAAGGATAAACATCTGAAGCAAAGAACTGACTGGTGAAGGATAGTTGGCTACTATCCACACTTATTGCTCTGAGAAAGTCTGGGGTCACATAGAACTGAGTATGGCTGAGCACACAGAAGAATATTGGTGGTGGTTGTTTAGTTGCTAAGTTGTGTCTGACTCTTTGTGACCCTATAAGCCCTCGCCCGGGGGAATTCCCAGGCAGGGATACTGGAGTGGGTTGCCATTTCCTTCTCTAATGGATATTCCCGATTGAGAAATGGAACCTGCCTCTGCTGCAGTGGCAGGAGGATTCTTTATTGATGAGCCACTGGGAGAAGCCACTGTCCCTAGTGTTAGCAATCCCAAATAGTTATCAGTAATGCTGAACTTGGAGGACCACCAGCAAGTGTGCTTTCTTTACCTCCTGGACTTTATCCATGTAGCAGAAACACATTCTAAACTTGGTAAACATACAATGATATATATGCCAATGTCAGCATAGCAGTTATTGATTTATCTCCTCCATTAAAATACTGGGACTATTCAGTCACCCTCTATGAAGCTTACAAAAACCACTGGACCAACATTAGGAGGGCAGAAACCAAAAGAAAGAAAGAATTCAACCTTCTTCAAGGAAAGAATCCAACTTTCCTTGAATCATGGGAAAAGGAGACATCAAACACAATAAGTTAAAAAACAACAATGAAAAGGCAGAGAAAGACTACACAAATGAAGAAACAAACTAGAAACACAGAAGTCCAAATAAATGAAGAAGAAATAGGCAAACTACCTGAAAAAGAATTCAGAATAATGATAGTAAAGATGATAAAAACCTTGAAAATGAAATGGAGAAAATGCAAGAATCAACTAATAATGACCTAGAAGAATTAAAAAATAAACAGACAGAGACATACAACACAATTACTGAAATTAAAAATACTCTAGATGGAATCAAAATCAGAATATCTGAAGCAGAAGAACAAATCAGTGAGCTGGAAGATAAAATGGTAGAGATAACTTCTGAAGAGCAGAATAATTTTTTTTTTAAATGAAAAGAACTGAGAATAATCTCAGAGACCTCTGGGACAATATTAAATACTATGACATTCGAATTATAGGGGTCCCAGAATAAGAGCAACAACAAAAAAAAGGGCATGAGAAAATTTTTGGAAATTAAAATTTAATTTTTAAAATTAAAAATTTCCCCAACATGGAAAAGGAAATAGTCAATCAAGTCCAAGAGGTATAAACAGTCCCATACAGGTTAAATCCAAGCAGAAACATGTCAAGACACATACTAATCAAACTAACAAAGACTAAACACAAGGAAATAATATTAAAAACAGCAAGGGAGAAGCATCAAGTAACATACAAGGGAAACCCCATATGCTTAACAGTTCATCTTTCAGCAGAAACTCTACAGGCCAGAGGGAATGGCAGGATATATTTAAATTATTGAAAGGGAAAAATCTACAACCAAGATTACTGTAACCAGCAAGGATCTCATTCAAAACTGATGGAGGAATAAAATGTTTTTCAGACAAGTAAAAGTTAAAAGAATTCAGTATCACCAAAACAGCTTTACAACAAATGACTTACATAGTCAAGAAATACAAGAGAAGAAAAAAATCTAGAAAATCAACCCTAAACAATTAATACAATAGCAATAGGAACATATATATCAATAATTAATTTAAATATAAATGAATTAAGTGCTCCAACCAAAAGATACAGACTAGCTGAATGGATATGAACACAAGACCCTTATATATGCTGTCTAGAAGAAACCAACTTCAGACTTAAAGATACATAAAGACTGAAAGTGAGAGGATGGAAGAATATAGTCCATGCAAATAGCAAGCAAAATAAAGGTGGAGTAGCAATCTCCATATTAGAAAAAAGTGAAGTGAAGTGAAGTCACTCAGGCATGTCCGACTCTTAGCGACCCCATAAACCGCAGCCCACCAGGCTCCCCGTCCATGGGATTTTCCAGGCAAGAACACTGAAGTGGGTTGCCATTTCCTTCTCCAATGCATGAAAGTGAAAAGTTAAAGTGAAGTCGCTCAGTCGTGTCTGACTCTTAGCGATCCCGTGACTGTGGCCTACCAGGGTTCTCCATCCACGGGATTTTTCAGGCAAGAGTACTGGAGTGGGGTGCCATTGCCTTCTCCAATATTAGACAAAATAGACCTTAAAATAAAGAATATTACAAGAGATAAGGAAGGACACTACATAATGATCAAGGGACCAATCCAGGAGGAAGACAGAACAATGATAAATATCTATGCATCCAACATAGGAGCAATTCAAAGCATAAGACAAACACTAACAGACATAAAAGGAGAAATTGACAGTAACACAATAATAGTAGGAGACTTTAACACCCCACTTACACTGATGGACAGATCATCAAAGCAGAAAATAAGGAAACACAAGTCTTAAATGATACATTAGAGGAGATGGATCTCATTGATATCTTCAAGACATTCCATCCAAATGCAGAATACACCTTCTTCTCGAGTGCACATGGAACATTCTCTGGGATAGACCAAATCTTGGGTCACAAATCAAACATCAGTAAATTTAAGAAAATTGAAATCATATCAAGCATTTTTTCTGACCACAACACTATAAGACTAGATATCAAGTACAAGGTGAAAAAAGAAAAAACTGTAAAAAACACAAACACAAGGAGACTAAACATGTTTCTAAGTAACCAACAGGTTACTGAAGAAATCAAAAGGGAAATCAAAAAAATTCTAGAAACAAATGACAATGCAAACATGACAACTCAAAACCTGTAGGGTGCAGTAAAAGCAGTTCTAAGAGGGAAGTTTATAGCAATACAATCCTACCTCAAGAAACAAGAAAAATATCAAATAGACAACCTAATTTTACACATAAAACAACTGGAAAAAGAACAACAACAACAACAAAATTAGTAGAAAAAAAGAAATCATAAAGATCCAAGCAGAAGTAAATGAAAACAAAATGAAAGAAACAATAATAAAGATTGATAAAACTACAAACTGGTTCTTTGAGAAGATTAAAAAAAAAAAT
>SJYQ01005151.1:148076-173653 GCA_006410935.1 Redunca redunca | reverse complement strand
AAAACAGAGAGAGAGAAGACTCAAATCAACAAAACTAGAAATGAAAAAAGATATGTGACAACAGACAATGCAGAAATACAAAGGATTATAAGAGGCTACTATGAACAACTATATGGCAATAAAATAGATAACCCGGAAGACATGGAAAGATTCTTTTAAAAAGTTCAATCTTCCATGACTGAAAAAGGAAGAAATAAAAATTATGAACAACCCAATCACACCACTGAAATTGAAGCTGTGATGAAAAATTTCCCATAAAACAAAATCCCAGGACCAGATCGCTTCACAGGAGAATTCTATCAAATATTTAGAGAAGACTTAATGTCTATCCTTCTAAAACTTTTTCAAAAAATTGCAGAGGAAGGAACACTTCCAAACTCATTCTATGAGATCACCATCACCCTGATACCAAAACCAGAAAAAGACAACAGAAAAAAAAAAAGAAAGAAAGAAAGAAAGGATACTATAGGCCAATATCACTGATGAACATAGTTGATAAATACTCATCTAAAAACAAAATTTTAGCAAACAGAATTCAGCAACACATCATAAAGCTCATACACCATGATCAAATTGAGTTTATTCCAGGGATGCAAGGATTCTTCAGTATACCAAATCAATCAGTGTGATACACCATATCAACAAACTGAAAGATAAAAACCATATGATCATCTCAATAGAGATGAAAAACTCTTTGACAAAATTAAGCACACATTTATGATTAAAACTCTTTAAAAAATGAGTATAGAAGGAACCTACCTCAACATAGTAAAGGCCATATATGATAAGCCTATGGCAAATATTATTACCAATGGTGAAAAATTGAAAGCATTCCTCCTAAGACCAGGAACAGGACAAAGGTATACACTTTCACCACTATTATTCAGCATAGTTCTGGAACTCCTAGCTACAGCAATCAGAGAAGAAAAATAAATAAAAAGAATCCAGATCAGAATCACATGATATTGTACAAAGAAAACCCTAAAGATAGTGTCAGAAAATTATTAGAGCTAATCAGCGAATTTATCAAAGTTGCAGGATACAAAATCAATACACAGAAATCACTTGCACTTCTATACTAACAATGAAAAATCAGAAAGAAAAATTAAGGAATCTATACCCTTCACAACTGCAACAAAAATAGTTAAATATCTAGGAATAAACTTATCTAAGGAGACAAAAGAACTGTACACAGAAAATTATAAGAAACTAATGAAAGAAATCAAAGATGATATAAACAGATGGAGAGATATTCCATGTTTCTGGGTAGGAAGAATCAATATTTTGAAAATGACTATACTACCAAATGCAATCTACAGATTCAATGCAATTGCTATCAGATTACCAATGGCATTTTTCACAGAACTAGAACAACAACAACAACAACAAAAATCATAACTCATGTGGAAACACGAAAGATCCCAAATAGCCAAAGCAGTCCTGAGAAAGAAGAATGGAGCTGGAGGAATCAACCATCTTGACTTCAGGTTATACTCCTGAGAAAGTAACAGACAGGAGGACCTAAGGGAGGAAATAGGCTGCAAATTTTAGACATTTTTTATCTCTCTCTTAAGTGGCAGGAGGAAACAAACTAGTGTTATTTTTTTCCCCCTTCTCTATACAAATTTAAAAAGAGGCTTCTCTTAAAATTCTGTGTTGCCATAATGACACCTGGTTCCACCTGAACTTAACTTTTCTCAAACCTTGAGCTGTTCAATGCATTTTTCTTATGGGAATGTTTGTCATAAGCTATGTTAATAATGTACTATGCATTTACCCTAGACTCTGTTTTCAGGTTGGTTCTGCCTAAAGGCTGAGAACTGACTTGACAAACCAGTATGTTATATATTGTTCTCCTAATCTATGTTAATGAAACTATATGTTTGTATGGAAATCTGCCTTTCTTTAAGATTCATGTCAATCACTTTATGGCCAGGGATGACTCACCTGGTGCCAATGTTTTCTCAAAATGCATGTTGTGGGTGAGGGGCCTGTTGTCATTCTCTGAGGTTTGAAACATTTCCTTTCTTTAATCGGAAGACTGCAAGTAGCTATATAACATCCAGCTTGGGAGAAAAGATATGACCAACCTAGGCAGCATATTAAAAAGCAGAGACATTACTTTGTCAACAAAGGTCCATATAGCCAAGGCTATGGTTTTTCCAATAGTCATGTATGGATATGAGTGTTGGACTATAAAGAAAGCTGAGGACTGAAGAATTGATACTTTTGAACCATGGTGTTGGAGAAGACTCTTGACAGTCCCTTGGACTGTAAGGAGATCCAACAAGTCCATTCTAAATGAAATCAGTCCTGACTATTCATTAGAAAGACTGATGCGGAAGCTGAAACTCCAATACTTTGGCTATCTGATGCAAAAGAGCTCTCTCATTTGAAAAGACCCTCATAATGGGAAAGAATGAAGGTGGGAGGAGAAAGGGACAACAGAGGATGAGATGGTTGGATGGCATCACTGACCCAATGGACATGAGTTTGAGTAAACTCTGGGAGTTGGTGATGCACAGGGAGGCCTGGCGTGCTGCAGTCCATGGGGTCGCAAAGAGTCAGACACGACTGTGACTGAACTGACTCACTGACTAAGACGAGCAGGAGGACACTCTTATCTGGCCCCTTCTGATGTCTGTGTCAGAAGCTTTCTCTGTCTCTTTTATACTTTAATAAAACTTTATTACACAAAAGCCTTGAGCGAATAAGCCTTGTCTCTGGCCCTGGATTGAATTCTTCTCCTCTGGAGACAAAGAATCCTGATGTCTTTCATGGTTCAGCAACTACCTTTCACTACAAAGCTACAGTCCTCAAGACAGTATGATACTGGCACAAAACAGAAATATAGACCAATGGAACAAGACAGTAAGCTCATAAATAAGCCCATGCACTTATGGGTACCTTATTTTTTACAAAGGAGGCAATACTATACAATGGGACAAAAACAGCCTCTTCAATAAATGGTGCTGACAAAATTGGACATCTGCATGTAAAAGAATGAAACTAGAACATTTCCTAACACCACACACAAAGATAAACTCAAAATGGATTAAAGACCTACATGTAAGACCAGAAACTATAGAACTCTTAGAGGAAAACATAGGCAGAACTTGATGACATAAATCAAAGCAAGATCTTCTATGACCCACCTCCTACAGTAACAGAAATAAAAACAAAAGTAAACAAGTGGGACCTGATTAAACTTAAAAGCTTTTGCACAGGAAGGGGGAAACTAGAAGCAAGGTGAAAAGAGAATCCTCAGAATGGGAGAAAATAATAACAATTGAAAAAACTGACAAAGGATTAATTTCCAAAATATACAAGCAGCTCATACAACTCAATACCAGAAAAACAAACAACCCAATCAAAAAGCAGGAAAAATACCTAAACAGACATTTCTCCAAAGACATACAGATGGCTAACAAACACGAGAAAAGATGCTAAACATTATTCATTGTTAGAGAAATGTAAATCAAAACTACAATGAGTTATCACCTCACACCAGTCAGAATGGCCATCATCAAAAACTCTACAAGCAATAAATTTTGGACAGAGTATGGAGAAAAGGGAATGCTATTACACTGTTGGTGGGAATGTAAATTGATACCACCACTAAAGAAGGCGGCATAGAGATTCCTTAAAAACCTAGGAATAAAAGCACCATACGCATACGACCCAGCAATCCCACTCCTAGGCATATACCCTGCTGCTGCTGCTAAGTCACGTCAGTCATGTCCGACTCTGTGTGACCCCATACATGGCAGCCCACTAGGCTCTCATCCCTGGGATTCTCCAGGTAGGAATACTGGAGTGGGTTGCCATTTCCTTCTCCAGTGCATGAAAGTGAGAAGTGAAAATAAAGTCGCTCAGTCATGTCCGACTCTTCATGACTCCATGGACTGTAGCCTATCAGGCTCCTCCGTACATGGGATTTCCCAGGCAAGAGTACTGGAGTGGGTTGCCATTGCCTTCTTCAAGGCATATACCCTGAGGAAACCAAAATTGAGAAAGATACACGTATCCCATTGTTCATTGCAGCACTATTTATGATAGCTAGAACATGGAAGCAACCTAGATGTCTATGGACAGATGAATGGATAAAGATGTTGTGGTACATATGCACAATGGAATAACACTCAAGCATAAAACGGAACAGCTCTGAGTCAGTTCTAATGAGGTGGATGAACCTAAAACCTGTTATCCAGAGTGAAGTAAGTCAGAAAGAGAAAGATAAATATCGCATTCTAAAGCATAATCTAGAATCTAGACAAATGGTACGGAATAATTTATTTTCAGGGCAACAGTGGAGAAATAGACCTAGTGAATAGGCTTATGGTCATAGGGAGAGGGGAAGAGAGGGTAAGATGTATGAAGAGAGTAACATGGAAACTTACATTACCATATGTAAAACAGCCAACTGGAATTTGTTGTATGACTCAGGAAACTCAAAGAGGGGTTCTGTGTCAATGTAGAGGGGTGGGATGGGGAAGGAGATGGGATGGAGGTTCAAAAAGGAGGGGATACATGTATATTTATGGCTGATTCATGTTGAGGTCTGACAGAAAGCAACAAAATTCTGTAAAGCAATTATCCTTCAATAAAATATAAATTAATTAAAAAATACTGGGAGTATTCAGAATATAAACACTAGTAATAGCCAAGTTAATAAATGGAAATTAGGGGGGGAAGAGACTAAGAATGGTTTCGAGAGATATTGCACTAAACACTTGATTCATTCCTCTTCTTCACTACTCATGAGCTATTTGTGATCTCTTATTAAATCAAGGATAGACACTGTACTTATTGAAATTTTAACATAAAACAACTCCCATGCCATGCTTGTGTGTGTAATACTTTTTATAATAGAACAGTGACTGTGCGGTTTCCTGCAAAGTTGTTATATAAACCAATATCGTTAAATTCAGAGATTTAGGAAAATAAAATTGGCAGCTGTATCTTTTTCTTGTTTTGCCATTTAATAAATAAAAAGGAGACTACTTACATTTCTTTTAGGATAGAGAATAAAGGACTTGGAAAGAGCAAAGGGGACTTAAGTCTCTTCATCTTCAGAGTTCTGAAGTAGATGAGAAATAAGACATGATTTTAGTGACCCAAGATAGGAGAAAAGGAGTAATTTTTGCTTAGGAGAAACAGTGATTTTATAAAAGTGAGGAATACAAAGGCTTACTGCTTAGGGAAAATGTGAATTCCCTATCAGGTGGGAAGGTGGGAGATGGGAAGTGGGAAGAGTCAGAGGTAGGTGTTTGCTAAAGTACAAAGACTGGGTATTTTTTCTTTCAAATCCAGTGCTATTTAATATTCTGATTTTAGTCTAAGTTTACTAAATTCACAGGTTAAAATTGCAAAGGTGGAAAAATGAGGACGAGAGAAAAAGTTGGACAAATGAGAATCACAAGTTTAGAAAGGCAGTAGAAAAGAATTACACCTGTGAAAAAAGTGCCACCGCAACCCCACCCCCACCCCCCATTGCTCTTTTCCCCTCCTTGTTATATTTTAAACTTGCTGAATTGGAAACCTGAGAAACAGGTCACAATGTGTAGGGGTTTTTTGAAATGATTTGGGTCAACTTTCTAAATACCAACTTTACAAGACAACTATTTGCATAGCAAAGAGAGAGCATAATTAAAAATTCAAGGAAAAAAAACAGCTATAATCAATGTAGGATAAACCTTTGAAAATTAGCCAATTAAACTAGATTTTTTTGTTGCTGTTTCTTCATATCTAGCAACTTGATTTACATAAAAGAAGTCTAATGTGAATAATGAACACATACACAGAAAATAAGAGTTGAATAAAAGATTATTTATGTACATTACTATACAATTCAAAGGCTCATATTGAAAGAGGAATAACTAAAAGCTACATCTGAAAAGCTCTCCAGATCTATGACCTTCTTAATTGATAGCCAGTGAAAATTTGCTGCTTGATGCAGAGAGCTTGAACCCAGGACTGTGACAACAGATTGGATGGGATAGGGTGGGAGGCAAGGAGGTAGGTTCAAGAGGGAGGGCAGGTGTGTATACTGTATGGCAGAAACCAACAAAATATTATAAAGTAATTGTTTTCCAATTAAAAAATGTACAAAAGGAAAATACATTAAAAAAAATTTAAAACATGCTGAACGGACTCTGAAAGGCTAGTGTGAAATGGAGTATTTTCTACCATATCAATAAACAAGGATTTCACAGCCATCAGAGTTGTTGATCGGTCAGATATGAATTTCTTAGTCGGGAAAATGCCCAGGAAACACAATGTCTGCTATCTGACAACTATTGAGCTGCCTTGCCAGCACTCCCTAGAGTAAGCACTGAGGAGTTTAGGGAGGGAAAAGACAGGATGCTGACCACAGATAACTGAGATGCATATGAAATGAATGATTTCAGTAGGCCCAGAGTCTTCTATCTTCTCATACATAGAAAAAACACTAAATTCCTTAACTTGAAATATCTGGTTTTCCTTAATTAACAGTAATCTTTTAATATTCAGACTACCAATCCATTGCTGCAAACTTCTGTATAACCTGACTTTTTCCCCCTTTCTTCCTTTCCCCTCTCCAGACCACCCCCTTCCTCAGAATAGTTCTATCAATTTACTTGAAATGCTATCTCCTGGACTTGAAGTCTGAAAAATTCAGTTCAGTTCAGTGCAGTCAGTCAGTCAGTCGTGTCTGACTTTGCGACCCCATGAATCACACCACACCAAGCCTCACTGTCCATCACCAACTCCCAGAGTTTACCCAAATTCATGGCCATCGAGTCAGTGATGCCATCTAGCTATCTCATCCTCTGTCGTCCCCTTTTCCTTCTGCCCTCAATCCCTACCAGCATCAGGGTCTTTTCCAATGAGTCAACTTTTCACATGAAGTGGCCAAAGTGGAGTTTCAGCTTCAGCATCAGTCCTTCCAATGAACACCCAGCACTCATCTCCTTTAGGATGGACTGGTTGGATCTCCCTGCAGTCCAAGGGACTCTCAAGAGTCTTCTCCAACATCACAGTTCAAAAGCATCAATTCTTCAGTGCTGAGTTTTCTTCACAGTCCAACTCTCACATCCAAACATGATCACTGGAAAAACTATAGCCTTGACTAGATGGACCTTTGTTGGCAAAGTAATGTCTCTGCTTTTGAATATGCTATCTAGGTTGGTCATAGCTTTCCTTCCAAGGAGTAAGTGTCTTTTAATTTCATGGCTGGAATCACCATCTGCAATGATTTTGGAGCCCCCCAAAAATAAAGTCTGACACTGTCTCCACTGTTTCCCCATCTATTTCCCATGAAATGATGGGACCAGATTCCATGATCCTTGTTTTCTGTATGTTGAGCTTTAAGCCAACTTTTTCACTCTCTTCTTTCACATTCAGCAAGTGGCTCCTTAGTTCTTCTTCACTTTCTGCCATAAGGGTGTTGTCATCTGCATATCTGAGGTTATTGATATTTCTCCTGGCAATCTTGATTCCAGCTTGTGCTTCTTCCAGCCCAGTGTTTCTGATGATGTACTCTGCATATAAGTTAAATAAGCAGGGTGACAATACAGAGCCTTGATGGATTTGTTTTCTTATTTGAAACCAGTCTGTTGTTCCATGTCCAATTCTAACTTTTGCTTCCTGACCTGCATACAGGATTCTCAAGAGGCAGGTCAGGTGGTCTGGTATTCCCCATCTCTTTCAGAACTTTTCATAGTTTGTGGTGATCTGCACAGTCAAAGGCATTGGCATAGTCAATGAAGCAGAAATAGATATTTTTCTGGAACTCGTGCTTTTTTGATAATCCAGCAGATATTGGCAATTTGATCTCTGGTTCCTCTGCCTTTTCTGAAATCAGCTTGAACATCCGGAAGCTCACTGTTCATGTATTGCTGAAGCCTGGCTTGAAGAATTTTGAGCATTACTTTACTAGCGTGTGAGATGAGTATAACTGTGCAGTAGTTTAAGCATTCTTTGGCACGGCCTTTCTTTTGGTTTGGAATGAAAACTGACATTTTACAGTCCTGCGGCCACTGCTGAGTTGTCCATATTAGCTGGCATATTGAGTGCAGCACTTTCACAACATCATCTTTCAGGATTTGAAATAGCTCAACTGGAATTCCATGACCTCCACTAGCTTTGTTCGTAGTATGCTTCCTAAGGCCCATTTGACTTCACCTTCCAAGATGTCTGGCTCTGGGTGAGTGATCACACCATCATAATTAACTGGGTCATGAAGATCTTTTTTGTACAGTTCTTCCATGTATTCTTGCCACCTCTTCTTAATATCTTCTGCTTCTGTTAGGTCCATATCATTTTGGTCCTTTATTGAGCCAATCTTTTCATTAAATATTCCTTGATATCTCTAATTTTCTTCAAGAGATCTCTAGTCTTTCCCATTCTATTATTTTCCTCTCTTTCCTTGCATTGATCGCTGAGAAAGGTTTTCTTATTTCTCCTGAGTATTGTTTGGAACTCTGCTTTCAAATGGGTATATCTTTCCTTTTCTCCTTTCCTTTTCACTTCTCTTCTTTTCACAACTATTTATAATGCCTCCTCAGAAAGCCAGTCTGCTTTTTTGCATTTTATTTCCCCCCTGGGGATGGTCTTCATCCCTGTCTCCTGTACAGTGTCACAAACCTCTGTCCATAGTTCATCAGGCACTCTGTCTATCAGATCTAGTTCCTTAAACCCTTTTGTCACCTCCACTGTATAATTATAAGGGATTTTATTTAGGTCATACCTGAATTGTCTAGTGGTTTTCCACACTTCCTTCAATTTAACTATGAATTTGGCAATAAGGTGTTCATGATCTGAGCCACAGTCGGTTCCTGGTCTTGTTTTTGCTGACTGTATAGAGCTTCTCCATCTTTGGCGTGAAGTATATAATCCGTCTGACTTTGGTGTGGGCCATATGGTGATGTCCATTTGTAGAGTCTTGTCTTGTGTTTTTTGAAGAAAGTGTTTTCTATGACCAGTCCATTTGTAGAGTCTTCTATTGTTTGTTGGAAGAGGGTGTTTGCTATGACCAGTGCATTCTCTTGGCAAAACTCTATTAGTCTTTGCCCTGCTTCATTCTACATTCCAAGGCCAAATTTGCCTCTTACTCCAGGTGTTTCCTGACTTCCTACTTGCATTCCAGTCCCCTATAATGAAAAGGACATCTTTTTAGGGTGTTAGTTCTAAAAGGACTTGTTCAGTTCAGTTCAGTCGCTCAGTCGTGTCCCACTCTTTGCAACCCCATGAATCGCAGCACGCCAGGCCTCCCTGTCCATCACCATCTCCCAAAGTTCAATCAAACTCACATCCATTGAGTCAGTGATGCCATCCAGCCATCTCATCCTCTGTTGTTCCCTTCTCCTCCTGCCCCCAATCCCTCTCAGCATCAGAGTCTTTTCCAATGAGTCAACTCTTCGCATGAGGTGGCCAAAGTACTGGAGCTTCAGCTTTAGCATCATTCCTTCCCAAGAACACCCAGGGCTGTAGGTCTTCATAAAACCATTCAACTTCAGCTTCTTCATTGTTACTGGTCATTGCATAGACTTGGAGTTTTATTTGGTGGGGGGCTGGGGAAATTATCCTTGAAAGTTGGTTTCAAAAGGAGGTACCTGTGTTCCTCAGTTTAAACACTGTGTGTGGACACTCTCAGTGTAGAAGGCACTAGGACGATTTTGCTTGAGCCAGTGTAGAGAAATAGCAATTATCCAAGATGGTCTGGTCAGGCTCTCTTGTCACATGTTCTGTAAATAATGATTTACATCATTATATAATAGCTGAGATCATTTATAACAATGCAAATGTGCATCATGTGGTAAGCCTTTGGCCATATGCCCCCTTTTGTTCTGTCTATGTATGCAAACACCACCTGAAAATCTCTTGTGGCTGTATTAGCCACTGTAAATAAAATATGCCTGCCTTGCTTCTGTGTCAATGATTAGTGAGTAAAGTATGTCTGCAGTTACTATAGCTTCTCATATTTTCTTCCAGCCTCTCTGCTTGAGCCTTGTCTACCCTGGATTCAATGATCAGCAAGACAACTGGCATAGCCAGTAGTATTCATTAGGTAGGGGAGCCTGAGGCTCTAATGGATAGAGGAAGCCAGTGGCCACTGCATAACATGTGGTACCTGGTGGCCATGGTCCTCTCGGCTATGGCCTTGGTGGAAGACTGGGGGTCAATGAATGGGTCAGTGGTTAGCCTTGAAAAGGTGTTTCAGGTGGTGAGCTCCTGTTTGCCCAACAAAGCAGCACGTACTCCTGCTGGTGCCATGGGATAGATTTTCCTGACTGGCCTGAAGGCTAACACGGATAATGCCCTCCATGATTCTGTGCAAGTGCAAAAGCTGCAGCTAAGGGGAAGAGTACTGGAAGAGCATATGTGTTTACTGGAGGGAGAATGAGTAGCCTTGATGAACCCAGTGCCTAAGACAATGAGGTAATCAGGGATCGTGACAATGAACATTAAGAGACCACGGGTCCCTGCTTGTTAGCAAGGCCTGTTGTGCAACAGACGATGAAATATGAGCAACCTTTGGCCCAGGGTGGGGGGCATCCCCAAGAAGCCTCCAGTGTGTCTGAATATATGACTTATTGACCATATTCCGAGGTGGAATTGGTTGACTTGGGTAAGCAATTTTGGCATCAGCAAGAGGAATCCTTGGAAGCTTGGCTTTTGCAACGCTGGGGCACAGGGTTGATGGCATTATTTGTTCCGGGGATAAAATAGAACAGTTGGTATCTATAACCACTAACCTCTCTTTGAGACAAAGATTACAGAATGCTAGGTGACTCAGGTAGGGGACACCTAACCAAACACATACCTGATGGAATGGATTAACACTGCCATTCGATCTGTGTGGACAAATGTGGGAGAAATCCCAGACACTGTGAGTAAATGGCATACCTTTTGCCAAGTTAACCCAAGGTGAGAGAAAGTTGTGCATGAAACAGGCTGTATTTAACCTAAATATTCAAGGCCCTGATAATGAGCATTTTACAGGTGGCATGCGAGATGCCATTTTGAACAATGCTCTGTCCCACTTTCAGGTCCTTTACTGCTATTCTTAAGCCCTATGTGGGCTGCCCCATCTACAAAGTGACCTCGATGTTGGCAAGTTTGAGAAAAGTAGAGGGATGGTGGCAGGCAAAGGGGATTAGAAGCATGAAGACCCTGAAGGAGGGCCAAGCTGGTAAAGGCCCCATATGGGTGATGCAAATGTAGGGCAATTTGCCAGCAGTGGGAGTTGACAGAAATAAAACTGATCAACAGCCCAATGCTATACATCTAGAGCTATGGAGGCAACTGAGACCAAGCAGCAGTTTACCAAGTGTGGGAAGCATCCACAGCAAGAGATACAGGTGGTTTATTTAAAAGATTATATGGTACCCATGGATGTTGCTTCAAATGTCCTTTTCCACTTTGAATGGGGCTCAGGCCAATGTGCCAACCTGAAGAGCCCAAGTGGGAACAAAGACCCCATGTAGAGCTTGCAATTCTCTGTCACAGGCTAATGCACAGAGAGTAATGGTTCTGGTTGGCTCTTGTTGAATGAAGTCTTATATACAGCAAGCCAAAGCAGTTTCCCAGTCCTAGTGCACAAATTGATAGCTATGGCAGCCAAACAGTTAAGGTAAAGGCTGTCCTTACCTTTGGAAACTGGACACCTCCCTGTGCAGAGTTATACTGTAAAGACTGTGTCCTTACCTTTGGAAATGGACGACTCCCTGTGCAGGTGTATGCTGTGTATGTATTACCAAATCCTGGAATGTATCTTGGGTATAGATGTTTTTCAAGGCCTAATGATGCAAACCTCTGTGGGGGGATTTTGCCTCCAAGTGCATAGGAAAAGGCTGCTGTGAGAGGATACACAAAGCATACCTCACAGTTACCACCAGAACTGTGGAGGTTAACAGCTATGAGACTGTATTGTCTACCAGTTGGCCATGAAGAAATGGGGCAACCATTGTCTTGGCAAAAGTGAACATTGTATGGACTTCTCATAGGCTAACTCCCCCATGTAGCCTATTCAGAAACCTGATGGATCATGGTGAATGACCGTCAACTACAGAGAATTAAATAAGGTGCTGCCACCTATGCATGCTGACATGCCATTGATTTCTGATTTGATGGATCTATTTGTGGATATACTGACCACAGCACTGGGCACTTTTTACTACATAGTGGCCTTAGCTAATGCTTTTTTCTCTATAACGAGAGCCAGTATCAAATTAAATTCACTTGGTAGGGAAGCCAATGGACAATTCAGGTCCTTCCCCAAGGATATTTGCACAGCCCAACAATATGTCACAGCCTGGTTGCAGAAGAGTTGGTGAAATGGAAGCATCCAACATCAGTGAAATTGTTCTATTATATTGATGTGCTACTAACCTCTGATTCTCTTGCAGATTTAGAACAGTGTGCACCAGAGCTTATAGAACATTTGGAATCATGTGAGTGGGCTGTGAAAGCAACAGCAATCCCCTCTTTTCAAGGGATGGGTCCAGTGCTGAGAGATTTTTTTTTTGGGGGGGGTGGGGGAGGTGCTAGTCCTTAATGAAAAGCCCTGCAGGTGTGCAGTTGCCCCTGTGGAGGCTCTCCTCCATCCCACTACTGGCTCCAACAAGTCACAAACAGATAGTGAACTGGACTTGGCCATGGACGATAAAGGCACCCCACATGCAGTGGGTGACTCTTCTAGCCTTGTGGGAGCAAGGACTGCAACATGAGTTCCAGGTTGTACACTGGGTAATGAGTGCCTGGTCCCTTGTGAGAAAGTCAAGTTTCCAGTACTTGGCATTGGGTTTTGCTATGTATTGGAGGTGTAACTTGCACCCTAGTAATTTGTTGCCGTGGTATATGGTTCAAGGGTGAGTGTTACTAGTCAAGTGGGCATTGAGGAAGATAGGCTGCACAAAGATTGCTAAAAGAGAGACCCTGAAGGGTAGAATGTAGAGAAATAGTGATTAGCCAAGATGGCAGTGGTCTCGCTCCCTCGACCCATGTTCTGTAAATAATGCCTTGAGGCTGCGTTAGTCACTGTGAATAAAACATGTCTGCCTTGCTGCTTCATCAGCCATTAGCAAATAAAGCATGTCTGTGGTTCCTAAGGCACCTCATATTTTCTTCCAGCTTCCTAACTTGTGCCTTGACAGCAGGGGACCCTCAGTGTGAAAACACTGGGAAGACTCAGTTTGGATACTGGGTGGTAAGTCTAAGTTTAGCAACTGGGAAGTCTTGCTCAGTTCAGCACTGAGTAAGGTGGGTTGCTAAGAGGGAAGACTGGCCTCTTGTTTTTCCTTGAATTCGCTATATTAAGAGAGTTTCTTTTGAAATAAAACTGAAATCTTATGAGAGCTTCTGAGCTCCAAAGAAGGGATTCTTCCTGGGCTGCAACGGTTTTCTTAGGCAACTGAGAAACTTACAGGAGTGGTGGAGGCTGGATATTATGCTGCATAGCTTGTCCACGTAGGGAAACCCACTCATATAATTAGCGGCCTGATTAACCAGGGACACACATAAGAATTGGCCATTTCATGATTCAAGCACCCGTGGAAGTCTTATACTCCCCTGGGAGACCTAAAGAACATAGTTCAGTTCAGTCGCTCAGTAGTGTCCGACTCTTTGTGACCCCATGAATCGCAGCACGCCAGGCCTCCCTGTCCATCACCATCTCCCAGAGTTCACTCAGACTCATGTCCATCGTGTCCGTGATGCCATCCAGCCATCTCATCCTGGGTCGTCCCCTTCTCCTCCTGCCCCCAATCCCTCCCAGCATCACAGTCTTTTCCAATGAGTCAACTCTTCGCATGAGGTGGCCAAAGTACTGGAGTTTCAGCTTCAGCATCATTCCTTCCAAAGAGAGCCCAGGGTTGATCTCCTTCAGAATGGACTGGTTGGATCTCCTTGCAGTCCAAGGGACTCTCAAGAGTCTTCTCCAACACCACAGTTCAAACGTATCAATTTTTCAGCTCTCAGCCTCTTTACAGTCCAACTCTCACATCCATACATGACCACAGGAAAAACCATAGCCTTGACGAGACAGACCTTAGTCGTCAAAGTAATGTCTCTGCTTTTGAATATACTATCTAGGTTGGTCATAATTTTTCTTCCAAGGAGTAAGCGTCTTTTAATTTCATGGCTGCAGTCACCATCTGCAGTGATTTTGGAGCCCCCCAAAATAAAGTCTGACACTGTTTCTACCATTTCCCCATCTATTTCCCATGAAGTGATGGGACCGGATGCCATGATCTTTGTTTTCTGAATGTTGAGCTTTAAGCCAACACTTTCGCTCTCCTCTTTCACTTTCATCAAGAGGCTTTTTAGCTCCTCTTCACTTTCTGCCATAAGGGTGGTGTCATCTGCATATCTGAGGTTATTCATATTTCTCCCAGCAATCTTGATTCCAGCTTATGTTTCTTCCAGTCCAACGTTTCTCATGATGTACTCTGCATATAAGTAAAATAAGCAGGGTGACAATATACGGCCTTGACGTACTCCTTTTCCTATTTGGAACCAGTCTGTTGTTCCATATCCAGTTCTAACTGTTGCTTCCTGACCTGCATGGGGCTAAAGCAACTCTGGAGCAAAGCCAGAGAAGTTAAGCTGCCAAGCATCACACATTGGCCCACCACAAAATCATCATTAGCAATTTTATTTCAACAAACTTACATCAAAAATGGAAAATTAAGATTTCAAAATAAAAGAAAAAGGAATGACAGATTGTCAATACTCCAGCTGTATAAATGTAAATGACAGATTTACAAGTGTTTGCTTGACTGGAAACTAGAGAAAATATTGTCCTGAAAATTGTTTTTGTTTTTTTTTTTCATTGTGTATGTAGTTAAAGTTAAAAGCTGGCTTGGTAAAACATTAAATAATGGTCTTCTAGGGGAATGCACACATTTCTCTTTATCATTGAGATGTAATTATTATTTTTTTTCAATCTGATCTTCCTAGGCCATTCTATGTTTTTGTGTTTTGTTTGTTCAGGTTTTTAAAAATTTGGCTTTGAAAGTAAGACCCCCTGAATTTAGGTTAAATCCTCCCAGACTCTCTTATGGGGAGGACTTTTGCATCTTAAGAGCTTCCCTTGTGGCTCAGCTGGTAACGAGTCTGCCTACAATGCTGGAGACTCAAGTTCAGTCCCTAGGTTGGGAAGATCCCCTGGAAAAAAGAAAGGCTACCCACTCCAATAAGAATAATTAGAGAGAATTCCATGGACTGCATAATCCATGGGGCTGCAAAGAGTTGGACACGACTGAGCAACTTTCACTTCACTTTACATCTTAATAGTTTGAATCTCTGTTGAGATATATTTTGTGTGCTAAGTCACTTCAAAAGTGATAAGTCATATACAACTCTTTGCAAACCTATGGACTGTAGCCCATCAGGCCCCTCTGTCCATGGGATTCTCCAGGTAAGAGTACTGGAGTGGATCGCCATGCCCTTCTCAAGAGATATATTTTACTGGTGACCAAATGATGGATCCTTTTTAAAATTGGAGAGACTAATGAATTGGTCAATCTTGAGCACTCTCATTGTAAACAACTGCTTAACTGGTACATATAAAACAAAAGTCAAATTAAAGGTGTGAAAATTATAATAATTAACCAGAAAACTTCCATAGTTTTAAAACAAGTAAGGAAAAACTGGTTTGAGAAGCTTCATCTGTGGTCTTTGCTTCCACTCACTGGCTCTTACAGATGCTAATAAGAACATTAGAATAATTATAATGTCAGTAGGAAAATTTGAAAGGAAGTCTGCCTATAATTTCCAACAAGGTACATTTTAAAAGGAGTTATCACAAATGAATAAAGAAATCTTTGAACAGTTATTTAGAATGGGATAAATAGACATTTATGTAATTAAAGCAAGATTTGATATTACTACACTACTGCTGCTGCTGCTGCTAAGTCGCTTCAGTCGTGTGATCCCATAGATGGCAGCCCACCAGGCTCCCCCATCCCTGAGATTCTCCCGGCAAGTGGGTTGCCAGTGCCTTCTCCACCTAAGGTTAAATGGACCAAAAAGGACCTCTTACTAGTCCTCAACAATAAAAACCAAATGAGATTGTTCTATTTACCCCAGTTTTTTAAAAAAATATATATTTAAGAAGCATGAAAAATTTACACTGAGATATTTGGCCAGCAGTTATTTGGGACAATTGATCCAAAGGGCCTGACCTTCTTGGCTCAACCCCACTCTGGGGATTACAGAGCTTTTTATATAAAGTAGGTAAATGGACAGTGAACAACAACAAACTTCTAAAACCCCTCTTCTAAGACCAAAACTTGTGGATAGGATCCTAATGAAATCCTAATCCTCAAGTTAAAGGTTTGAAAGTTAACAGAATTTAGGCAAAACTATTATGACCAACGTAGACAGCATATTAAAAAGCAGAGACATTATTTTGCCAACAAAGGTCCATCTAGTCAAGGCTATGGTTGTTCCAGTAGTCATGTATGGATGTAAGAATTGAACTGTAAAGAAAGCTGAGCACCAAATAATTGATGCTTTTGAACTGAGGGCAGGAGGAGAAGGGGATGACAGAGGATGAGATGGTTGGATGGCACCACCGACTCAATGGACATCAGTTTGGGTAGACTCTGGCAGTTGGTGATGGACAGGGAGGCCTGGCATGCTGCAGTCCATGGGGTCGCAAAGAGTAGGTCACGACTGAGTGACTGAATTGAACAGTCAATTGAACTGATTCAACAATATAATTAAACAAGAGCAGCAACCATCTTAAATAAAACCCATTTTAAATACACCAATTTTATATCAGTCCTATTCAGTTAAGTCCCTCAGTCGTATCTGACTCTTTGCGACCCCATGGACTGCAGTATCAGTCCTTGAAATGAATATTTAGGACTGATTTCCTTTAGGATTAACTGACTTGATTTCCTTGCTGTCCAAGGGACTCTCAAGAGTCTTCTCCAACACCACGTTTCAAAAGCATCAATTTTTCCGTGTTCAGCTTTCTTTATAGTCCAACTCTCACATCCATATATGACTCCTGGAAAAACCGTAGCTTGACTAGACAGACCTTTTTTTGGTAAAGTAATGCCTCTGCTTTTTAATATGCTGTTTAGGTTGGTCATAGCTTTTCTTCCAAGGAGCAAACATCTTTTAATTTTTGTCTACAGTCACCATCTGCAGTTATTTTGGAACCCAAAATAACAAAGTCTCTCACTGTTTCCATTCTTTCCCCATCTATTTCCCATGAAATGATGGGACCAGATGCCATGATCTTAGTTTTCTGAATGTTGAGTTTTAAGCCAACTTTTTCACTCTACTCTTTCACTTTCATCAACAGGCTTCTTAGTTCTTTCTTTCTTTATTTATTTTTTATTTAGTTAATATTTATATATTTGTTTTTATTTGGTTCTATTTATTTATTTATTTTTTATTGTGGAACAGACAAGACATAGACTCTCACCAATAAAAAAATCCCAGTGGAGAGAAGAGAGTTGCAGGCTACAGTCCATGGGGTTTCAAAGAATTGGACACAACTTAGCTACTGAGCAAATACATAAAATATTAACTAAATGTACTGAGGAAGCAAATAGGTTTCCTGGGCCATACAAATACGTAAAAACTGAGAACTAACATGCAAGAGCCAATAGAAATAAAAATAGTGATTTTGCTTTTATTTAATTTTTAAACTGAGAAAGATCTTTGCTGAATGCCTCAAGTAAAGCTTTAAAGGTATGATAAACTAAATTTCTAGAACCTGCAATTCATATAATAAGTTTCAGTTTAGTTACAAATCTTGTCACTGATTTTTGTAACTTTAAGCGACAGAATTAGAACTGTTCTTTGGGAAACTAAAAGCAATTGTTTTTGTTTTGCAAGTGTCTAAAAACCAGAAATATAAATGTTGGCCAAAATGACCTGAACTAGCTCAAATAGGCAAATTCTAAAGCCAAAGGGAAAACAAAGTCAGTGTTAAAATTCAAACTACTGGAAATGTTCTCTTAGCCAAAATTATAGATAGTAAATTTTAGTTATCCTTGCAAGCAACTTTAATACACTCTGTAAACTACTAGATTTATATTATAATATATGATTCATTTATAATATTTAATTCAGCCATGCCATCTCTAGTTTGCCTGTTTGTCTATATATGTGTAGGGCCTCCCTGATAGCTCAGTTGGTAAAGAATCCACCTACAATAGAGGAGATCCCCAGTTAATTCCTGGGTAGGGAAGATCTGCTGGAGAAGGAATAGGCTACCCACTCCAGTATTGTTGGGCTTCCCTTGTGTGACTTGGTAAAGAATCCACCAACAATGTGGGAGACCTTGATTGGACCCCTGGGTTAGGAAGATCCCCTAGAGAAGGGAAAGGCTACTCACTCCAGTATTCTGGCCTGGAGAATTCCCTGGACTAGACTCGGACACAACTGAGCAACTTTCATTTTTATACATTATACACATGAGATATCTCTACTTTTAAAAAGTACAATCAAAATTAAATTTATAAAGAGCTGTATTCAATTTCAATAAAAAATGCCTGCATGTATAGAAACTGGCCAAAATGTCTTTCAGATACATGTGAACTGGGAAATATTCAATATTAAGTTGATACCTGTCATTAATATTTAAATATGTTGATCTAATTAATGTGACATGTTNGCTATCACCTGAGATGCTCTCTATAAGAAAACAAATGCTTTTAGATATCACTTCTGTTTATGCTCACTAATCAATGTCAATGTAAAGCTAGCTCATAATTGCTTACTTCTTAGCTTTACTAAAAATTAAAGTTTTAAGAGTTGAGGATTCTAATTTAAACATGTAATTAAAGTGATTAGGAATAATACAGTAACATTTCAGTATACAGTAAAAAGTAGAAGATATGTTTTCAGTAAAGAAGTTATGAAGAATGGAATTACAGTTTATTGAGCAAACAGAAAGAATAGTTGATTGTGTTTGGATGGAAAATGAGAAATAGGCTGGACACTGAAAGTGATGAGAGTATGGAGAGGAACATGATGGAAAGGGTTTTTATATATAGTAAAGACTGACTGAATTTTGATTGAGCATGACTAAGTGAGCTAGTGAATGACTGGAGTTTGTTTTTTCTGTTGAAAGTGCTCCTTTTTGATGACAAACTGTGTCAGTTTCTGCACCCTTAAGAGGTCTATATTTGTTTCCTTTGGTTGTTTTATGATTTTAGTTAAATGAACATTGTTTAAGTGACCTATAATCCTGTGGTGTTTTAAAGCCTTTTTGATGTTTCTAACAAACTTCCCAAATAAAATCTAACTAGGCTCTTTTAGCTTCTAGCTTGGATAGATGCTTGGATAAAACAGCTCAGAGACATCTGAGAGAGGAATGTTAAACTAAGTTTATTTGGTGCTTTTAATTCAGAAGCATTGCCAAATGATTGGAGGTTAATTTTGGGCTGTAATGTAAGGATAAATGTCATTAATATAGGTACTACCAAACTTTATATGGAAACCTTAACATTTTATATGTCCTGATAAAATGTTATCAGTTATAATTCATGATTATGCTATAATGTTATATGTTATAGAAATATCCGTTTCCTCCTAATTGCATTTTAATTTTCTTTATTTCTTAAAGTAATTTATCTGTTTTAATTGGAGGCTAATTAATTTACAATATTGTGGTGGTTTTTGCATACATTGACCTGAACAAGCCATGGGTGTACATGTGTTCCCCGTTGTGAACCCCCCTCCCACCTCTCTCCCCACCCCATTCCTCAGGGTCATCCCAGTGCATCACCCCTGAGCACCCTGTCTCATGCATTGAATCTGGACTGGTGATCTGTTTCACATATGATAATATATATGTTTCAGTGCTATTATCTCAAATCATCCCACCCTAACCTTCTCCCACAGAGTCCAAAAAACTGTTCTTTATATCTGTGTCTCTTTTGCTATCTCACATATAGGGTCATCATTACCATCTTTCTAAATTATATATATATATATATATGTGTGTGTGTGTGTGTGTGTGTGTGTGTGTGTGTGTGTGTGTCAGTATACTGTATTGGTATTTTTGTTTCTGACTTACTTCACTCTGTATAATAAGTTCCAGTTTCATCCACCTCATCAGAACTCATTCAAAAGCATTCTATTTAATAGCTGAGTAATATTCCACCTGGAGAAGGCAATGGCACCCCACTCCAGTACTCTTGCCTGGAAAATCCCATGGATGGAAGAGCCTGGTGGGCTACAGTCCATGGAGTCACTATGAGTCAGACATGACTGAGCGAGTTCACTTTCACTTTTCACTTTCATGCATTGGAGAAGGAAATGGCAACCCACTTCAGTGTTCTTGCCTTGAGAATCCCAGGGACAGGGGAACCAGGTGGGCTGCCATCTGTGGGGTCGCAAAGAGTCAGACAAGACTGAAGCGACTTAGCAGCAGCAGTAGCAGCAGCAATATTCCGTTGTGTATAATTAGTACAGCCACTATGGAGAACAGTGTGGAGTTTCCTTAAAAAAAAAACTGGAAATAGAACTGCCATATTTAAGTCTTTAATAATGCTATGAAATTAAAAGATGCTTACTCCTTGGAAGAAAATTTATGACCAACCTAGATAGTATATTCAAAAGCAGAGACATTACTTTGCTGAATAAGGTCCGTCTAGTCAAGGCTATGGTTTTTCCAGTAGTCATTTGTGAATGTGAGAGTTGGACTTTGAAGAAGGCTGAGTGTTGAAGAATTGATGCTTTTGAACTGTGGTGTTGGAGAAGACTCTTGAGAGTCCCTTGGACTGCAAGGAGATCCAACCAGTCCATTCTGAAGGACATTAACCCTGGGCTCTCTTTGGAAGGAATGATGCTGAAGCTGAAACTCCAGTACTTTGGCCACCTCATGCAAAGAGTTGACTCATTGGAAAAGACTTTGATCCTGGGAGGGATTGGGGGCAGGAGGAGAAGGGGACGACAGAGGATGAGATGGCTGGATGGCATCACCGACTTGATGGATGTGAGTCTGAGTGAACTCCAGGAGTTGGTGATGGACAGGGAGGCATGGCGTGCTGCGATTCATGGGGTCTCAAGAAGGTGGACACAACTGGGCGACTGAACTGAACTGAACTAAATGCTATTTTGTTTTGTCCTTTCTAGACTATCGTAATTTTATGCTGTTTTTACAAAATGAAGTTTTACAAGAAGACTCATGAAAGGAACTTTTAAATAATCGTGTTCCTGATAGCCTTTAGGTAATGCCCTGAACTGAGTAACAAATGACAAACTGTAATGAAANCAGAAAATGAGAAAAAAATGACAACCTAAAAAAAAAAAAAAAAAAAAAAAAACATTATTTCATGTGGATGAACAGGAATCAATTATTTGGGACTGGATGAACTGATAAAAATGATTTATAACTCTGATTTTAAAAAACATGGTAACTTAAGTCCATTTTCCATTAAACTTTTTTTCTGTTTTGCTGCATGCTACAAGTTGATAAAGTATGCTTTTGTAAGCAAAGATGAAGCATTTATCTTTTTATTTCTACCTTATCCTGCCAAAATGTAGCTTTTCCAGCTGGCTTTCCTTTGGGCTTGATGGTTTACTACAACTGGATTACAACTGGTTATACTAATAATTATTTTAATTGATTGTTTCCAAATTATTTATGCCTTTGTCTCTCGGGCACAATTTGACTTTGTCAGTGTTACTAGCTACATTACTTGTATCTATTTTATAAGATTGTTGTCTCTTATAGTGTGTAACCAGACCTCCAAAAAATGTAATGGTGACTAGGTGACTTAAAGTAATTGATCAGCTATATATTTTTATGTACAATAAATAATTGCTTAATAGTGTGATTCTAGGTATGGGAAGAAGCAACAAGGGAAATATCTTCTGGATCCTAATAGGCTAGAAAATAGAGGATTTAGAGAATCTTTTATTATCTATCAACAGATCTAACTCAGAAATTAACGCCTTAGAGTGACACATCAACGAGAACTTTCACTTGATCTGAGATGAGTCTCCCAGCATTTCAGTTCAGTTGCTCAGTCGTGTCCCACTCTTTGAGACCCCATGGACTACAGTATGCCAGGCTTCCCTATCCATAACCAACTCTCAGAGCTGAAACTCATGTCGAATCAGTGATGTCAACCATCTCGTCCTTTGTCGTCCCCTTCTCCTCCTGCCTTCAATCTTTTCAAGCATCAGAGTCTCTTCCAATATCCCAGCTCTTTGCATAAGGTGGCCAAAGTATTGGAGCTTCAGCCTCAGCATCAGTCCTTCCAATGAATATTCAGGACTGATTTCCTTGAGAACTGACTGGTTTGATCTCCTTGCTGTTCAAGGGACTCTCAAGAGTCTTCTCTAACAGTTCAAAAGCATCAATTCTCTGGTGTTCAACTTTCTTTATGGTCCAAATGTCACATCAATACATGACTACTGTAAAAGCCATCATTTTGATTATACGAACCTTTGCTGGGGATGATCAAAACCATCTCCAAGGGAAAAAAAAAATGTCAAAAGGCAAAATGGTTGTCTGAGGAGGCCTTACAAATAGCTGAGAAAAGACGAGAAGTGAAAGGCAAAGGAGAAAAGGAAAGATACACCCATTTGAATGCAGAGTTCTAAAGAATAGCAAGGAGAGATAAGAAAGACTTCCTCAGTGATCAATGCAAAGAAATAGAGGAAAGGAATACAATGAGGAAGGCTAGAGATCTCTTCAAGAAAATCAGAGATATTAATAGATCATTTCATGCAAAGATGAGCACAATAAAGGACAGAAATGGTATGGATCTAAAAAAAAGCAGAAGATATTATGAAGAAGTGGCAATAATACACTAAAATACTATACAAAAAGGATCTTAATGACCCAGGTAACCATGACGGTGTGATCACTCACCTAGAGCCAGACATCGTGAAATTTCCCAGCACAGTGGGACAAAAAAATGCTCATGCAATGTCTCCCAAATAGTGGTCAAATTTCTACCATGTGGACGGACTGTGAGATGATTTCCTGTCATAGCGATAACCAAGGATGTTACGACCATCAGTGATTCTGATCACTGAAACATGAATCTCTGAGCCTAGAGAATGTCCATAAAAAAATCAATGCTTGCTACCCACTGCTCCCCAGCCACTGAGGTGCCAGCACTCCCTACTGTGAGCTCTGAGGAGTTCAGGGGACAGATGATGCAGGTGAGAGTCAATTCCTAGGCAGGTTGATAAGAAGTTCAGGGTCCCTGAGGAGGGGAAAGGGGTCCAGAGCCTGGGGCCCTCAAGTAGAAAAGGACATTTTTTCTACATTGGTTTGTCTTAGTCAATATAACAATGTATCTTGCTGGAGGACATGTTTCTCCTTAACAAAAACCTTCTGACTAATCTTGTTATCTTAAGATGTATATTGTGGGAGTGGGTCTGGTAAGACCTTTCTACTATTAGTTCTAATCTTGTTAATTTAAGATGTATGTATGTTGGGAGTGGGTCTGGTAAAAGTATATAAGGCCTTGATAAGACTAGTGAGTCAGGGCACTCTCCTTTCTGATGTCCATGTCAGAAGCTTTCTCTGTCCCTTTTTCACTTTAATAAAACTTTCTTGCACAAAAGCTCTTAAGTGATCAAGCCTTGTCCCTGGGCCCAAAGTGAACTCGGGAGATCACAAATCTGACACCGTTCACAGTAAGGTATCACAGGGTGATGGCTCCAGATAACTGAGATGCATTTTAGAGGAATTATTTTGGTAAGCCCAGACTTGTCTCTTCCTATACATAGAAAAGGACTAAATTCCTTAACTAGAGATATCTGATTTTCCTTAATTAACAATAATCTTTCGATGTTCAGACAACTTGCCCTTTGTTGCAGCCTTCTATATCGCCTGACTTCTCCCTTCACCTCCTCAGAACAGTTCTCTCAGGTTACTTGAGATTCTGTTTGCTGGGTTTGAAGTCCTGGAAATTCTCACAAAGTACAACATAATTCATCCTCTAAGTTGTGACTATATTTTAAAAGTCAACATTAGAATTTGTTCAAAGCAGGACTGAAAGACTTCCTGCATGGTCCACCATATATAGAAACTACCCTGTTTCTATGGACACTATTTCTTGTTTAATTTACTCTCACACACAGAGCCAGAGTAAAGGAGTGGAAAACATAGAGAGGTAAATTCTCATGTAGACTTACCTTGGTGCATATGCATGGAGAAAGAGAGAAAAAGGGAGAGAGAGTGAGAGAACTCTCTCATGTTTCTTCTAATCAAGGCAGTAATCCCATCTTAAGGGCTCCACCCTCATGTGCTCATCTAACCCTAATTACTTCCCAAAGGTCCTACCTTCAAATACCATCACGTTGGGGATACAACATAGGGAATTTGTAGTGTTATAGTGTTAGTAGCTCAGTTGTGTTTGACTCTTTGTGACTGAATGGACCTGTCCAAGAGTCCAAGAGATTCTCCAGGCAAGAATACTACAGTGGGTTGCTATTCCTTTCTCTATGAGATGATCCTGACCCAGGGATTGAACCCGAGTCTCCTGCAATGCAGGAAGATTCTTTACCATCTGAATCACAAAGGAAGCCCACAAAAATATTGAGCTCTAAACAGAAATCAAAATGCAAAGTAAATATATGCCAACTTAATACTCTGTGCGGATTTGGCCAAATTGTATACCAAAGTCTCACAGACCTCACTAGAAAACAGAAACCCCAGCAAAACCTTCCTGACAAAGCTGCTATGGGGATTAAATGAGTTAATGAACATAAAGTATTTTCACATTAAAATAGTCCAAGAAATTTTAGTTGTTACTACTGTTGCTGTTATTATTATCATTATTAGATAATACAAGACGTTTGAAAGTTGTCTCATGATCTTCTGTTTTTGCCTTGATTTACTAATTACTATTTGCCCTTAAATGCAGCTGATATTTCACTTTGTCCTAAAATATATCTCTGATTATCCTCAATGAGTTGAATGGTACCTACCTTGCTCTCCATGATTAAGGCTACATTTGTTGTTGCAGAGAAGAGCCAATTCTGTCTCCATGTTGGAACTCTGACTTGTTTTTCATTGCTTTTGTTATTATAATAAAAAATATTTGATTATCAGTTCAGTTCAGTCGCTCAGTCGTGTCCGACTCTTTGCAACCCCATGAACTGCAGCATGCCAGGCTTCCCTGTCCATCACCAACTCCCGGAGTTCACTCAGACTCACGTCCATCGAGTCGGTGATGCCATCCAGCCATCTCATCCTCGGTCGTCCCCTTCTCCTCCCCCAATTGGGATTCGTCCCCCAATCCCTCCCAGCATCAGAGTCTTTTCCAATGAGTCAACTCTTCACATGAGGTGGCCAAAGTACTGGAGTTTCAGCTTTAGCATCGTTCCTTCCAAAGAAATCCCAGGGCCGATCTCCTTCAGAATGGACTGGTTGGATCTCCTTGCAGTCCAAGGGACTCTCAAGAGTCTTCTCCAACACCACAGTTCAAAAGCATCAATTCTTCAACACTCAGCCTTCTTCACAGTCCAACTCTTACATCCGTACATGACTACAGGAAAAACCATAGCCTTGACTAGACGGACCTTAGTCAGCAAAGTAATGTCTCTGCTTTTGAATATGCTATCTAGGTTGGTCATAATTTTTCTTCCAAGGAGTA
>SJYQ01005151.1:131205-144872 GCA_006410935.1 Redunca redunca | reverse complement strand
CTACTGTAAAAGAGACTCTAAGTTCCTCCTTAAAATTATGCCTTTGCCTTTCAGACAATTCCTTATGAATGGAACTTCAGTGTTGATTACTGAGAAAGACAGAAAAGACAGAAAATATTGCAAGAAAACCAAATTCCTCTTTCACTAGCAAAAGTGTCTAGATGCACAAGAAGGAATACGACACTAGCACCTGGAAAAGGAGACCTCAGACACAGTAACTTAAGGGAAAAAACATGAAAATATAGAGAAATATTGAGCAAATAAAGGAACAAGGTAGAAACTCAAAAGACCAAATCAACAAAGAGGAAATAGGCAAACCACCTGAAAGAGAAAATGGAGTAATGATAGTAAAGGTGATCCAAAATCTTGAAAAGAGAATGGAGAAAATGCAAGAATCAATTAATACATTTAATGAGAACCTAGAAGAAATAAAGAAAAACCAAAGACAAACAATACAATTACTCCAACTAAAAATACCCAACCCACTCTAGTACTCTTGCCTGGCAAATCCCATGGACAGAGGAGCCTGGTAGGCTGTAGCCCATGGGATTGCTAGGAGTCAGACAGGACGGAGAGACTTCACTTTCACTTTTCACTTTCATGCATTGGAGAAGGAAATGGCAACCCACTCCAGTATTCTTGCCTGAAGAATCCCAGGGATGGGGGAGCCTGGTGGGCTGCCGTCTCTGGGGTCACACAGAGTCGGACATGACTGAAGCGACTTAGCAGCAGTAGCAGCAGCAGAACGAATCCATAGCAGAATAACTGAGGCAGAATGATAGAAATTTGAGCTTGAAGATAGAAGGGTAGAAATAACTGCTGAAGAGAACAATAAAGGAGAAAGAATAAAAAGCATTGAGGAAAGATTTAGAGACCTCTGAGACAATATAAAACATACCAACTTCGAATTATAGGAGACTCAGAAGAAGGAGAGAAAAAAAAAGGGTCTGAGAAGATTTTTGAAGAGATTATAATCAAAAACTTCCACAACATGGGAAAGGAAATAGTCAGTCATATCCAAGAAGTATAGAGAGTACCACACAGGATAACCCCAAGAATAGACACATCAAGACACATACTAATCAAGTTAACAGAGATTAAACACAAAGAAAGAATATTAAAAACAGCAAGGAAGATGAAACAAATAACACACAAGGGAAACCCCATACCATTAACAGCTGATCTTTCAGCAGAAATTCTTCTGACTAGAAGGGAATTGCAGGATATATTTAAAGTGCTGAAAGGTAAAAAATCTAAAAGCAAGATTAAGGTTCTCATTCAAAACTGATGGATAAATCAAAAGCTTTACAGAAAAGCAAAAGTTAATTACTTTTAATATAAGTGGATAAAGCACTACAACAAAAAGACACAGACTGGCTGAATGGATACAACAACAAGAGACATGTATATGCTATCTACAAGAGACCCACTTCAGACCTAGAGACACATACAGACTGAGAATGAGAGGATTGAAAAAGCTATTCCATGCAAATAGAAATTAAAAGAAAGCGAGAGTGGCAATTATCATATCAGACAAAATAGACCTTGACATAAAGAATATTACAAGAGATAAGGCAGGACGTTATATAATGATCAAGGTATCAATCCAAGAAAAAGACATAACAATTGTAAATATTTATGCACCCAATCTAAAAGCACCTCAATACATAAGGAAAATACTAGCAGACATAAAAGGGGAAATTGACAGCAACACAAAAATAGTAGGAGACTTTAACATCCCACGTACACCAATAGAGAGACCACGAAAATGGAAAATTAATAAGGAAACATAAGCATAAATGACACAGTAAACTAGGTGGATTTAATTGATCTTTAGGACTTGCTATCCAAATTGAGAAGAATACATTTTCTTCTCAAGTGCACATGGAACATTCTCCAGGATAGATCACACATTGGGGTAACAAATCAAGTCTCAGTAAATGTAAGAAAATTGAAATCATATCAAGCATCTTGGAGAAGGCAATGGTACCCCACTCCAGTACTCTTGCCTGGAAAATTCCATGGGCGGAGGAGCCTGGTGGGCTGCAGTCCATGGGGTCACTAGGAGTTGGACATAACGGAATGATTTCACTTTCACTTTTCACTTTCATGCATTGGGGAAGGAAATGGCAACCCACTCCAGTATTCTTGCCTGGAGAATCCCAGGGATGGGGGAGACCGGTGGGCTGCCGTCTAAGGGGTCGCACAGAGTTGGACACGACTGAAGTGACTTAGCAGCATTAGCAGCAGCATCAAGCATCTTTTCTAATTAGAAAGCTATGAGTTCAGATATCAGTTTCAGGGAAAAAATTGTGAAAAACAGAAACACATAAAGATTAAACGTACATTTCTAAATAATGAACAAGTTAAAGGAGAAATAAAAAGGGAAATCAAAATACTCATAGAAACATATGACAATGAAAACACAATGACCCAAAACCTATAGGATGGAGCAAAAGCAGTTCTAAAAGGAAAGTTTATAGCAATACCGTCCTACCTGAAGAAATAAGGAAAACATCAAATGGAAAACCTAATTTTACACCTAAAAGCTAATAAAAGAACAACTAACCCCCTCCCCCAAAGTGAGCAGAAGGAAAGAAATAATAAATATCAAAGCAGAAATAATTGAAAAAGAAATAAAGGGAATGACAGTAAGATTTATTAACCTTTAAGCAATTATTTAATAAAAAGTTTTTAATCTAAAAGTTGGTGTTTGAGAAGGTAAACAAAATTGAAAAAATATTATCTAAGACTTATCAAGAAAAAAAGGGAGAAGTATCAAATCAGCAAAACTAGAAATGAAAAACAGGTTTCAAAAGACAAGAAAAAAATACAAAAGATCATGAGAGATTATTGTGGGTAACTATATGCCAATAAAATGTACAACCCAGAAGAAATGGACAGGCTCTTGGAAAAATTCAACCTTGTAACACTGAAACAGGATAAAATAGAAATTATTAACAAGCCAATTACAATCACTGAAATTGAAACTGTGATTTAGAAAACAAAAGCCCTGGGCCGGATGGCTTCACAGGTGAATTCTATCAAACATTTAGAGAAGTGCTAATGCCTATTCTTCTGAAACTCATTCAATAAATTGCTGAAGAAGGAATACTTTCAAACTCATTCTGTGAGACCATCTTCACCCTAATAACAAAGCTAAAGACATAACAAAAAAAAAGAAAGAAAGAAAGA
Organism: Redunca redunca; assembly: GCA_006410935.1. Taxonomy (NCBI): domain Eukaryota; kingdom Metazoa; phylum Chordata; class Mammalia; order Artiodactyla; family Bovidae; genus Redunca; species Redunca redunca. Next base: position 141,677 of record SJYQ01005151.1, on the reverse strand, counting down.
AAGAAATTTGCAAGCAAATATCACTGATAAATATAGATGCAAAAGTCCTCAACAAAATTCTAGCAAATATTATTCAACAACAGATTTAAAAGATCATACACCATGATAAAGTCAGGTTTATCTCAGGGATGCAACGGTTCTTCAATATATGCGAATCAATGTGATACACCATATTAAAAAATTAAATGATAATAATCACATGATAATAGATGCATAAAAATCTTTCAACAAAATTCAACACTCATTTGTTATTAAAAACTCTTCCAAAAAATGGGTATATAGGGATTCTGCCTCAACATAATAAAGGATATATGATANAGAAAGTAGAAAAAGAAATTAAGGAAACAATTCCATTCACCATTGCAACGAATAGAATAAAATACCTAGGAATATATCTACTTAAAGAAACTAAATATTATTCTCAATGGTGAAAAACTGAAAGCATTCCCTCTAAGATCAGGAACAAGACAAGTGTGTGCACTCTTGTCACTGTTATTCAACATTGTTTGGAATTCTTAGCTATGACAATCCCAGAAAAAAAGAAATTAAAAAATTCAGATTGGAAAAGAAGAAGGAAAATGCTTACTGTTTGCAGATGACATGATACTATACACAGAAAACCCTAAAGGTACTATCAGAAAATTACTAGAGCTAACCAGTGAATTTAGTAAAGTAGCAGGATACAAATCAATACAGAGAAATCACTTGCATTCCTATACACTTACAAAAATATTCAGAAAGAGAAATTAATTAATTCCATTTACCATTGCAACAAAACGAATCTAATACCTAGGAATAAGCGTACTTAAAGAGACAAAAGATTTATATACAGAAAACTGTAAGACACGGATGAAAGAAATCAAATATAATATAAACAGATGGAGAGATACCCTATTTTTCTTGGTTGGAAGAATCAATATTGTGAAAATGACTAACCTACCAAGGGCAATCTACAGATTCAATGTAATCCCTATCAAATTACCAATAGCATTTTTCACAGAACTAGGCAAAAAAAAAAAAAAATCACAATTTATATAGAAACAAAAAAGACCCCAAAGAGCCAATAAAATGTTGAGAAAGAAGCATGGAACTGGAGGAATCAACCATCTTGATTTTAGACTAAATACAAAACTACAGTCATCAAGACAGTTATGGTACTGACAAAAAAAAAAAAAAAACAGAAATATAGACCAATGAAAGAAGATAGAAAGTCCAGATATAAGGCCACACAACTATGGGCACCTTATCTCTGACAAAGGAGGCAAGAATATAGGATGGGGAAAAGATAGGCTCTATAACATGTGATGCTGGGAAACATGACAAGTGCAAGTAAAAGAATTAAATTAGAATACTTCCTAATCCCATACACAAAGATAAACTCAAAATGGATTAAAGACCTAAATATGAGACCAGAAACTATTAAAATCTTAGAGGAAAACAGGCAGAACACACTATGATATAAATTACCACAAGATTCTCTAAGACCCACCTCCTAGAGAAATGGAAATAAAGACAGACAAACAAGCAAAGAAAAAAAAAAAGGAATGTAATTAAACTTAAAAACTTTTGCAAAGCAAAGGAAACTATAAACAAGGTGAAAAGACAACACAAAGAATGGGAGAAAACAACAGCAAACGAAAAAATGATAAAGGATTAATTTCCCGAATATATGAGCAGCTCATGAAACTCAATATCAGAAAAACAACTAGCCCAATCAAAAAGTGGTCAGAAGACCTAAACATACATTTCTGAGAAGAAGACATACAGATGGCTAATGAACAATGAAAAGATGCACAGAATTGCTCATTATTAGAGAAATGCAAATGAAAAATACAATAGGATATCACCTTAAACCAGTCAGAATGGTCATCATCAAAAGACCTCTAAACAATAAACACTAAAGAGGGTGTACATGAAGTTGAACCATCTTGCACTGTTGGTGGAAATGTAAATTGATACAGCCATATGGAAGACAGTATCCTGTTGTCATTCAGTTGCTCAGCCATGTCCAAATCTTTGCCACCCCATGGACTGCAGCATGCCAGGCTTCCCTGTCCTTCACTATCTCCCAGAGTTTGTTCAGATTCATGTACAATTGGTCAGTGATTCCATTCAACAACCCCATCCTCTGTTGTCCCAATCTCCTACTGCTCTCAATCTTTTCCAGCATCAGAGTCTTTTCCAGTGAGTTGACTCCTAGCTTCAGGTGGCTGAAGTACTGAAGCTTCAGCTTCAGCATCAGTCCTTCCAATGAATATTCAGGCTTAATTTCCTACAGGATTAACTGGTTTGTTCTCCTTACTGTCCAAGAGACTACCAAGAGTCTTTTCCAGCACCACAGGTTGAAAACATCAATTTTTCTGCACTCGGCATTTTTAAAAGTTCAGCTCTCACATCCATATAAGATTATTGAAAAAATCACAGCTTTGACTATACAGACCTTTGAAGGTGGGCTTCTCAAGTGGTGCTAGTGGTAAAGAACCCACCTGCAAATGAAGAAGATGTAAAAGATGTGGGTTTGATCCCTGGGTTGGGAAGAGCTCCTGGAGAAGGGAATGCAACCCACACCAGTGTTCTTGCCTAGAGAATCCCATGGAGAGAGGAGCCTGACAGGCTATAGTCCACGGGTTTGCACAGAGATGGACATGACTGAAGTAAGTTAGCATGCACACACACCTTTGAAGGCAAAGTAATGTCTCTGCTGTCCAGGTTTGTCATTGCTTTTCTTTCAAAGATCAAGCATCTTTTAATTTCATGGCTGCATTCACTGTCTTCAGTGATTTTGGAGCCCAAGAAAATAGTCTGTCACTGTTTCCATTGTTTCCCCAGTTGCTTGGCCTGAAGTGATGGGAATGGATGTCTTCTTAATTTTTTGAATGTTGAGTTTTAAGCCAGTTTTTTGCTTCTCCTCTTTCACCTTCATCAAGGGGTTCTTTCATTCCTCTTCACTTTCTGCCATAAGGATGGTTGTCATCTGCATATCCGAGGTTATTGATATTTCTCCCAGCAAGATTGATTCCAGCTTGTGCTTCATCCAATCCAGAATTTCACATGATGTACTCTGCATATGAGTTGAATAAGCAGGGTGACAATCTACTTCTAATCTGTAGCTTCTTGACCTGCATACAGAATTCTCAAGAGGCAGATAAGGTGGTTATATTACCATCTCTTTAAGAATTTTCTGGTTTGTTGTGGTCTACATAGTCAAAGGCTTTCGTGTAGTCAACGAAGTATAAGTAGATGTTTTTCTGGAATTCTCTAGCTTTTTCTACAATCCAACAATGGTTTGCAATTTGTTCTCTGGTTTCTGTGTCTTTTCTAAATCCAATTTATACATCTGAAAGTTCTCGGTTCAGATACTGTTGAAACCTAGCTTGAAGGAATACAGTATGGAGATTCCTTAAAAAGCTACTAACAAAACAACCATACGATCCAACAATCCCATTACTGGGTGTATACCTTTAGAAAATCATAATTTAAAAAGACACATGTAGCCCAATGTTGATTGTAAAACTATTTACAACAATTAAGACACAGTAGCAACCCAGGCGCTTGTCAACAGATGAAAGGATACAGAAGCTGTGGTACATATATACAATGGAATGTTGCTGTTCAGTCCCTCACTTGTGTCAGACTCTGACTCCATGGAGTGTAGCATGTCAGCCTTCGCCGTCCTGCACTTCTTCCCTCAGTTTGGAATGGATATGGAAACTCATATCCATTGAGTCAATGATGCCATACAACCATCTCATCCTCTGTTACCTGCTTCTGCTCCTGCCCTCAATCTTTGCCAGCATCAGGGTTTTTGTTCAAAAAGTCAGCACTTCACATCAGGAGGCCAAAACATTGGCAGTTCAGTTTCAGCACTGAGTCCTTCCAATGAACATTCAGGGTTGATTTAGGATTGATTACTTAGATATCTTTGGTCTCCAAGAGTCTTCTCCAGCATCACAGTTTGAAAGCATTAATTTTTCAGTGCTCAACCTTCCTTATGGACTACTGGAAAAACAATAGCTTGACTATACAAATCTTTGTTGGCATAGTGATGTCTCTGTTTTTTAATAACCAGTCTAGATTTGTTATTTTTTCCCTATCTATTTGCCATGAAGTGATGGGACCAGATGTCATGATCTTTGTTTTTTGAATGTTGAGTTTTAAGCCTGCTTTTTCACTCTCCTGTTTCACCTTCATCAAGAAGCTCTCTAGTTCTTTGCTTTCTGCCATTAGGGTGGTGTCATCTGCCTATCTGTGGTTATTGATATTTCTCCTGGAAATCTTGATTCCAGCTTGTGATTCATCCAGCCTTGTGGTTTGCATGATATATTTTAAATAAAAATGAGCAGGGTGACAATATACAGCCTTAACGTTCCTTTCCCAAATTTTTAACCAGGCTTTCCATGTCCTTTTCTAGCTGTTGCTTCTTGATAGGCATGCAGGTTTCCCAGAAGGCAGGCAAAGTGGTCTGATATTCCCATCTCTTTAAGAATTTTCCACGGTTTGTTGTGATCCACACTATCAAAGGCTTTAGCATAGTCAATGAAGTAGAGGTAGATGTTTTTCTGGAATTCCTTTGCTTTATCTATGATCCAATGGATGTCGGAAATTTCATCTCTGGTTCCTCTGCATTTTCTATATCCAGCTTGTACATCTGGTCGTTCTCAGTTCATGTCCTGTTGAAGCCTAGCTTGAATGATTTTGAGCATTACCTTGCTATCATGTGGAGTGAATGCATTTGTGCAGTAGTTTGAACCATCTTTAGTATTTCTTTTCTTTGGGATTGGAAATGAAAACTCACCTTTTCCAGTCTTATGGCAGTTGATAAGTTTTTCCAATTTGCTGGCATAGTGACTGCAGAATTTTAACAACATATTTTAGGATTTGAAATAATTCAGCTGGAATTCCATGAACTTTCTTTGTAGTAATGCTTCTTAAGGCCCACTAAGTTCACACTCCAGGATATCTGGCTCTGGGTGAGTGACCACACCATCATGGTTATCTTGGTCATTTGTACAGTTCTTCTGTGTATCTTGCCACCTCTTAATCTCTTTGGCTGTTGTTATCTCCTTGCTTTTTCAGCCCTTTTGTTTGCCTATCTTGCATAAAATTTTCCTGTGGAATCTCTAAATTTTTTAAATATATCTCTGGTCTTTCCCATTCTATTGTTTTTTTCTATTTGTCTGCATTTTTCACTTAAGAAGGCTTTCTTCTCTCTCCTTGCTATTCTCTGGAACTTTGCATTCATTAGGGTATATCTCTCCCTATTTCCTTTGATTTTACTGTCTCAGCTATTTGTAAGGGTTTGTCAGACAACCACTTTGCCTAATGTGTGTGTGTGTGTGTGTGTGTGTGTGTTCTTGTAGGCCATTTCAATTTGCCCTCTTGAATTTCTTTTTCTTGGGCACTGTTTTGGTCACTGGTTCCTGTAAAATGTCATGAATCTCTGTCTATAGTTATTCAGGCATTCTGTCTATCAGATCTAATCCCTTGAATCTATTTCTCACCTCCACTATAAGGGGTTTGGTTTCAGTTGTATCTGAATGGCCTATTAGTTTTCCTTACTTTCTTTATTTTCTTTGACCCTGAATTTTCCAATAAAGGGCTGATGGTCTGAGCCACTGTCAGCTCTAGGTCTTCTTTTTGTTGTCTGTATAGAGCTTCTCCATCTTTGGCTGCCAAGAATATAATCAATCTGCTCTCAGGATTGACCTTCTGGTGATGTCTCCATGTAAAGTCTTCTCTTGTACTTAAGAGGGTTTTGCCATGAGCAGTGTGTTCTCTTGGGAAAACTCCGTTAGCTTTTGCCCTGCTTAATTTTCTACTCCAAGGTCAAACTTGCCTATTACTTCAGGTATCTCTTGACTTTCTACTTTTTCATTCTAGTCCTTTATGATGAAAAGGACATCTTTTTTGGTGTAAGTTGTAGATGGTCTTGAAGGTCTTCCTAGAATCATTCAACTTCAGCTTCTTCTGCTTTAGTTGTTGGGGCATAGATTTGGATTACTGTGACATTGAATGAATTGCCTTGGAAACGAACTGAGATCATTCTTTCATTTTTGAGATTTCACCTAAGTACTGTATTTTGAACTCTTTCTTGGACTATGAAGGTTACTCCATTTCTTCTAAGAGATTCTTGCCCACAGTGTAGATAAAATGGTCATCCAAATTAAATTTGCCCATTCCTATCCATTTTAGTTCACTGATTTCTAAAATATTAATGTTCACTCTTACCGTGTCCTGTTTGACCACTTGCAATTTACCTTGATTCATGGACCTAACATTACAGGTTTCTATGGAATATTGTTCTTTACAACATCGGAGTTTACTTTCACCACCAGACACATCCACAACTGGCCTTCCTTTCCGCTTTGGTTCAGCCTCCTCATTCTTTATGTAGCTATTTTCTGCTCTTCCCCAATAGCATATTGGATATCTACTGACCTAAAGGCCTCTTATTTTAGTGTGAAATCTTTTTGTCTTTTTATACTTTTCATGGAGTTTTCAAGAAAACTGAAGTGGTTTGCCATTCCATTCTCCAGTGGACCATGTTTTGTCAGGCTCTGACTATAAGGGACATGCACTTCAGCTGCCCCACACAGCCATAGAACATGCATGAACCTTGGCTGGTCCTCTTGAGTTTGTAAAGCTTCACTGGACACCGGGTGCTGGTCAATGTGCCACTCGGGGACCTGGGCAAAGGCCCTGTTGCAGTTGTTGCTTGGAGCCAATTGATACTGGAGGATTCCCAGGAGCGGAGGGCTCCCTGGCTTCTCTACTGTCGGTGGCTGCCCCGGGGCTGATCCATAGCCCAGGAGCTGTGGGGAATGGAGGGCTCTGCAGTATCATCACTGCTGCTGGCCACCATGGGGCCAATTCACAATGGGGTTTTCCTTTTATAGGGACCCATCTGAGTCAGTGCTAATGAGGTGGGTGAAGCTATAATTTATCATACAGAGTCAAGTAAGTCAGAAAGAGGGGGGAAAAAAATTCTATTTTAACACATATATATGGAATGTAGAAAGATGGTGCTGATGAACCTATTTGCAGAGAATCAGTGGAGACACAAATATAGAGAACATACTTGTGGACTCAGAGCGGGGAAGGAAAGTGTGGGATGAATGGAATGAGTAGCACAAAAACATATACACTATTATATGTAAAATAGCAAGTGGAAATTTGCTGTATGACTCAGGGAGCTCAAACCTATGTTCTATGATAACCTAAAGGGATGGGATAGGGTGGGAGGTGGGAGGGAGTTTCAAGAAGGAGGGGACATACATATACCTATGACTGATTCATGCTGACGCACAGCAGAAAACAACACTATATTGTAAAGTAATTATCCTTCAATTAAAAATAAATTCATCAATTAAGGAAAAAAAGACATGATGATGTGTAAGGTTGGTCTTACATGCTCCTTTGCACCATTCACAGAATGCTGGACAGGGCAGATTTAAAAATGCTGCAGTGAATGAGCTATTAGCTTCCCTCATATTGACTATCTCCCTGGACACTTGCTGTCATGAAAGATCAAAGGAACAAAACTCCCACTTTCCAGATTTGAGCTAAGAAAGCCCCAGAAAGCCACTAGGTTAGGCCCCTGAGGCACTTCTCTAACAGGGAGAAAGTGAAAGTGAAGTTGCTCAGTCGTGTCTGACTCTTTGCGACCCCGTGGACTGTAGCCCACCAGGCTCCTCCTTCCATGGGATTCTCCAGGCAAAAAAACTGGAGTGGGTTGCCATTTCCTTCGCCAGGGGAATCTTCCCAACCCAGGGATTGAACTTGGGTCTCCCGCATTGCAGGCAGACAGAGAAGGCTCTGAAATTAGTATGCTGTCTCCATGCCTTCCTTTAAGGCAGACTGGAGTTCATGTAATGTTCTCTCCACATAACTATTCTTCTCTCTACTGGCAGCTTATTTTTACTATAGGTCTCTCCTGTATACACTTTATCTAGCTTTTTCTAAGATTGGACCATGTTTATAGCATATACCAGCTACCAGGTTTCTCTGGACCTAGAGCAGAAGCAGAGTCTTAGCTCCTTCTGCACCCTTAAAATCATATGACTGGCACTCAGAATACCCCCTGGACTTTATGACTATCAGATTCTCCTTTAGAGGTAACAGGAAGACATACTTTTTGATTCATTTATTTCCCAGCCTGTATCAAACCACCTTCAGGAGGGCCAGCCAGAGAACATGGAATTGATCCCAGAGTGTCTTCTAACATAGTCACATAATCATATGTAATGTGACATATGATGTCTACTTTTTGAATTTTAGTAGAAATGTAGCCTCATTTAATGGTTTTTAAATCCCATGAATAAGCACTGAAAATATTTTAATGCAAGTTAAATTATTAGTAGAACTATTAGTAGAAAAATTAAACGGACAATTTGAAAATAATGGTAAGACACATAGTTCCTCAAATAGTTCCCCTGATTAAAAAGTTAAAACTCAGAAATACCTGGAATCCCCAACTGATGAATATGACACAATGATTTATTTTCATTTGGTTGGCAATAAGGATGACATTTCTTTGGATTCCCTATGCTATTAGAAAAAGTCCTGTAAAATTGAGACTACTGATCATTTTGGTAAGAAATGAGTCCACATGTCTACATAGAATGTAAGTAAGCATTGATGCAAAATTGATTAGCAACTGTAATTGCAGTAAGATCCTCTCTGCTGCTGAGAATGGTGATTTGTGGCATACTGAGAGTGAAAAGTATGATTTGCAGGGACAAGGGATTCCCAATATTAAGGTTGGATCTATAAGTACCCAAATTAGGTTAGCAAGTAACCTAACCTAATTATTGAATGAGATTGTAGAGTGTAATAGTTAAGAACATGGGCTTTATAAGGAGACAGATCTGACTTCTAAGGTAAATTTTAATATGTATTCATTTGCTGACATGTAACAAGTTCCTCAAATTCTGTCTCTGTCTCTTCTACAATAAAGTGGGAATGCTAATAGTGTTTACTTCTTTAGGTGACTGTGAGGATTAAAAGAGACAGTGCAAGTAAAGCAAAGCTTGTGTCACTTATATTGCAGGTGATTTAAAAAAAAAAAAAAAAAACTGGTTCTATTAGTTTACCAGAAACTCTAGTTACTGGAAGACAACCATCCAATGGTCCACTGAAGCAAAGTCATCCTGTGAATGAGATTCACTTTTGTGACTGATCAGATTCAGATTTAGAGGCAACTGTCAATCTGTGGTCCCCTAGTGCATATTCTGAGGTTCTGCCCTGTGAACTCAAGCTGGAAATAGTAGGGGAAATCTTCCCAGAATGGGAAATGTAAAAGTGAAATGCCAAAGTTGCCTAATTATTTCCAACATATTCTTAAAGCCTTTCAGTGTGAACGATGCATAAGTGTTTGATGATGACCCACAGTTTCTACATTATTCAGTCTTTTAAATACAAATAAATTTGAGTTTTCCTTAAACAACTGTATCAAGATTCAAATAAAACAGGTGTAAGATGAGATGTGAAAAAAAAAAGTTATGGAAAGATACTCTACTTTTTATTTCTGCTGAATCTGGGAAAGCATTCATCTTATCTGCTGCTCTTTCCCTCTCTTTTTTATTATACATTNCCCTCTCTTTGTTTTTATTATACATTAATCTGCACAGATGGTGAATCATGGTATTCCCTGCTACTAGCTGCAAAGACGAATTTTTAATGAAATGAGAATTTAAAGGTTTTTACATGAAGCATTATGATCTCTTCTACTTTTTCTCATAATGCTCAAATTATTTTTACTGTTGTGAGTTACAAATGCATGATTGTGGTACTGTTCCTGGAAGAAATTGACCTACTCTGTAAAAAGCTGCTTATGACCTAAAGCAGCTATCTCCTGCCCCACCCGGTACAAGGGTGCCAAGTCTCCAGTAAAAGGCACTAAAGTGGCTAAGATATAAGATTCATCCCTGAACTGACCTTATTCCACACTATGAGCCCTACCCAATCTTTGTCTAACTTTTGTTGATATACCTCCTGACCATCTATCCTCCCTTTTAATAAATTCAACAAGGTTGTGGCCTTGATTTAGCTGCATCTCTAATCTCCAACTAAAATATTTATTTCCTTTTTTTTTTTTTTTCCTGGCCTAGCACCACTCAGCCTAACCACCTGGTATCTTGGCATCTCCTGTTTGACCTTAAGACACCCCTTCCCTCCCAAACAACACTCATAAGCAGCTCTGTTGAACACAGCTCAGTGTTTATATAATCACTCATCCTCCTCAGGTCTTGCCCAAGAAGGTTGATGTTGAACATTAATGATCATTCTCAAATAAATCTTAGAGCAAGATATTACAAGTTAGCTATGAAGCCTAAGACCTACAGAAACACAAACATATATACATATATACAAAATTGAAAGTCAAATAATGTCTAATTTGTCTTAATCACATTGAATAGGAGCACACTACTTTATAAAAAGACTTACACCCCTCTAAAGACATTCAAAATATA
>SJYQ01005151.1:112932-131177 GCA_006410935.1 Redunca redunca | reverse complement strand
TATAATGCTTATAATACATTAGCTTTTAAACCTAAAATGCAATATTGAAGAAAGTAAAAAAGAAACTCTATAGAAAAGGAAAACTATTAATAATTAGTTGACATTAATAGTTAATAATAAGAATACTATTAATAATTAAGGCCAGGTATAAAAAATTAATACAATCTTAAGGTTAAGAAGTTCATCTCTATTGAAGTTAAACTGTAAAATCTCAGTATTGAACAATGAATTCTCATGTATACCCCTTTGATGACCACAAACCACTTAAATGCACAAGCAGAATCTTTGAGGGCAAAGAAAGGAGATCAGAGGGAGGCCACTGTCATAAGAAGACTAAGTGCTTTAAGATCAGGAAGCCTGGAATCTTTGTGATCTTTTTGGGCCTCAGTTTATACTTATAAACTGTATAAGCCACACAGCATTCAACTTTGGTTAATAAAAGAGATTATAAAGAAACAGTGAAAAACTCACCCGGAACTTAAACAAGAGTGTCTTTTCCAGATCCTTGGTATTATTTCATATGATGACCATGTATAAGGCAGGTTACAGGATCCTGGACAGCTATTATGACTCAGGATGTTAAAAAGAGTGAAAGGAGTTTATCTGATAGAATAGGGAAAAAAAATAGCAAGGGATGAGAAACAGTCTGGATGTCAAATCTTTGGGAAACTGGCCTCAACTACCTCAGATGAAGTTTGTCATTGCACTGTTTGGGCTCCCCTATCACTTTAGAGAGATGTCTATGATAACCCATTTAGCATCTCTGGAAATACCAGAAGCTTCATAAAGCAAGCCCCTTGAGGTTTAGTGCCCATTTGAGCCCTCTTTCTAGAGATTCCCATATTGCATAATCACTCAGAAGTGAGTTTGACATGCACTGGTGTTAAAGAAGTTTTAGAAAGAGAGTACATGTCTTATCAAGTGTCTGGAACCTACTAGACCACTGAAAAAGAATGCTAAAACATGTACTGAATGAATTAATGTGTCTCAAATACTGTAATCTAGCACAAACATAGGACAAGTTACTCTGGGAATCAGGCAAACTTCCAAAGGCTACACCAAACTACACCAAATATGTTTTTTTTTTTTTAATTAATTAATTTTATTTTATTATTTCATTTTTTGTTTGTAATTTTTATTTTATTCTTATTCTTATTATTATTTTTACTTTACAACACTGTATTAGTTTTGCCATACATTGACATGAATCCACCATGGGTGTACATGAGTTTCCAAAACTGAACCCCCCTCCCACCNATATGGACACCTTATCTTTGACAAAGGAGGCAAGAATACACAATGTAGAAAAGACAATCTCTTTAACAAGTGGTGCTGGGGAAACTGGCCAATCACTTGTAAAAGAATGAAACTAGAACACTTTCTCACACCATACAAAAAAATAAACCCAAAATGGATTAAAGATCTAAATGTAAGACCAGAAACTGTAAAACTCCTAGAGGAGAACATAGGCAAAACACTCTCCGACATAAATCAAAGCAGGATCCTCTGTGATCCACCTCCCAGAATATTGGAAATAAAAGCAAAAATAAACAAATGGGATCTAATTAAAATTAAAAGCTTCAGCATAACAAAGGAAAATATAAGCAAGGTGAAAAGATAGCCTTCAGAATGGGAGAAAATAATAGCAAATTAAGCAACCAACAAACAACTAATCTCAAAAATATACAAGCAACTTATAAAGCTCAAATCCAGAAAAATAAACGACCCAATCAAAAAATGGGCCAAAGATCTAAATATACATTTCTCCAAAGAAGACATACAGATGGCTAACAAACACATGAAAAGATGCTCAACATCACTCATTATTGGAGAAATGAAAATCAAAACCACAATGAGATACCATTTTACACCAGTCAGAATGGCTGTGATCCAAAAGTCTACAAGCAATAAGTGCTAGAGAGGGTGTGGAGAAAGGGGAATCCTCTTACACTGTTGGTAGGAATGCAAACTAGTACAGCCACTATGGAGAACAGTGTGGTGATTCCTTAAAAAACTAGAAATTGAACTGCCTTACGACCCAGCAGTCCCACTGCTGAGCATACACACCGAGGAAACCGGAATTAAAAGAGACACATGTACCCCAATGGTCATCGCAGCACTGTTTATAATAGCCAGGACATGGAAGCAACCTAGATGTCCATCAGCAGACGAATGGATAAGAAAGCAGTGGTACATATACACAATGGAGTATTACTCAGCCATTAAAAATAATACATTTGAATCAGTTCTAATGAGGTGGATGAAACTAGAGCCAATCATACAGAGTGAAGTAAGCCAGAAAGAAAAACACTAATTAATTTATTTTAATTGGAGGATAGTTACTTTACAATATTGTGATGGCTTTTGCTATACATCGATATGAATCAGCCATGGGTGTACATGTCCCCCTACTCTGAAACCCCTCCTCCCTCCTCATCCCTTCCCTCTGGGTTGTCTGTCAGATAAGATAATCTGAGGTGACACCATGGGGAGAAGGATGGGTGGTTATACTTAGGATACAAGGTCATTCCCCATAACCAGTTAAAAAGTAGGGCACCAAAAAGATAAAGATGCAAAACTTTGGAGTTTAGGAGTGGTTCCCCAAAACAGAGTGAAGAAGAGTTCAGGTGTTATCCAAAATGAAGCTTCAGACCTTCCTACCCATATCATTCTTTAATTAGTATTTATTTAGACCATTCCACTGGTGTATGAACTCTCAGGATTCTAGGATCTTACCTACCATCACTATGCTCTGTCCTTCACTATCCCTATAAGGAAGTTGAAATTCAGAAGAAAAGAATCACATAGAATTGAACCCAGTGATACAGTTATGGTAATGACTGACTATATTTATACAATTAGCAGTCTCTTCAAGAGATTGACCTACTGATTCAGGAATCACCACTAGCTTCTCTTAAGCCATAGCTTTATAGTCCATGCTATGCTATTTTGCCCATCATGAAAGGGCTGGCAGTTCACGAATCACCTGAGGGCAGGATCACACTGTGAAGTGACTTGAATAAATGATATTTTGTAAGTTAATGTGCTCTTCTTACAGCCATGCTGTCATTAAAACAGTGCTGCTGCTTAGTCTCTTCAGTTGTGTCTGACTCTGTGCAACCCTATGGACTGCAGCCTGCCAGTCTCTGTCCATGGGGTTCTCTTGGCAAGAGACCTAGAGTGGTTTGCTATGCCCTTCTCCAGTCATTAAAACACTAGGTCAAATCAAATAAATTCATTAAGATGCTATAAAATATGCATGCAAAGAGAATGGATGTGATGTTGAGAATAATAAAATAGTCCATGCATGTTAACTTGCTTCAGTGTGTCCAACTCTTTGTGACCCTGTGAACTATAGCCCAGCAGGCTCCTCTATCCAAGGGATTCCAGACAAGAATACTGGAGTGGGTTACCATGCCCTCCTACAGGGGGTATTTGACCAAGGGATCAAACACACATCTAAGTCCCCTGCATTGACAGGTGGGTTCAATGCCACCTGGGATGCCCAAAATAGTCCATAAAAGTTATGAAATAAATCAGCTGTTCTTTCAGGCATGGAAAATGAACCATATACATCCAGTGTATTATAAATATTGTAAGCACACATATATTATACAATCAGCACTTATTGATGTACTGAGAGAAACACAAAGTGATGAAGGTATTTTCATCATAGAAGCATTTTCTATCAAGGAGGCATTGGCACATTGACTGAAACAATGCTTTAGCCGCTAGTCAAGGTCTTTTCCAAGGACAATCCCTCTGGTGAATAATTTTCATGGAGAACATGTATATCATTAGATGATTCACAAATAGAAAATACAGAGAGACATACTTATATCATGAAAGAAGCTTCTCAAGTAGGTAGCTCTAAAATGTTCTAAATGGATTTTTTGCTTTCCTCTAAAATCACGTTTTTAATCTCAGATCATGGGGGAAAATGTACCCCCAACTTTGAGCCAAATAATGAATGAGTTGGGGGGTAAACATTCTTCCCTCTTTTCTTCCTATCTTCTTGTCCTCTCTCCCTTCTTTCCTCCCCTCCTTAATTTCCTCCCTTTTAGCTTCCTCCCAGATTGTTTTTTGGAAAGTGCATTAGATTCACACTATATTAGCAATGCCAGCATTCTTAGCGAGTATTTGCTTATGTAAGCAGAGTTGCAGATACAAATGAGCTGCCACTCCTGCTATTAGAGAGTTCACCAACTATTATAAAAAATCACATGTAGGAAGTTAATAAAAAATACGAGTAAGAACAAAACATGTCATTTAAAAAAGAATATAAGCAAAGGAAAGGATGACTAATTTCAACTCTAAAGACTTTGAGAAACTATACTGTACAAGACGGCATTTGAACTTTGAGAGTAAGGAAACTTTTCACCAGTAAGGAAATAGAAAAAAAAAAAAAAATCTAGGAAATAGCATGTTAAAGACCCGGAGAAGAGAAAGGCAGTGATTGTACTCAGTCTTCTCTGTGAAGCACTGTAGCATTGCTAGTGCTCACATGAGTTTCTGGAATGAAACTACCTTCTCCTCCTTCTAGCAAAAAGGATAGAAGCTAGTCCAAACAGTGACATGGAAACTTAGTCATAAAGCTTTGTCAGCTTCATCACTTATTGACTCCCTTAGAAAGTGTCCTGAAAACTTAAAAAATCCATTTTATTTCCTTTCTAGTGCTTGTTAAACCAAGATAAGTAAAACAGAGAAATTAAAAAATAGCACTTAATCATTGTTCCCTCAGATATTATCAAGTCCATCCTGATAGGCTCATGCTTAATTTAGTATTTTTCCCCTGAGAGATCTCTTAGTCTATTCTTGCTATCTGCCATCTATCAGAACATTTTCAGCATTTAAGATATCTCAATACATGTCAGAAATTCAAATATAGAAAAGGATTTAAGTTTTCTTGTAAGGGTATCCTGAGTTCTGAATAATAAAGACTATTTGTGGTGCTATCTGGATCTGGCTCGTTCTGGATTTGCCAGATCCAACTGCTAAATAGTCAGAAATTTTGTGAGTTTGTTAATATCATATGGCACCTGAAAATTGATCAGAGTGGGAGTATTTATAGTATGGAAACTGGCTAAGGCTCCAAGCTTTTGAATCTTATTTTTAGAGAGTAATTTATTAAATTTTTACCATACCATACTGAATATTTTGCTTTTTAAGAGTCCCCAAATATTCCACATCAGTTAGCTATGAGCACACAAAGACTTCCAGGGGATTATCACCATATTCTATGATGAATGGAATGTTGATGTCCAAAGAGGTTCCTTGGTAAATGGATATCAACAGGGGTGCTAGTAAAAAGCCTACTGTACTAGTCAAGACTATGCATGCTGCAGTGGAAAGAGTAGAAGCACTGAACTACAGCATCTAAGAATACTAGCTCTATTCCTAATTGACTGTGTGCTTTATGGAAGTTTATTTATGTTTGTTTATCTATGTCTCTGTATTGTGTTGTTCTCATCTGAAAGACAGGGATCTTTATGTTACAGAGATATAAAGATGAAATAAGATGATATGTGAAGGCACTCAGAATAATGTATAGAATAGAATGAAGTAAAAGTAAAAGTGCCAGTCTCACAATTGTGTCCAACTCCTTGCGACCTCATGGACTGCAACCAGTCAGATTTCTCTGTCCATGGAATTCTCCAGGCAAGAATACTGGAGTGGGATGCTATTTCCTTCTCCAGGGGATCTTCCTGAACCAGGGACTGAACTTGGGTCTCCTACATTGCAGGCAGATACTTTACCATCTGAGCCACAAGGGAAGCCCATATAGAATAGAATAAGCACCCAATAAATAACTTTGGTAACAGATTAATGTAAGTTCAAATGTTAAAACTATTGCTTCCCAGCTTGTATAATCTTGTTGCTGTTGCTGTTCCGTCATTCAGTACTGTCTGACTCTTTGCGACCTCATGGATTGCAGCACCCAAGGCTTCCCTGTCCATCATCAAATCCCAGAGCTTGCTCAAACTCATGTCCATTGAGTTGGTGATGCCATCCAAACAACTCATCTTCTGTCATCACCTTCTCCTCCTGCCTTCAATCTTTCCCACCATCAGAGTCTTTTACAATCAGTCAGTTCTTTGCATCAGGTGGCCAAAGTATTGGCCATCACTTTCTGCCATGAGGGTGGTGTCATCTACATATCTGAGCAATGATGTTGGCAATTTGACCTCTTGTTCCTAAATCCAGCTTGTACATCTGGAAGTTATTGGTTCACAGACTATTGAAGCTTAATCTGAAGGATTTTGAGGATAATCTTTGCTAGCATATAAAATGAGTGCAATTTTGTGGTAGTTTCAACATTCTTTCACAATTCCCTTCTTTGAGATTGAAATTAAAACTTCAGTTTTGCAGTCCTGTGGCTATTGCTGAGTTTTCCAAATTTTCTGGCATATTGAGTGCAGCACTTTAACAGCATCATCTTTTAGGATTTGAAATAGCTTAGCTGTAATTTCATCATTTCCATGAGCTTTATTTGTAGTAATGCTTCCTAAGGTCCATTTGACTTCACACTCCAAGATTTCTGGCTCTATATGAGTGATCATACCATCGTGGTTATCAGGGTCATGTATGCAGGTCAGGAAGCAACAGTTAGAACTGAACATAGAACAACAGATTGGTTCCAAATAGGAAAAGGATATGCAGAGTACTCATGAGAAACCCTGGACTGGAAGAAACACAAGCTGGAATCAAGATTGCTGGGAGAAATATCAATAACCTAAGATATGCAGATGACACCACCCTTATGGCAGAAAGTGAAAAGGAGCTAAAAAGCCTCTTGATGAAAGTGAAAGAGGAGAGTGAAAAAGTTGGCTTAAAGATCAACATTCAGAAAACAAGATCATGGCATCTGGTCCCATCACTTCATGGGAAATAGATGGGGAAACAGTAGAAACAGTGACAAACTTTATTTTGGGGGGCTCCAAAATCACTGCAGACGNGACTTTATTTTAGGGGGCTCCAAAATCACTGCAGATGGTGATTTCAGCCATGAAATTAAAAGACACTTACTCCTTGGAAGGAAAGTTATGACCAACCTAGATAGCATATTCAAAAGCAGAGACATAAAGATTTTGATGCTGGGAGCGATTCGGGGCAGAAGGAGAAGGGGACGACCGAGTATGAGATGGCTGGATGGCATCACTGACTCGATGAACGCGAGTCTGAGTAAACTCTGGGAGATGGTGATGGACAGGGAGGCCTGGTGTTTTGCGATTCATGGGGTCGCAAAGAGTCGGACACGAGAGAGCGACTGAACTGAACTGAACTGATGCAATATCATTTTTCACAGCATCAGAGTTAACTTTCACCATCAGACACAG
This sequence comes from Redunca redunca, assembly GCA_006410935.1. Lineage (NCBI taxonomy): Eukaryota > Metazoa > Chordata > Mammalia > Artiodactyla > Bovidae > Redunca > Redunca redunca. The sequence continues at coordinate 123,840 of SJYQ01005151.1, read as the reverse complement.
CCACCACTGGGCATTTTATCCGTATGGGCCTCACCATCTTCATTCTTTCTGGAGCTGTATCTTGTTAAAATTATCTAACTTCTCTGATCTTCCTTTTTTTCATCTAGTAGCATTGATACTTCATAGCGTATAGTGAATTAGGTAGCAGGAACTCCAAATCATTCTACTGTCAATATTGCAGAGGCTACAAGGCAAAAATTATACTTACCAGACATTCCTGCAGCTAGCATTTAGATGTGAACTATATTCTACCAATAAGATGCACCTGTGTAGGACTTGGAATGGCGATGCAAGGCAGAGGCCAATTTTTCATTTCTTGGTTCATGTTGTTAAGTATGGTTGTGGAGACACTGGACTTTCCTGCAGGAGAGTTCCAGTGTTTATGATTGGCTGTGGGTGGGGTTGTGGTTGATAGGCAATTGTGCTGGATGCAGTGGACCTCTGATTCCATTCTTTCTGTCTGTGTAGCAGGAGCATCTCCCCTGGTATCCACAATGTTGTTCCTGAAACCCCAGCCTATATTCCTCCTCCAGCTCTTCTAGGGATGTTTCAAGTTGTGTTAAACAAGTGACCAAGCAGTTGTTTGTGTTCTGCAACTGTACTATGACTAATAAACACGGTTTGGGGAGGAATTTACAGGAACATAGTACAGTGACTCTAAAACGTCTAGTATTGTGTCTGGCATGAAATAATTAGTTAGTAAATGTGAATCTCTTTTTCCCCCTTTATATTAATCAATGCTAAAGGATGTTAAACAATTTTACAGGACTATGGCTTTCAAGGAGAGAATTACACAGTAGCTGCTGAACTTGGAAGGTAAGGCCATTCTTTTTAAACTGACAGAAGATGGCATTGCTTGGAAAAGTTTTGTTTGAACTCCAAGATTCAGCTTTGTGTTCATTTATGATTAATTCTAGTGAAGATAGCATTGAACCCCAACATTTATTTATTAATTACATTCTAAAACTGCCATCTTAGCACCCACTCTAGGAGTAATTATTTTCAAATATCCAAAAATCCCTTTTCCTTTCTGTGTTATTTTACTAAAGTCATTTCCAAGTTATTTCCTAAGCAATAATAGTTGTTTCAACAATCAAAATATCAGGAGGTGAACAGAGCTGATTAGAATAGACTCTGATAACATGCACCAAAAAAGTATGAGACAGAGAGTTGGGTTCTTGAATATCACCTCGTTATTAGCAAGGTGTATCACATTAACCTTGCTCCAAAAGTAAAACATGCTGACAACATTGTCATTCAGCTCTTCCTTGCTTTGTTTATGGCACCTCAGGCAACTGTTCACTATTAGAGATAAAAGTTGTAAGAGTATTACAAACCAGAGACCTGACAAATAAAATGTAGATGTGAGTTGAAATAACACTAAAACATGAAGCTTGGTGCTTCTATCACTCCTACAGTCTATTTACTATACGTAAGGATACTGCATCTTGAACTGGATCACTCCCTTGTTGGCATGTCTCCACACTTACCCTTGGGCATCCTGTATGAGTGGAGTGAGTGGTTGGAAGCATTACTACAAAGCAAGCTAGTAGTGGAGTGGTGATGAAATTCCAGATGACCTATTTCAAATCCTAAAGGGTGATGCTGTTAAAGTGTTGTACTCAATATATCACCAAATTTGGAAAACTCAGCAGTGACCACAGGACTAGAAAAGGTGTTTTCATTCCAATCCCAAAGAATGGCAGTGCCAAAGAATGTTCAAAGGCAATGCCAAAGAATATTCAAACTATTGTACAATTATGCTCATTTCACACACCAGTAAGGTTATTCTCAAAGTCCCTCAAGCTGGGCTTCAGCAGTATATGAACCAAGAACTTCTAGATGTATAAGCCGGATTTAGAAAAGGCAGAGGAACCCAAGATCAAATTGCCAACACTCATTATGTCATGAAGAAAGGAAGGGATTTCCAGAGAAAATCTACTTCTGCTAGATTGTCTATATTAAAGCCTTTGACTATGTAGACCATAATCAACTGTGGAAAATTCTGAAAGAGGTGGGAATGCCAGAAAACCTTACCTGCCTCCTGAGAAACCTGTATGAAGGTCAGGAAGCAACAGTAAGATGCAGACATAGAAGAAAAGACTGGTTCAAAATTGGGAAAGGAGTATGACAAAGCTGTATATTGTCACAATGCTTATTAAACTTATATGCAGAGAACCTCATGCAAAATGATGGGCTAGATGAATCACAAGGTAGAATCAAAATTGCCAGGAAAAATATCAACAACCTCAGATATGCATATGATACCACTCTAAAGGCAAAGTAAAGAAGAATTAAAGAAACTCTTGATGAGGAAGAAAGAGGGGAATGAAAAAGTTGGCTTATAACTAAGCACTCAAAAAAGAAAGATCACGGCATCTAGCCCCATCAGCCCATGGAAAATAGAAGGGAATAAAGTGAAGCAGTTAACATTTTAATTTCTTGGGTTCTGAAATATCTGTGGATGATGAATGCACCCATGAAATTAAAAGAGACTTGCTCCTTGCAAGGAAAACTATGATAAACCTAGACAGCATATTAAAAAGTAGAGACATCACTATGCCAACAGAAGTCTGTCTAGTCAAAGCTATAGTTTTCCCAGTAGTCATGTAGGGTTGTGCGAGTTGGACCATAACAAAAGCTGAGCACTGAAGAATTGATGCTTTCAAATTGTGGTGCTAGAAGTGAGTCTTGAGAGTCCCTTGGATGGCAAAGAGATCAAACTAGTCAAGCCTAAAGGAAATAAACCCTGAATATTCACTGGAAGGCCAGATGTTGAAGCTGAAACTCCAATACTTTGGCCACGTGACGCAAAGAGCTGACTCACTGGAAAAGACCCTGATGCTGGGAAGATTGATAGAAGAAGGAGAAGGGGCGACAGAAGATGAAATGGTTAGACAGCATCACTGAGTCAATGGAATTGAATCTGAGAAAGCTTTAGGAGATAGTGAAAGACAGGGGAGGCTGATGTGGTTCAGTCTGTGGGGTCACAAGAAGTCAGACATGACTCAGTGACTGAACAACACCATCACCTCAAGGTTTATGCCACAGACAAATCTCCATGTTTTGCTTCATGTTTTTTTTTTTTTTTTTTACTTTTCAAAATGTTTTCCATTTAAAAAATGATTTATGAACAAAAAAAAGCTGCATTTTTGGGGGTGTACAAAGTACACTGAATTTTAGCACACGTATGAATTTGTGTACCCACCATCAATACAGATACATTAATAATTCCATTGTCTCCAATACTTTCCTCATATAGCACCTTTGTACTGACACTCATTTGCTTAGTGTCAGCCAGTTTTTACCTTGGCAACTATTGCTCTCTATCCTTATAGTCTTGTCCTTTCCATAATGTCATATATATGAGATACAATAAGCAACTTTCTGATACTGGTTTCTTCTGCTTAGTAGAACATATTTGAGATGTCCATGTTATTGAAAGAGTCAGTAGTTCATTTCTTTTTATTTCCAAGTAGCATTCCATTTTATGGCTGTAGCACAGTTTGTTTATCCATTTACCCACTGAAGGACATTAGGTTGTTTTCCATTATTATGGATAATGCTCTGATAAGCACTCATTTACAGCTTTTTATGTGAATGTAAGTTTTTATTTCTTTAGTGCAGAAATTTTCAACCACCATACTATTAATAATTAAGTGGATTTTTAAGTGGGGTAATTTAAGAGGCTTTTATTAAGAGGTTTAATATAAGAAGTGGCCTGCTCATTGCAGATATTTAGTAGCATTATTAGTAGTGTCCATTGACCTAGTGTGACAACCTAAATTAAAAAAAATAAAATTATCTTTACATTGGCAGATGCTTCTTGGGGGCAATATCACCTCCAGTTGAAAAACAAAGCTCTAGGGTAAAATCTCATAAAAGTGATTTCTGGTCAATATGGTAAGCATATGTTTAACTGTAAAAGAAACTATAATATTTTTTCAAGGTTATTTTTCTGCACCATTTTGCATTTCTACCAGGAATGGATAAAAGATCTAATTGCTCCACATCTTTGTCAGCATTTGGTATTAGCAGGCTTCTGAAATTTTAACTGTTCTAGTAGTTGGGTTTTTCTTTCATTTTAAAATAAATATCACAATAAAATACTATGGCAGATATTAGTACAACTCACAAATATTCCCATTTCTTTGACTCTTATTACTTGAGAAAATTTCATTTTTTGCTCTCATTAAGTTGCATTTGACTATGTTAATTGCCTTAGCCAAAAGGTAGAAGTGGGGAGGATCTCTTCAAGGTGGCCACAAAGAATAGTTAATGCACTCTTCTCTGTCTTCCCTTCTTTAAGTTTAGGCAACCTATTACATTCCAAATGGTGAGGACTTCATCAGCCAGTGCCTTTGAGTGAGAATGACATGGAAGAGTCCTCTGCCAAACTTCAAATGAACATGAAGTATTAGCAAGAAACTAACTTTTGTCATTGTGAAGTGAAAGTTACTCAGTCGTGTCCGACTCTTTGCAACCCCACAGACTATACAGTCCATGGAATTCTCCAGGCCAGAATACTGGAGTGGATAGACTTCCCTTTTCCAGGGGATCTTCCTAACACAGGAATAATTTGTCACTGCTATTTTGGGATTGTTTGCTACTCATCATATCCAGCCTAGCTTGACTAAAACCAATTCCTATGGGTTCATTGTAAGCATTTATGAAATATATGTGGTTAATGCACTTAAGCACGGTACTTGGCTCAAAATAAGTGCTCAATGTGTGTGTGTGGAGTTGCTCAGTCATGTCCGACTCTTTGTGATCCCATCCTCCAGCCATGGGGTTTTCCAGGCAATAGTACTGGAGTGGGCTTCCATTTCCTTCTCCAGGGGATTTTCCCGATCCAGGGATTGAACCTGGGTCTCCCGCACTGTAGACAGACACTTGACCGTCTGAGCCACCAGGGAAGTCCAATAAATGTGCTCAGTAAATGACTCCTATTATTATAACTATTTACTTTTCCTTGACCATACTACTGCATAATGATTCTTCTAATTATAAAGTCACAGCTTTTATTCTCTGTAATGACTTAACAGAACTACTTCAGCTCCTTCAAGGTACCCTGAGAATATAATGCTGTCATAGAGTCAGACTGAAGCAAGCACATATCTCATTGGACACCTATCCCTCAGGTGTGGTAATGAATCATCCAGGGTTCAGGACACAGCATTAACTGTGATGCTGCAAATACATTGTTTTGAATGGCAATGACATTGGGTCACTTAAAAACCTGCCTCCTATAAGTCATTGTCTATTGTGAAGGACTTATTTAGTCAGCTAGACTTTTCACATTTACTGTCCAGTACTTGTCCATTTCCCAAGAATGCAGAGAGGTAACAAGGTGTAAAAACACAGTGGTTTCCAAAGTTGAAGGTACGTCAGAATTGTCTGCAGAAATTTGAAAATTATAATTCCAAAACATAATCCCACTGAGATTTCTAAAGCCATAGATTCGGGGTAAGGCCTCGGATTTAGTGTGAGTTGGACTTCTACTTATAAAAGTCTTTGATCCAATATCTTCTGTAATTCAAAGATTTCTTTGATTACCCAACAAGATTGTTGCATGAGTTGAGGAACTTCTGCTTTTACCAGGGTTTTAGTGTATGATCTGGACCCAATAAATGTTTTTCAAATCTGTTCATTCACTCACAAACACTCTGCCTGAGTGAGTCTCATTCAGCTTTGAACTTCATGCTGGAATATTGTTTATGAGGAATATTGTTTTTATATATATATATATTTTTTTTTTTTTCAGGATAGGCCATAAGAATTGGAATCATTAGGAACTCAAATATTAGAAATAGTTGAACAAGTGCAACTTCTAAATGATCTCCACTCTCCTTTTCCTCTATTCATCTTCCTTACTTCCGCCAATACTATCTTCCTAACACATCGATTTTACCCCTTCCCTCTCCCATTTGACTAAACCTATGGTGGGATCCCTGTATAAGATCATGCATGTTCAAGAGCACATCTTTACTTATCCCAATATCCCAATATTATTAAAATGAACAAAGGGTTATAAAGCAAAGAATTAAATCCATTAAAACTCTGGAATATTGTAATGAACAGAAATCTTGAGGAATTTCTGAATAATAAAAAACAAACAAACAAACAAAAAAAAACAAATAACATAGGTTCAGCAGGAAGTAAAGACTAGAGAACAGGGAGGCCTAAAGGGGACCAAAGAGAATCTCCCTCCATAGAGGAGAGCCAATTGCTTCCAGAAGAATCCTGGAGGAATTCCACATGGACATCAAGTATGACCAGCAGGAATGGAATACAATGAATCTCCCAAACATCATATTAGAGAGATTAATTCTTTTCAAAAAGAAAGCCAGTGAAACATGTACAGGAATGAAATTCCCTGATGTTGGCACTCCTTGAGTAATGGGTACTAACTATGTTATTTATATTTTGTATTCTGATACTTTGATATCTGGGCCCTTGTTGATCTTCCAGGGTTAGTCAATTCCTAGGTAGTAAACAACTTGCCTGTGAGTGTGCTTTTCATATGCAACTCAACTACTCCAGAGTTTATACCTCTAATACCTCTTTTATTAGACTCTCACAATCAGTGTCTTTATCTATCTGCTCTAATCACCCATGGCCAGATAGCAGACAACTAGGAATAATCCTTATGCCCAAGAGCCTACTGATTTTATTCAAACTAGCCCAACTTCAGTCTAACCCTGACTCCCTAGTTCTTTCCTGGAAACCATAATAAGGGCTTTTTCCCACAATCCCCTCCTTCTTATTGGCCTACTTGTCAACTACAAATTGGCGTTTGCCATGGGAGCTTGCCATCTACCTCTACAAGGATTAAATCATGTGCTGTTGCAGTTCCCGATTTTCAATGACCGCCCCCCCTCGCCCCCACCCTGCAGAAAGGAGTTTAGGGTGGAGAGCAGAAGTGAGACACTCTGTGCTCAGGAGAAAACTGGCAGAACAGGTCTTAAGATAGTTAGATATTATCAGAAGCTGATTTTATGAGCCCAACTCTTATATTTCCTCATATCTAGAAAAACACTAAAATCCTCCATAGTGCTGACTATTCCTCATGACTAGTAAAAGCTTCACAAGACTTGCAGAAGCCTTCTGTAAAATATGTGCTTGATTACATGTATTCCCTCTTCACCAAAATCACATATACTGGCATTCCCTCCTGCTTCTTTGGAGCAATTTCTCAGAGGTACCTGAGGTGCTGTCTCCCAGACTGAAGTCTTCCATTTGCCCCAATAAAACTTAACTCAAAACTCATAACTTGTGTATTTTCTAAGTTCCTGATAGACCTTGGTGCTCCCCCATGTGGCTCCCTGTTATGTGGCATGCCTACTTCCCTTGAGAACTGTGAATAACAAATTATCTTTTCAATGGCATTTGACTTCTGATCAGTTGGTTTTATTGTAGTTTTCTATTAATACATCATATTTTAGGTCAGAAAATTTTCTTACTGTGGTACTCCTGGTTATCTGAAATTGACTGCCAAATTTCTGCAGAAAATTGGACTGTCAATCATCTGTAGAAAGCCCTTCTTGACACATCCAGTAGGTTTAGGTAATAAAAAACAAATAAATCGGTAAAATACCTATGTAGAAGCAAAATTTTTTAAATGTTAGAGATGAAAACATATCAAATGATAAGACAGCAACAATTAACCCTGTGATATTGGTGAATGAATAGATGAAGAGAGAAACTAAAAGAGAAAGCATAGTACAGACCCACCTACATAGAAGAACTTAGTCGCATTTCAAATTATTGGTGATGCATAATTCATTCAATAAACTAAGTAACTGGAAAATGTTAGGCAGATTACTTCACAATAAAATAGGTTAATTCTGAGATGTACAAAAAAAAAAAAGAAACAAAAAACACAATGACTAAATTAATAGAATAATGTTCTTATAATCTTATGCTAAAGAAGGCTTTCCAAGCAAGGACAAAACCAGAAAACACAAAGGAAAAGAATTACAGATTCTATATCTTAAAAGTGGAAGTTTCTGTATGCCAGCAAAAGTCACTAAAAATGTATTTTGTAAAAAGTTGTTAAAATAGAAAAAAATTGCAACATCTAAAACAGAAAAAGGGTTAATATTCATAATGTATAACAAATTGACAAACAATACGAGTGGCTTATCTAATAGAAAAAATAGAGCTAGGTATAAGAATAGACAAGTCACTGAAAATACAAAAAGCAAATAAACATATGAAAAGGTGATGAACCTCACTAGCAGTCAGGAAAAGGCAAATTCAGTCAACAGTGAGACCATTTTTTACATACCAGATTAGCAAAAATTTTTTAAACTGATAATATCCAGGCTGGCAAGGCTAAAAGCCAAAAAAAACCTCTTATACAATTCTGATAAACAGGTCAGGGAAGAACAATTCAGCAGAATCCATCACAATTACAAGTTTGTGATTTTTTGGCTCTGTTGGGATGCTTGTTCAAATGCAAAATGTTAGAAGAAATATTGGTTATATTAATAAAGCAGATGTATTCTAAAGGCTCATTAATAGGAACATGTTGAACACTGTGGAATACTTTCACAGTGGCTGAAAAGAAAGAATAGACATATATGGCCTGAATTTTAAAAAGGTTACCTATCTTTTGCTTTTGGCTAAAAACCAAAGAAAAAACAGAATGAAAGAAAATTGCAAAATAAAATGACACATACAGTATTAACTATGTTATAAATGTGCATATATATTTTATATATGTAAAGATATGTTTACATATGCATAAAGATGTCTGTATTTTATGTATACAAACATAAAAATATAAATAAATGAATAAAAAGCTTTCATGAATTCATAGTATTATATCATCATACTTCTATTTTCCCCAGCTGATCAAAAAAAAAAAAAAAAAATTCCCAACTTAGTGCAAGGAAATCCACGATCTCTCTCACTTTTGGTTGCCCATCCCCCAAGTTGTCCTAAAACCTTAGAGCCTCATGAATGCCAAATGTGACTTGTGCATGTATGTGTTGTATGATTTGTGTGTGTGTATGTGTGTGTGCTTGTAAATAGGTGTTGGGATACGATATCAATCTAGCTTCCAGCTTCAAATGATACAACTAAATATGGCTGACTTTCATAAGATGTGACTGTTAAGACTGACTTCTTACAGTTAAGTTTATGATGGTGATACATGTATATAATGATGTCCCTGAACTAGATATCTATACTTGGTACTCAATGAAGGATATTTCCCATCCCTTTCAAACTCAGATCTGCCAAGACTGTGGCTATCCAGGGGTAAGAGCAGAGTCAAAACGGGAATTGACCAGCTCGAACATCCAGGGTTGCCTCCTTCTTCCATTTCTAGATAATCCATAAAGTGGCTCCAGCAAAATTTCCTTTAAAAACCTAAGATATCATTATTTATTCTCCTTTCATGGAACAAAATATTAGTTTGGCACTTCTCTTAGAGGAGAGTTGTACTCCCTACAAATGTAATTTTTCTCAGGCCATCTTAATAACAGTTAAGGTACTGGGAACACTTCATTGAGTGCATACTACAGATCTGGAAGGATTCACATCAAACTGTTATGGGAAGGTGAGGAATGGAAGTTTAAAAAAAAAGTACTGTCATTTTTATGACATGGCTTTTTGAAATAACTAAAACTTGATTTGATTTTGTTTGGGGAAGATCAATGAACTTGTATACACACACACACACACACACACACACAGGAAGGGCTGGTTACAAGATGATAGAGGAATAGGATGGGGGAGGCCACTTTCTCCCTTACAAATACATCAAAAGATCATCAGCATGTGGACCAACTTCCACAAAACAACTTCTGAACCTAGAAGAGGACCCTAGATAACTGCCCTGGGGAGGAAGTCATGAAGGAAAACTTTCCATACAATGCTCCAAAATCATTGCAGATGGTGACTGCATCCATGAAATTAAAATATGCTTACTCCTTGGAAGTTATGACCAACCTAGACCGCATATTAAAAAGCAGAAACATTACTTTGCCAACAAAGTCTAGCCAAGGCTATAATTTTTCCAGTGTCATGTATGGATGTGAGAGTTGGAGTATAAAGAAAGCTGAGTGCTGAAGAACTGACGCTTTTGAACTGTGGTGTTGGAGAAGACTTTTGAGAGTTCCTTGGACTGCAAGGAATGAGGTTCATGACATTGTACAGGAGACAGAGATCAAGACCATCCCCATGGAAAACAAAGGCGAAAAAGCAAAATGGCTGTCTGGGGAAGCCTTAAAAATAGCTGTGAAAAGAAGAGAAGCAAAAAGCCAAGGAGAAAAGGAAAGATATAAGCATCTGAATGCAAAGTTCCAAAGAATAGCAAGAAGCAATAAGAAAGACTTCTTCAGCGATCAGTGCAAAGAAATAGAGGAAAACAACAGATTGGGAAAGACTAGAGATCTCTTCAAGAAAATTAGAGATACCAAGGGAACATTTCACGCAAAGATGGGCTCGATAAAGGACAGAAATGGTATGCACTTTACGTAAGCAGAAGATATTAAGAAGAGATGGCAAGAATACACAGAAGAACTGTACAAAAAGGATCTTCACAACCCGGATAATCACGATGGTGTGATCACTCATCTAGAGCCAGACATCCTTGAATGTCAAGTCAAGTGGGCCTTAGAAAGCATCACTATGAACAAAGCTAGTAGAAGTGATGGAATTCCAGTAGAGCTATTTCAAATCCTGAAAGATGGTGTTGTGAAAGTGCTGCACTCAATATGCCAGCAAATTTGGAAAACTCAGCAGTGGCCACAGGACTGGAAAAGGTCAGTTTTCATTCCAATCCCAAAGAAAGGCAATGCCAAAGAATGCTCAAACTACCGCACAATTGTACTCATCTCACACACTAGTAAAGTAAAGCTCAAAATTCTCCAAGCCAGGCTTCAGCAATACGTGAAC
>SJYQ01005151.1:60388-94570 GCA_006410935.1 Redunca redunca | reverse complement strand
GAATAATAAAGATCAGAGCAGAAATAAATTAAACAGAGATGAAGAAAATAATAGCAAGATAAAAGAAACTAAAAGCTGTTCTTTTTGAGAAGATAAATTGATACACTTTTAACCTGACTCATCAAGGGGAAAAGAAAAGAGTACTCAAATCAATAAAATTAGAAACAAAAAAAGAAAAATTACAAGTGACACAACCAGAATATAAAGGATCACAAGAGACTACCATATGCACTATGTATATGCAATAAAATGTACAACCTAGAAGAAATGGAAAAATTCTTAGAAAAGTACAACCTTTCAAAACTGAATGAGGAAGAAATACAAAATATGAACAGATGTATCAAAAGTACTAAAATTGAAACTGTGTGATTTTAAAACTTCCAGGAAATAGAGTTCTAAGACCAGGTAGCTTCCCAGGCAAATTCTATTAAACATTTAGAGAAAAGTCAAAATCTTTCTTTCTGAAACTCTTACAAAAACATTGCAAAGGAAGGAACACGCCCATGCTCATTCTGTGAAGCCACAATCACCCTGATACCAAAACCAGACAAAGATGTCAAAAACAAGAAAATTACAGGCCAATATCACTGATGAACATAGATGCAAAACATGATCGAGTGGGATTTATCCCAGGGATGAAATAATTCAATATATGCAAATCAATCAATGTGATACACCATGTTAACAAATTGAAGAATAATAAACATATGATCATCTCAATAGATGCAGAAAAAGTTTTTGACAAAATTCAGTATCTTTTTATGACAACAACAGCAACAGAACTCTCCAGAAAGCGGGCATAGAGAACCTACCTCAATATAATAAAAGCCATATGTGACAAAAACATGGTAAACATCATTCTCAGTGGTGAAAAATTGACAGCATTTCCTCCAAGGTCTAGAACAAAACAAGGATGTCTACTCTCATCACTTTTATTCAATATAGTTTTAAAATCCTAGCCATAGCAATCAGAAAAGAAAAATAAATGAAAGAAATTCAAATTGGAAAAGAAGTAAAACCGCCCCTGTTTGCAGGTGACATGACACTATACATAGGAAATTCTAATAAAGTTACCAGAAAACTTAGAGTTTATCAATGAACTCGGTGAAGTTTCAGGATACAAAAGTAATACACAGAAATTTTCTTGCATTCTTATATACTAACAGTGAAAGGTCAGAAAGAGAAATTAAAGAAATAATTTCATTTACCATCACATGAAAAATAGCAACATACCCAGGAAAAAATCTAATTAGGGAATAAAGATCTGCCCGCAGAAAACTATAATATGCTGATAAAAGAAATTAAAGATGACATAAACACGTGAAGAGAAGTAACATGTTTTTGGATTGGAAAAATCAATATTGGGAAAATGACTATACTACCCAAAACAATTTACAGATTTAATGCATTCTATATCAAATTACCAATGCTATTTTTCATAGAATTAGAACAAAACTTTACACTTTGTGTGGAAATATAAAAGACTACCAATAGACAAAGTACTGGAGAAAGAAAAATGAAGCTGGAGGAATTTGACTCCCTTACTTCAGACGATACTGTAAAGTTAGAGTAAAAACAAACAAACAAAAACCTGTTTGACATTGGCTATATATATATATATATATATATGTATATATGTATCGCAAGAACAGGATAGAAAGTCCAGAGATAAGCCCACACATCTACAGGTATCTTTGACAAAGGAGGTAAGAATATAGCAATGGAGGAAAGATAGTCTCTAAAATAAGTAGTGCTGGGAAAACTGGACAAACATGGAAAACATAGACTATACACTCTCTGACATAATCACAGCAAGAAAAGTTTTTACCCATCTTGTACAGTAATAAAGATAAAAACAAAAATAAACAGTGCAGTTCAGTTCACTTGCTCACTCATGTCCGACTCTTTGCAACCCCATGAATTGCAGTACGCAGGCCTCCCTGTTCATCACCAACTCCCAGAGTTCACTCAGACTCACGTTCATCGAGTCAGTGATGCCATCCAGCCATCTCATCCTCGGTCGTCCCCTTCTCCTCCTGCCCCCAATCCCTCCCAGCATCAGAGTCTTTTCCAATTAGTCAATTATTTGCATAAGGTGGCCAAAGTAATGGAGTTTCAGCTATAGCATCAGTCCTTCCAAAGGATCACCCAGGACTGATCTTTAGGATGGACTGGTTGGATCTCCTTGCAGTCCAAGGGACTCTCAAGAGTCTTCTCCAACACCACAGTTCAAAAGCATCAATTCTTTGGCACTCAGCTTTCTTCACAATGCAACTCTCATATCCATACATTATCACTGGAAAAACCATAGCCTTGACTAGATGGACGTTTGTTGGCAAAGTAATGTCTCTACTTTTGAATATGCTATCTAGTTTGGTCATAACTTTTCTTCCAAGGAGTAAGCGTCCTTTAATTTCATGGCTAATGTCACCATCTGCAGTGATTTTGGACCCCCTAAAAAATAAAGTCTGACACTGTTTCCACTGTTTTCCCATCCATTTCCCAAGAAGTGATGGGACCAGATGCCATGATCTTCCTTTTCTGTATGTTGAATTTTAAGCCAACTTTTTCGCTCTCTTCTTTCACTTTCATCAAGAGGCATTTTACTTCCTCTTCACTTTCTGCCACAAGGATGGTGTCATCTGCATATCTGAAGTTATTGATATTTCTCCCAGCTATCTTGATTCCAGCTTGTGTTTCTTCCAGTCCAGCNAGGGATGGCACCAAAGCAAGAACAATACCCAGTTGTGGATGTGACTGGTGATAGAAGCAAGGTCCGATGATGTAAAAAGCAATATTGCATAGGAACCAGGAATGTTAGGTTCATGAATCAAGGCAAATTGGAAGTGGTCAAACAGGAGATGGCAAGAGTGGACATCGGCATTCTAGGAATCAGTGAACTAAAATGGCCTGGAATGGGTGAATTTAACTCAGATGACCATTCTATCTACTACTGCGGGCAGGAATCCCTTAGAAGAAATGGAGTAGACATCATGGTCAACAAAAGAGTCTGAAATGCAGTACTTGGATGCAATCTCAAAATAAATAAGTAGGACCTAACTAAACTTGAAATATTTTGCATAGCAAAGGAAACCATAAACCAAATGAAGAGACAACCCTCAAAATGGGAGAAAAAATATTTGTCAATGAAGAAACTGACAAGATATTAATCTTCAAAATAGACAAACAGCTCATGCCACTCAAAANAATCAACACAATCCACAAAGTGGTATGGTGATCTAAAAGATATTTTTCCAAAAATGGTATCAGTTCAGTTGAAAGACAGCACGCCAGGCCTCCCTGTCCATCATCAACTCCCGGAGTTCACTCAGACTCATGCCCATCAAATTAGTGATGCCATCCAGCCATCTCATCCTCTGTCGTCCCCTTCTCCTCCTGCCCCCAATCCCTCCCAGCATCACAGTCTTTTCCAATGAGTCAACTCTTCGCATGAGGTGGCCAAAGTAATGGAGTTTCAGCTTTAGGATCATTCCTTCCAAAGAAATTTCAGGGCTGATCTTCAGAATGGACTGGTTGGATCTCCTTGCAGTCTAAGGGACTCTCAAGAGTCTTCTCCAACACCACAGTTCAAAGGCATCAATTCTTCAGTGCTCAGCTTTCTTCACAGTCCAAAACTGACATCCATACATGACCACTGGAAAAAACATAGCCTTGACTAGACAGACCTTTGTTGTCAAAGTAATGTCTCTACTTTTGAATATGCTATCTCGGTTGATCATAACTTTCCTTCCAAGGAGTAAGCATCTTTTAATTTCATGGCTACAATCACCATCTGCAGTGATTTTGGAGCCCCCTTAAAATAAAATCTGACACTATTTCCACTGTTTCCCCATCTATTTCCCATGAAGTGATGGGACCAGATGCCATGGTAAACAGATGGCCAATAGGCACATGAAGATATGCTCAACATCACTAATAGAGAAATGCAAAAGTGGTAACATTGCACACCAGTCAGAATGGCCAAAATCAAAATGTTTACAAACAATAAATGCTTGAGATAAGAAAAGATAACCCCACACACATGGTTGGTGGGAATGTAAATTGTTACAGCCACTATGGACAGCAATATGGAGGTTTCTTAAAACAACTAAAAATATAGCTACCATGAGATCCATTAATTCCATTCTTGGGCATATATCTGGATAAAAGCATAATTTGAAGATGCATGCACCCAAATATTGGGAAGGCAATGGCAACCCACTCCAGTACTCTTGCCTGGAAAATCCCATGGGCACAGGAGCCTGGTAGGCGGCAGTCCACAGGGTCGCCAAGAGTCAGACATGACTGAGTGACTTCACTTTCACTTTCATGCATTGGAGAAGGAAATGGCAACCCACTCCCATGTTCTTGCCTGGAGAATCCCAGGGGCAGGGGAGCCTGCTGGGCTGCTGTCTATGTGGTCGCACAGAGTAGGACACGACTGAAGTGACTTAGCAGCAGCAGCAGCACCCTAATATTCATTGAAGTACTATTTACACTGGTCAGGGTATGAAAGTAACCTATTAACAGAGGAATGGATGAAAAACATGTGGTACATATATACAACAGAATACTGCTCAGCCAAAATAACTAATGAAATAAATTTCTGATCCAGCAACATAGATCAAACTGGAGATTGTCATACTGACTGAAACAAATCAGACAGAGAAAGATAAATATAATATGGTATAGCTTATATGAGGAATCTAAAAAATAGTACAAAACAGATGTAGAATCAAAAGCATAGAAAACAAATTTACGGTAACCAAGGGGAAAAGGAAGGAAAATAAACTGAGAGTTTAGGAATGATATATAAACACAATTATATATTAAATAATTAATGATGACATGGCATTGCATGGGACACTCTACTTAATAATCGGAAATAACCTATATTAGGGAATTAAGTCTAAAAAAAGGTGGATATATTTATATGTATACTTTATTCACTTTACTATTCACATGAAGTTAACAACATTGTTAAACAACTATAAGCCAATGAGCTTTCCTAGGGAAAAAAAAAATAGTAGTGAAAGAAAAATAGTTTACTTTTGGAATTCTCAGAATGGGAATGACTAGAGATATCTTCAAGAAAATTAGAGATACCAAGGGAACATTTCATGTAAAGATGGGCTCAATAAAGGACAGAAATGGTAGGGACCTAACAAAAGCAGAAGATATTAAGAAGAGGTGGCAAGAATACACAGAACTGTACAAAAAAATCTTCACTACCCGGATAATCACGATGGTGTGATCACTCATCTAGAGCCAGACATCCTGGAATGTGAAGTCAAGTGGGCCTTAGAAAGCATCACTACGAACAAAATTGGTGGAGGTGATGGAATTCCAATTGAGCTGTTTCAAATACTGACAGATGATGCTGTGAAAGTGCTACACTCAATATGCCAGCAAATTTGGAAAACTCAGCAGCGGCCACAGGACTGGAAAAGGTCAGTTTTCATTCCAATCCCAAAGAAAGACAATGCCAAAGAATTCTCAAACTACTGCACAATTGCACTCATCTCACATGCTAGTAAAGTAAAGCTCAAAATTCTCCAAGCCAAGCTTCAGCAATACGTGAACCATGAACTTCCAGGTGTTCAATCTGGTTTTAGAAAAGGAATAGGAACCANTTTCATGTAAAGATGGGCTCGATAAAGGACAGAAATGGTAGGGACCTAACAGAAGCAGAAGATATTAAGAAGAGGTGGCAAGAATACACAGAACTGTACAAAAAAATCTTCACTACCCGGATAATCACGATGGTGTGATCACTCATCTAGAGCCAGACATCCTGGAATGTGAAGTCAAGTGGGCCTTAGAAAGCATCACTACAAACAAAATTAGTGGAGGTGATGGAATTCCAATTGAGCTGTTTCAAATACTGACAGATGATGCTGTGAAAGTGCTACACTCAATATGCCAGCAAATTTGGAAAAACTCAGCAGCGGCCACAGGACTGGAAAAGGTCAGTTTTCATTCCAATCCCAAAGAAAGGCAATGCCAAAGAATGCTCAAACTACTGCACAATTGCACTCATCTCACATGCTAGTAAAGTAAAGCTCAAAATTCTCCAAGCCAACCTTCAGCAATACGTGAACCATGAACTTCCAGGTGTTCAAGCTTGTTTTAGAAAAGGCATAGGAACCAGAGATCAAATTGCCAACATCCACTGGATCATGGAAAAAGCAAGAGCATTCCAGAAAGACATCTATTTCTGCTTTATTGACTATGCCAAAGCCTTTGACTGTGTGGATCACAATAAACTGTGGAAAATTCCGAGATAGATGGGAATACCAAACCTGACCTGCCTCTTGAGAAATCTGTATGCAGGTCAGGAAGCAACAGGTAGAAGTGGACATGGAACAATAGACTGGTTCCAAATAGGAAAAGGAGTGCATCAAGGCTGTGTATTGTCACCCTGCTTACTTAACTTCTATGCAGAGTACATCATGAGAAACGCTGGACTGGAAGAAACACAAGCTGGAATCAAGATTGCTGGGAGAAATATCAATAACCTCAGATATGCAGATGACACCACCCTTATGGCAGAAAGTGGAGAAGAACTAAAAAGTCTCTTGATGAAAGTGAAAGAGGAGAGTGAAAAAGTTGTCTCAAAGCTCAACATTCAGAAAACGAAGATCATGGCATCTGGTCCCATCACTTCATGGGAAATAGATAGGGAAACAGTAGAAACTGTGTCAGACTTTATTTTGGGGGGCTTCAAAATCACTGCAGATGGTGATTTCAGCCATGAAATTAAAGGACGCTTACTCCTTGGAAGGAACGTTATGACCAACCTAGATAGCATATTCAAAAGCAGAGATATTACTTTGCTGACTAAGATCTGTCTAATCAGGGCTATGGTTTTTCCAGTAGTCATGTATGGATGTGAGATTTGGACTGTGAATAAGGCTGAGTGGTTAAGAATAGATGCTTTTGTACTGTGGTGTTGGAGAAGACTCTTGAGAGTCCCTTGGACTGCAAGGAGATCCAACCAGTCCATTCTGAAGGAAATCAGCCCTGGGATTTCTTTGGAAGGAATGATCCTAAAGCTGAAACTCCATTACTTTGGCCACCTCATGTGAAGAGTTGACTCATTAGAAAAGACTTTGATGCTCGAGAGATTGGGGGAAGGAAGAGAAGGGGACGGCAGAGGATGAGATGGCTGGATGGCATCACTGATTTGATGGACATGTGTCTGAGTGAACTCTGGGAGTTGGTGATGAACAGGGAGGCCTGGCGTACTGCAATTCATGGGGTCTCAGAGTCAGACACGACTGAGTGACTGAACTGAACTGAATAATGTTATGAGAAAACCTGAACCAACCTTTTTCCCAACCCAATATATGCAGCAAGTTCAACCTCTGTTCAGTTCAGTTCTACTCAGTTCAGTCGTTCAGTCATGTCCGACTCTTTGTGACCATATGGACTGCAGCATACCAGACTTTCCTGTCTATCACCAGCTCCTGGAGCCTGCTCAAACTCATGTCCTTTGAGTCAGTGATGCCATCCAACTATCTCATCCTCTGTTCTCCCCTTCTCCCGCCTTCAATCTTTCCCAGCATCAGGGTCTTTTCCAATGAGTCAGTTCTTCACAGCAGGTGGCCAAAATATTGGAGTTTCAGCTTCAGCATCAGACCGTCCAGTGAATATTCAGGACTGATTTCCTTTAGGATGGACTGGTTGCATCTCCTTGCAGTCCAAGGGACTCTCAAGCATCTTCTCCAGAACCACAGTTCAAAAGCATCAAATTTTCGGCACAGATTTCTTTATAGTCCAACTCTCTCATCCATACATGCTGCTGCTGCTGCTAAGTCGCTTCAGTCGTGTCCGACGCCATGTGTCCCCATAGATGGCAGCCCACCAAGCTCCCCTGTCCCTGGGATTCTCCAGGCAAGAAGACTGGAGTAGGTTGCCATTTCCTTCTCCAATGCATGAAAGTGAAAAGTGAAAGTGGAGTCACTCAGTAAGGTCGGACTCTTAGCGACTCCATGGACTGCAGCCTACCAGGCTCCTCCATCCATGGGATTTTCCAGGCAAGAGTACTGGAGTGGGTCATCCATAGATGACTACTAGAAAAAACATAGTTCTGATTAGATCTACCTTTGTTAGAAAAGTAACAGCTCTGCTATTTAATATGCTGTCTAAGTTGGTCATAGCTTTTCTTCCAAGGAACAAGCATCTTTTAATGTCATGGCTGCAGTCACCATCTGTAGTGATTTTGGAGCCCAACAAAATAAACTCTGTCACTGTTTCCATTATGTCTCCATCTATTTGCCATTGAGTGATGGGACAGGATGCCATGATCTTAGTTTTTTTGAATACTGAGTTTCAAGCCAGCTTTTTCACTCTCCTCTTTCACTTTCATCAAGAGGCTCTTTTATTACTTTTTGCTTTCATCCATAAAGATGGTGTCATCTGCATATCTGAGGTTTTTGATGTTCCTCCCAGCAATCTTGATTCCAGTTTGTGCCTGAATCCAGTCTGGCATTTCTCATGATGTACTCTGAATATAAGTTAAATAAGCAGGGTGACAATATACAGCCTCGATGTACTCCTTTCCCAGTTTGGAAACAGTCTGTTGTCCCATGTCCCATTTTAACTGTTGCTTCTCATCCTGCATACAGATTTCTCAGGAGGCAGGTAAGGTGGTTGGTATTCCCATCTCTTTAAGAATTTTCCACAGCTTCTTGTCATCTACACAGTCAAAGGCTTTGGCTTAATCAATAAAGCAGAAGTAGATATTTTTCTGGACCTCTCTTGCTGCTTCTGTGATCCAATTGATGTTGGTAATTTGATTTCTGGTTCCTCTGCCTTTTTAAAATCCAGCTTGAATACCTGGAAGTTCATGGCTCATGTACTGTGAAGCCTTGCTTGGGGAATTTTGAGCATTACTTTGCTAGTATGTGAGATGAGTGCAGTTTGTGGTAGTTTGATCATTCTTTGGCTTTGCTCTTCTTTGGGATTGGAATGAAAAGTGACATTTTCCAGTCTTGTGGCCACTGCTGAGTTTTCCAAATTTGCTGAGATATTGAGTACAGCACTTTAACAGCATCATCTTTAGGATTTGAAATAGCTCAACTGGAACTCCATCACTACCACTAGCTTTTTTTGTAGTGATACTTCCCTAGGCCCACTTGACTTCTCATTCCAGGATGTCTGGCTCTAGATAAGTGATCATACCATCGTGGTTATCTGGGCCATGAAGATCTTTTTCTATAGTTCTTTGTTTTAATGCCACCTCCTCTTAATATCTTCTGCTTCTGGTAGGTCTATGCCATTTCTGTCCTTTATTGTGCCCATCTTTGTATGAAATATTCCCTTGGTATCTCTAATTTTCTTGAAGAGATCTCTAGTCTCTCCCATTCAATTGTTTTCCTCCATTTCTTTGCATTTATCATGGAGGAAGACTTTCTTATCTCTCCTTATTCTTTGGAATTTGGCATTCAGGTGGGTATATCTTTCTTCTTCTCCTTTGCCTTTCACTTCTCTTCTTTTCCCAGCTATTTGTAAGGCCTCCTCAGGTCACAATTATTCCTTTTTTCATTTCTTTTCTTGGGGATCATCTATTTGTCACTTCCACTGTATAATAGTAAGGGATTTGATTTAGGTCATACCTGAAGACTTCAGTGGTTTCACTACTTTTTTCAATTCAAGTCTGAATTTGGAAATAAGCAGTTCATGATCTGAGCCACAGTCAGCTCCTGGTCTTGTTTTTACTGGTTGTATAGAGCTCCTCCATCTTTGACTGCAAAGAATATAATGAATCTGATTTCAGTCATGACCATCTGGTTATGTCCATGTGTAGAGGCTTGTTTTGTGCTGTTGTAAAAGGCTGTTCAGTTTCCTTATTTTCTAATTGCATACCTGACTGTGTTAATCCCTTCTCTAACCAATTCCCCACCCCTCTTTGCCTCTGTTATTTGCAGTCTTAATGAAGATGCCTCTCTTCTAGTCTCCTTCTACTTTTCGTGGCTGTAGGAGGCAATGAATGTAATATAAACCACATGGATTTAGTGCTCTCTCCCTGTTCAGAATTTGTTTTAGATCCTGGTTCTTCTGCTTTCTAGTTGAATATGCTTGGATGAAATACTTCATCTCTCTAAACTTTATGTTACTCATAGAGACTTAATATTAAAAAGTAATATTTACTTGTTCCAAACCACTCCAGTATTCTTGCCTGAAAAATTCCATGGACAGAGAAGCCTGGTGGAATACATTCCTGGGGT
Source organism: Redunca redunca (assembly GCA_006410935.1). NCBI lineage: Eukaryota > Metazoa > Chordata > Mammalia > Artiodactyla > Bovidae > Redunca > Redunca redunca. The sequence goes on along the minus strand of SJYQ01005151.1, from coordinate 84,338 downwards.
CAAAAAAGAGTCAGACTCAACTGATCGATTAACACTTCCACTTTCAACCTTCCAAGAAGACTGCTTGGTTTGCTTCTGTTTTCACCATGAGAGATAATTATGAGAAACCCAAGAACTGCAACAATTAAAGATACAAGCAAGTTCTTTATATTTTCTTCATTAAGGCAAGCAAAGTTGAAGATTTTCCCTAAGGTTGGAAACAAAAAATTATTCATCGGTGCCCCAGCAATTGCAGTTGATTCTCCCCTATGGCACTGAGGCAACAGTAGAATTGGAAAATTGAGCTTACATATGGAGTTAGAAATATCTGGGCAAATATCAGGTCTCAAATGGGGATAACTCTTCTCAACCTTTCAGACTTATGAGAATTAAGAATGGATCTAAAATCATGGGACACAGAGAAAATACTTAATCACTCAAGTTGGGCAGAGTTCATTTTCCGTTTTAGCAAAAGGAATCAAAGGATTACATGGTTAAAACGTAGCATTTCTATCACTCCTTGGCTTCTCTTCTTACTTGCTTAGGATCCAATGTATCACCATAATCAGTGCATTTCCCACAACTTAATTCCTTTGTTTCTCTCTCCTTTCATCACACTCACTTGGCACACCCTAGAGTTGCTTGGATTTAGCATTATGTCCACATTGTTCCTGCCCCAACTCAAATGAATTTGAAAGTGAAAGAAAGTGAAGTCGCTCAGTCGTGTCTGACTCTTTGTAGCGTACCATGCTTCTCTGTCCATGGGATTTTCCAGGCAAGAGTGCTGAAGTGGATTGCCATTTCCTTCTCCAGGTGATATTCCCAACCCAGGAATCGAACCCGGGTCTCCCGCATTGCAGGCAGATGTTTTACCGTCTGAGCCACCAGGGCAGTTTGGCACAAATGAATTTGGACTCATACAAATATAAATATACTATATTTTCTTTTGTACCATAAATGTACACTCAGCACTGTGGGGATTTTCACATTGCTTTGGTCAGTTTGTTGTTGCTGTTGTTCAGTCACTCAGTCATGTCTGACTCTTTGCAACTCCATGGACTGAAGTACACCAGGGTTCCCCATACTTCACCATCTCCGAGAGCTTGCTCAAACTCATGTCCTTTGAGTCAGTAATGACATCCAACCATCTCGTCCTCTGTCATCCTGTTCTTCTGCTTTCAATCTTCCCCAGCATCAGGATCTTTTCTAATGAGTTGGCTCTTTGCATCAGGTGGCCAAAGTATTTGCCATTACCAACTCAGGTAGTGGCCAATTCAGGGTTGATTTCCTATAGCATTGACTGGTTTGATCTCTTTGAGGTCTAAGGGTCTCTCAAGAGTCTTCGCCAGAACCACAATTCAAAAGCTTCAGTTCTTCAGAAGTCAGCCTTCTTCATGGCCCAATAAAGCTATGTTTTTTTTAGTAGTCATGTATGGATGTGAGAGTTGGACTATAAAGAAAGCTGAGCGCCAAAGAATTAATGCTTTTGAAGTGTGGTGTTGGAGAAGACTCTTGAGAGTCCCTTGGACAGCAAACAGATCCAACCAGTCCATCCTAAAGGAAATCAGTCCTGAATATTCATTCAAGGACTGATGTTGAAGCTGAAACTTCAATACTTTGGCCACCTGATGTGAAGAACTGACTCACTGGAAAAGATCCTGATGCTGGGAAAGATTGAAGGCATGAGGAGAAGGGGAGAACAGAGAATAAGATGGTTGGATAGCATCACCGACTCATTGGACATGAGTTTGAGTAAACTCTGGTAGTCAGTGATGGACAGGGAGGCCTGGCGTGTGCCAGTCCATGGGGCCGCAAATAGTTGGACATGACTGAGTGACTGAACTGAACTGAACTCTCACATCCATCCATGACAATTAGAAAAGCCATAGCTAAAGAAGAAGAAGAAGAAGAACCATAGCTTTGATTTGACAGACCTTTGTCGCAAAGTAATGTCTGTGCTTTATAACATGCTGTCTCGGTTGGTCATAACTTTTCTTCCAAGGAACAAGTGTCTTTTAATTTCATGGCTGCAGTCACCATCTGAAGTGATTTTAGAGCCCTCAAAAATAAAGTCTGTCACTGTTTCCCTTATTTCCCCATCTATTTGCCATGAAGTGATGGCACCAGGTGCTATCATCTTAGTTTTTTGAATGTTGAGTTTTCAGCCATCTTTTCCACTCTCCTCTATCACTTTTTTCAAGAGGCTCTATAATTCCTCTTCACTTTCTGCCTTAATGGTTGTGTTATCTGCATATGTGAGGTTATTGATATTTCTCCTGGCAGTCTTGATTCCAACTTGTGCTTCATCCAGCCTGGCATTTTTCATGATGTACTCTGCACTTATAAGTTAAATACCAGGGTGATAATATACAGCCTTGACATACTCCTTTCCCAATTTGGAACCAGTCCATTGTTCCATGTCTGGTTCTACTCTTGGTTCTTGACCTGCATACAGGTTTCTGCATGTAAGATGGTCTGGTGTATTCAGGGATACCTATTTTATATCCTATCCTCACCCTCGTCAAAGTATCCTTCCCATTTTCACTCTCAATTTATGCCCTTGATTATTTTTTAAATGTTAATTAGAGGATAATCACTTTACAGTATCATGAAGGTTTGCCATGCATCAATATGAATTGCCTGCCCATAGGTGTGTCCTCTGCATCCTGAACCCCTCACCCACTGCCCTCCCCAGGGCATCTCTGGGTTTTCACAAAGCATTGGCTTTGGATGTCCTGCTTCATACATCAAACTCACACTGCTTATATATTTTATACAACAAACTGTAATGTAATGCTCTTCTCTCAAATCATCCCACCTTCTCCTTCTCCCACTGGCATATATAGTGAATCTAGAAAGATGGTACCAATGATTCTATGTACAGGACAGCAAAGGAGACACAGATGTAAAGGCCTTGATTATTTGACTCATGACATAAAACAATCACATATAAAGCTTCTTTATTTTCCCATAACCATGCATTCTCCCTCAACTGCATCCACACCTAGACCTTTCTCATCCCTCTAACCAGGGGAGTGATTTATCCCTTCGCCTAATGATGGCTAGTGCCTCATTTTTCACAATGGATTCCACCTGCTTTTGCTTGCAGGACAACTTGAAACCTACAGGTAACTTATCTTTCCTTAGCATTACAAGGGAATTGGATTATTCCCATCAACATATAAGTACGTCTTAATTTTTCCTGTATGGAAAACTAACAAAGCTTAATTTGATCCTCATTTCTCTCTAACTCCCCTTCTCTCATACATATACATTTTTACATCCACAACTTCTGTGAGAACAGCCGTTGGGAGTCCTCAGCTGCCAGAATTGCTTTTAGCAAGTAAGAGCTCCTGTCCAAGGCCATGCTGCCTTCCTAGATAACCCTCAGTCATGTACTGAAACAAAGGTGAGAGCCCCTCACTTTAGTGGGGTACCATTCCGAAGGGCCTCTCAGCTTCATAGCTCACTATAGGTTCACCTTCAGCCTTTGTTGAAATAGTATCAGAGTCCATCTTCTCCCTCCACTCAGTCTTTCTTCCTTCCTTTCATAACAGTTAAACTTGAAATCTCTCTTGAATAAACTTCTTGCACACAGATGTCAATCTCAGAGTCTTTTCTTGGAGAATCTGACCTGCAACTCTTCCATTAAAAGATAAGCTCCACCAGTGATGGGACTTTATCTGTCCAGTTTCCAGCTCTATATAGAGCCTAGAACAGTGCCTGAACACAGTAGATGTTCAATAGATAGTTGCCAAACAAGTGAATACAGTGGCAGAACTGGCAATAGGTCCAGTTCGGTAAGATTTTAAAGCCAGTGTTCTCTGCCTCACAAACACTACTGGCAAGGCATTTACCAACTAATAACCTTGAAATTCAGTCAAATTTGAAATACTGCCTTTGTTTCTGCATGTGCTTGGTGCTAGATGAGACTTGCAGTTAGCTAAGGTATAGGGATAAATTGAAAGAACTCATCATCACAAATGGCAAACCTGGGAGACCTCGTGTGTGGCAGTGTAATTACTTAGATGGCATCAATACACCAGAAAGCCCCTGGAGAATCTAGACCCAGGCTCAACCTGACAGATTTCTATCTTAATTTTGAATTTCCTTGGGCCTCTGTCACTTGAAGTCAAACGACATCATTTTAACAAATTTTGAGTGTGTGAATAATTTTTCCCTTTCTTCTGCCCTGGTATTAAACCAATATTAAAGACTAGAATATTTATCATGTTGACAACTCCTGCCTGCTAGATTAGATTTTATCAGGAAAGTGAATTTTCCTCTGAGAGTATTCAACTCTGTGTCTTCTCTATTCTTGACTTCCACTTAAGATACTTTTCGTATTAGCTAGCTTTATACCAAAATAAAATGGGAGGCGGCTAATAGAAATAGTTGAGTATATTCAACATTTTCATTCCAAGCTATCTGACAAATACAAAATCAGTTACAAAATAAAAAGCCTGTTTGGTTAAAGAATGATGCTGTATCTTCCAAATGACTCCTGTAGCATCTTCTGGATTAAAACTCACCACATCACAGATCATATTCCAGTGATGTGTTTACAACCCTACTTTACCAAATTACTAGAAAAGCTATGTGCTGTGGTGTATGCCCAAATGCAGACAGAATCAAACTCTGATTATTCTAATTTGATATCGATGCAAGGACATTAATGAAATAGGTTACTCTCATTGAATAAAGTGCCCTTGGATTTCATAACCACTTTGTTGACATGACTTCATTTGGTTCTGTGAAAAAGCAAGGGATACAGCTTCCTTTGTATTTCTGGGAAGACCATAACTCAAGTGAATGCATCATAAGTGCACACATTTTTTTTTTTTTTAAGAGCAGCTATGCTGTCCTTTCTACAGTCAGTATATATTTGTAGTCATTTCCCAGTAACATAAAAGGTGTACTGAGATAGCTCTTCCCTGGCCTGTGTATATTAAAAAAAAAAAAAAAAAAAAGACAAAACTGACTTTCCAGTTAAAGCAACACTAAATAAGACTAGATGCTATCTCTGTTTTGCAAAATTACAGTGTAGGAAGTTCAAGTCTCTCTGAAACTAGAGGTCAGGTATTCAGAATTAGTTACTACTTATCTCCAAACTGAGCATAGAGCTTCTTACCATGATTTCAGGAAATGAAAGCCACACAAGGCAGGTGAAATTCAGAGATAAAGTCTATCAGTTTGAAAAGAGGAAAATATTGTGTCCTCTGCTCTTTCTGTTGAGATATTTTGAGACATGGGAAGACACTTCAGAAGTGTAGAAAACACTAGAAATGAAAAGCAACACCTTTTGAAATGAGACTGAATTTATCAATTTCCAATCATCCACTCAAAGGACAACAAGCCCATTTCAGGAAATCTTCTACAGATTTTTTTTTTTTTTTTTCTGATAGCTTTTACTTCAAAAGTCACCTGGAGGCTCAGATTTTTATAATTTGATTTCCCAGAAAAACAAACAAACAAACATATTCTTCTCTTAGAAAGTTATTTAGTACCCCTGAAATTTGCAGAATTCATTCTTGTGCAATGTGCTTACCTCATTGATGCTAACCACAAAAGTAAATTAAGTGTGATAAGAAATATCCCTCTTCTCAACAGCCAGCAGGCCAACTCATAGCTCCCTCCTCCATTTTCACTGCACTGGGCCTTTGAAACTATTGCACTTTCTTCCACTCCATATGCAACTGGGAATATTTTCCACTTAATTGTGAAATTGTAGACATGCATAAAATGTTGTAGTGCTTTGCTTAATCTGTTCCACTTATATCTATTATGCTTTCTTTTCAAATTCTGGTGACTGAATCTATTTAAACCAGATCCACCAGTCAGAAGCAGAGTGACAAGTATTAACAGGAGAAAGAAAAGCTCATATCTTTTTGTGGGTTTGGGCTGGAAGGAGGGGAGAAGGGAGACTTATGGAGAGGATAGTGTCATATGGGAGCCTTCGAGAAAATGCACAGAAACCCCTTTGATCTTATGTTTCAGCTCTTCTGGAAAGATTAATCTCCAAAGATTTAGTTTAATTTTTATTATAAACAAAATATTTTCCTATCAATGGTAAGTAATTAAAGTAGAAAAACAGACCAGCTGGTTTCCCTCTTCTTAATTGTACTCTTGACAATGCATAGCTTTATTTAATTACTTGCTTTGTTCTTCCTTTCATCTTTCCTCATTCCACAAAAGACTTAATATAGTTTATAGAAAAAAAATGTATATAACATTACAAATAGCAAAAGAATCAAATAAAGCAAAAAAAAAAAAAAAGAGTAGAATAGCAGGATCCAGAGAGGAAGTCAGCAGATTATAAAGTCCCACTGACTTTATAAAACATGGTTTTATAAAAACCATAAAAACATGGTTCTGAAAATCTTGACCCTCAAAGGGAAATGAACAACACAATCACACAATTTTCATGGTGGAAAAAGAACATCAATTGTACAGAGGAAGTGAAGTTTTCCCAAGCAATTAGTATTAAAGCAATTTCTTGCCTAGAGTTTCCTTCAGGAAGACCCAATGACACAATGTCCTTTACAAAATGCCAGCAGCAATTTAAGGGTAGATATTTCCCCTAAATTGCTCATAAATTTGAGTTTTACAAAACAAAATAAATCAAAGATGTTTGTGACTGGGGCAAGGGGGCAGATTTTGGTAAGTTGTAGTCCTTCAATTTATTACCTTGTTAACTTTGGATTGTTTTATGTGAAATTTTCTCACAAAAAGGCACACAGTGGAGAGAGTGTATTGGAAACTATGGATGGGCATTCAATATGGCCAGTGAAATGTGAGTGGAAGTCACAGTAGGCCAGTTTTGCATTTAAGGCTTATGTGGCATTATATGCTTTATTTCCTGACTGAAAACATTTGATCACAGCCAAAAGAACAGACTCCAGGTAGTTGCTGCCACTTTGGCTTGGGTCATAGAACATATCTAACCTTTACTTGGAGCATCAATGAGTTCTGTTCCAGAAGGCCCATGTGCAAGAAATACATGTATGTTTTATACCACTGAGATTTTGTAGTTTTTTGTTAAATGGCATTGTAGTTTTTGTTAAATAGCATTATTGTGGCAATAGCCTTCCAATATCCTACCTTGACTACTTAAAAAAGTTGTTCTGAAGTTTAAATGAGAGAAATGATCAGGGATGTTATTTATATATTCACAGTTAATGGGTAAATTATAATAGCTGTGATGTTTATTCCAATATATGGGCTTATAGAATTTTCAAGAGATTGACCTGATGCTTGATAGAGAATGAACTGATCCTGGGATAGTGAGCGATCCAGGAAAATATTGTGAAAAAATTGGAGCAAGAGAATAGTAGAAGGTGTGATTCATTATGCTGAGCAATACCAGATATAGTAGTTGGCATCTTATGTGGACCGTGAGTATTGCAAAAGACACTGCATATATCATGTATGAATAGGGGGGTAAATTGAGACTACTGGTTTGAATGATACAAACGGGGAATCCAGAAGGAGCTCAAAGAACTGTGATAAAATAGCAATGAGACACCAAAAGGAGTTTAGAAACTCAAATGGAAGGCTGGTTGATCTACTGTTAAGTACTAATCATTTGATGTGATTGATATTACTTTATTCAATCAGTAAAATTCTGAATTATCCCCTTGTCTTTTTCCAGAGGTATGTCTTTTTCATTGGAGTTATGATAACAGCCACATTTTTGGATATTCTTATTTTACCTACTTTGGTCACCCTGCTCCTGCTGCTGCTAAATCCTAGCCCAAATTAAATACAATAAACATTAATCAAGCACCAACCAAAAATCTCAGTGTGTACTTACTGGGCACCTTCTATGACCCAAATAAAATATGGCCTCAGGGGTAAGCAAGCAGACTATCAGACATGGTTAAATTATATGCCATATTATACAATACGTGAGAACTGTACTTCATAAAGACTATGAAGTATAGATATCATTCATGGCAATCAAATCATGCCAACTCAAAGAATGCCACTGTGCATAAAAATTATTTTAGGCTGAATGCATTTGTGTTCCCCAAACCTCTTATCTGCCAAAAAGCACAGTCTTCCCAGAGAACTCAGTTGTTATAACCCCCTAGCAATTCCAGTCTTCTCTTTGCGACAGTACCACACTCATAGGCAGACTATTGTCACAAACTAATATCTCCCATCTATTCTCCCAAGGGCCCATTTATCCTTCCAAAAGTCATTTGCTTTTCTATAAGTGCCCTTTCTCCTCTTCTCTTTCTCCTATTAAGCTAGTTATATAGACCCCAAATTCTAAAATCCCCTTTGAGTTAGTCAACTCTGGGTATTACAAAGTGATAAAAGTCTCCAAGCACATTTGAATAAGCTTGGTTTGTTTTCTCTTGTCAATCTGTCTTTTGTCAATATAATTTATAAGGCCCTTGCTGGAGAACCTAGGAAAACAGGAGAAAAAAGATATACATTTCTTCTCCCCTCTTGGTGGCTCAGATGGTAAAGAATCTGCCTGCAATTCAGGAGATCCAGGTTTTATCCCTGGGTCAGGAAGATCCCTGGAGAAAGGAATGGCAACCCACTCCAGTATTCTTGCCTGGAGAATTCCATGGACAGAAAACCTGGCTAAAGTCCATGGAGTCTCAAAGAGTTGGACAGCACTGAGCAAGTAACACATTACAAAACTTGTAATCTATCTAGGTGACAGACCACATTGTCTTGTTTAACTGGGTCATTAAGAGCTTTTCTGTACAATTCTTCTGTGCATTCTTGTACCTTTTTTTAATCTCTTCTGCCTCTGTTAGGCTCTTGATATTTTTGTCCTTTATTGTGTCTATCTTTGTATGAAACATTCCTTTGGTAACTCCAATTTTCTTAAAGAGTTTCCCCCATTCTATTGTTTTCCTCTGTTTCTTTGCATTGCCACTTAAGAAGGTTTTCTTTTCTCAGCTATTTTTAAGGCCTCCTCAGACACTATTTTTCCTTCTTGCATTTCTTTTTCTTGGAGATGGTTTTGATCATCACCTCCTTTACAACATTATTAACCTCCATCCATAGTTCTTCAGGCACTCTGTTTACTAGATCTAGTCCCTTTGTATTGGTCATCAGCATTATATAATTATAAGGGATTTGATTTAGGTCCTAACTTAATAGCCTAGTGGTTCCTCCCTGCTTTCTTCTATTTTAGCCTGAATTTTGTAATAAGGAGCTGATGATCTGAGCCACAGTGAGTCCCAGGTCTTGTTTTTACTGACTGTATAAAGCTTCTCCATTTTTGGTTGCAAAGAATATAATCAAATCAGATTGCCAACATATGCTGGATCATAGAAAAAGCAAGGGGATTCAATAAAGACATCTACTTGTGCTTCATTTTTACTGTGTGGATCACAATTAACTGTGCAATATTCTTAAAGAGATGGGAATATCAGAGCACCTTACCTTCCTCCTGAGAAACCTGTATGCAGGTCAAGAAGCAACAGGTAAAACAGTACATGGAAAAATGGACTGGTTCAAAATTGGGAAAGGAGTACTTCAACTCTATATACTGTTACCGTGCTTACTTAACTTCTATGCAGAGTACCTCATGCAAAATGCTGGGCTAGGTGAATCACAAGCTGGGATCAAGACTGCTGAGAGAATTATCAACAACCTTAGTTATGTGGATGATACCACTTTAATGGCAGAAAATGAAGAAGAACTAAAGAGCCACTTGATGAAGGTGAAAGAAGAGAGTGAAAAAGCTAGTTTAAAACTTAACATGCAAAAAATCAAGATCATGGCAACTGGTCCTATCATTTCTTGGCAAATAGATGGGAAAAATGTGGAAATAGTGTCATTTCATTTCCTTGGGCTCCAAAATCAATGCAGACAGTGATTGCAGCCATGAAATTAAAAGATGTTTGCTCCTTGGAAGAATAGCTATGTCAAACCAAGACAGTGTTTTAAAAACCCATGCTGACAATGGTCTATAGAGCCAAAGCTATGTTGTTGTTATTGTTGTTTTTCCCCATTAGTCATGTGTGGATGTTAGAGCTGGACCTTAAAGAAGGCTGAAAACCAAAGAACTCATGCCTTTAAACTGTGGTGTTAGAAAAGACTCTTGAGAGTTTCTTGGACTACAAGGAGAACAAACCAGTCAATACTATAGGAAATCAACTCCGAGTATTCATTGGAAGGACTGAAGCTGAAGCTCCAATACTTTGGCCACCTGATGTGAAGAGTGGATTCACTATAAACAACCCTGATGGTGGGGAAAATTGAGGGCAAGAGGAAAAGGGGACAACAGAGGATGAGATGATTGGACGGCATCACTGACTCAATGGACATAAGGAAACTCAGGGAGATAGTGATGGACAGAGAAGCCTGGCATGCTGAAGTTCACGGGGTCACAACAAGTCAGACGTGACTTAGTGACTGAATAACAAAAACAGTGCTCAGCCATTTATGATTCTTTCTGGCCCCATGCACTCATTCTGGCCCACCAGGCTCCACTCTCCATGGAATTTTTCCAGGAAAGAATAGTGGAGTAGGTTGTCATTTCCTACTCCAAGAGATATTCCAAACCTAAGGACTGAATGAATGTCTCTTGCATCTCCTGAATTGGCAGGTGGATTCTTTACTACTGTGCCACCTGGGTGTGTGTGTGTGTGCTTAATCACTCCATCATGTCCAACTCTTTGTGACTCCATGGACTGTAGCCCATCAGGTTCCTCTGTCCATGGGGATTCTCCAGGCAACAATACTGGAGTGGGTTGCCACGCCCTCCTCCAGGGGATCTTCCCAACCCAGGGATTGAATCCAGGTCTCCCGCGTTGCAGGCGGATTCTTTACCACTGCACCACCAAGGTAGACAATGCTGAAATAATTTCCAGGGTCAGCTATTTCTCTATTAAATCACAAATAAATTATGGAAACATGATGTATTAGGCACAATAATGGGACCATCTCAATAAATTATGACCGTCACCAAAAATTGCTTTAAAAAAAAAATGAAGCATAGTTAATTTATAAATTTACATTTGATTCAGGTGTGCAACATATTCCCTGTGCTGTATATTATATATTCATATCTCATTTAATAAAATGAATAGTAGTTTGGAGCTTTTAATCTCCATCCACTATTGTTATCTTCTCCCATCTGTCTCCCCTTTAGTAACCACAAGTTTGTTCTTTGTATTTATAAATCTGTTTCTGTTTTGTTAATGTTCATTCATTTTTTCTTAATTTTCCAGATTCCATATATAAGTGAGAGCATACATTATTTGTCTTTGAGTTACTTCATGAAGTATAATATACTATAATACTGAAAGTATTGAGTATATGGTATATATACTACATCCCGTATGTATCATGTCTTCCTTATCAATTCATCTGTTAATGGACACTTAGGCTGCTATGCTGGCTATTGTAAATAATGCTACTCTGAACATTGGACTGCATATATTTTTTGAATTAGAGTTTTCATTTATTTCACACATTATATCCAGGGGTATTAATGTTCTTTTTTTCTTTTTTTTTTTTTAGGAACCCCATAGTGTTTTTCATAGTCAATGTACCAACTCATATTCCCACCACAGTGACAGTGAATTAAGGTTTCCTTTTCTCTACATCCTAAACAACATTTATTCTTTGTAGTAGTTTTCTCAACAGCCATTCTGAGAGGTGTGACGTGATATCTCTCTCTTTTTTTTAATTTGTATTTCCGTGATGATTAGTGATGGTGAGCATCTTTTCCTGTGCCTCTTAGTCATCTGTATATCATTTGTATTACTATTGCTTTGAACTCTATGGACAAATTACTTACCTTTGTTTAACAAGGGCTTTTATTCTTGTTCTTTTATTTGAAACATAGTCTCTGTCTTCTCACTTTATTTTACTTTCTCTTTCTATGAAATTATGTGAACTAGATACTTATTCTAGTCTTGAAGGCATGTCCTTGTGTGGAAATGGCCCTGTGTGTGTCTAGTGGTTTTGGTAGAAGAGCTTGATTTGAAATGAGCATCTTCTCCCTTAAGGTGTGCTGACAAGTAATTCCTTCGTGGGAAGAATGGCTAGAGTTGGAGAGGCTGCAATCAGAGTAATACACAAGGCGGGGTTTCTCCTATGCTCAACAGCTGTCACCACCTAATAGGGAGTGGGTGGCAAAGCCTGTAGAGATGGAGTAGTTAGGTTTCACCTGGGTGTGAGGGCAGCCACTGCCTTTATTTGGGATGTGTTCAGGGCTTGAGGGCTTGGAGTATACTTTTGTATTGTCTTTACTCTACCCACCCTCAAGTCTGAGAGCCTTGGTTAGAAGCTACATGGGGACCAGAGGGTTTGGTGTCATACCACTGAGCTGGCTCTGCCTCCACCCAGATGTACACGGATGTGTTCTCCAACCTGAAGTTAGCCTTTCTCCCTCCTACATTGCACAACAACATGGTTCCCCGATTATAGTGGTCTCTTCTCTTCTGAGTCTCAGTCTCTTTCGAGTGTGTGTGCCAATGCATGCACATGCAATGTCTGCTTCCACTCTGTCCAGAGGCAGGGCTAGGGTCCAAGCAGGCTCTGTTACCTCACGTGTGAACACTCGTTGACAATTACAGCTTCCACTTTAGTGAGGAGCAGCACTTCAACGAAAGGGGATAGAGCAGGGACCTGGAACAGACTGGCCCTGTTGGGGCAGCACTTCCAAGCTAGCCTCAGCCCCAGGCTGTTTAAAATCTGCTGTCTCTGCTCTGTGACAAAGAGTAGGCAAGTATGCCTTCACTTTTTATGAGTAGAGTCTCAGTTTCTTACAACCCTCTAGTAAGCCCCATTGGTTTTCAAACCAGTTAAGGGGTTTGGATCACAGGGATGAGATGCTTAATATGTGGTTTAAACTCCTTACTCCCCAGGCAGGATCACAAACCTGTGATAACCCCCTCCTCTTCTGTTCTGCTCCCTAGGGGCATGGTTCCCAAACAGATTGCTTTCCTCCCCTTCTACCTGACTCCATGTAGATTTTTCTCTATGGCCTTGGTTGAAGAAAACTTGTTCATCTGGTCCCCATATCAATTTCAGTGAGAGTCATTCTATATGTAGCTGTAGCTTTGATATGTTCATGAGGGGATGTGAGTTCAGCATCTTCCTACTTCACCACCTTGATCTTAAGTCCTTCCCTCAATTCTTTAACATTAACTCTACCTTATTGATTAGAAAACAGACTCAAGGAGATAAAGTAACTTGCTTAAGGACTGTCAGAGTCCAAGTTCTTTTTCCTATGCATCTTGCTACATTCATAGTTTATTTATTCTGCTCCATATGGTATAATCATTAAAAAGCAATGGCAAATGGGGAAGGAAAAAAAAATTAAAAACTTTGCCTGCTATATCTCTTCTCTGTAGCTAGAGAAAAAGTTTACTAACATTAGTGTCNATTAGTGTCAATGATCATAAAGCAAAAATGTCTGAAGACTTAAACTTTCTTTTCAAATAGTACTATTTCAAAGGGTGATTACCTGATTCAAATGATATGCTTCAAAACCAGCATTGTGTCTGCAATGAAAGGGAATATTTTCATCCATTATAAGAGACTGTTAGGAAAACATCTTACTGGTATCATACCCAAGAGAACAGCATGTAAAGCAACATTATCATATTTTACTGAACTTACAAATACTCCAAAAAGTATAAAGTATATTTTATTGCTTGAAAAGCCTTGGTAACAAAAGAATAAAATATCCATCTAAAACTCAAAGTATATTCTAATAATGTTACATTCACATTAATAACACTAAAAAGTTCACTAGCTCACCAGTCTGTTCTAGGAATGAATATCCCTCATTTACAGAAGGAAAAGCTTAACTCTGTGACTCTGCACTCTTTATAGCAAGGGAAATGTGGAAATTTAAGGGCAGAGTAGAGGCCATTTATTTATAAAGGCTTCCTTTCAATTAGCAGGATGGTGGGGTGGACTGGATTTCTTGTGCACAGGGAGTGAAACACAGTTGGCCTTTGACATTGGTTCCAGGAATCCTCATGAATAACAAAATCTGCTTAAGCTTCATATATAAAATGGCACAGTGCAATGAACCTAACCATCCACAGCTATGAAACCCAAGAATACCAAGGGCCAACCGTACAAGATTGTCTTAATTTGTCTATTACTCTAGAATCACAGAGGTATTGATCTTAGTTTCTAGGAAACCATCTACATAAAGCTTTCAGGGCATTCTCAAAAAATCAGCAAAGAGAACTTTGAAATTGACAGTAAGAATCTCAAGTAAAACAAGGAGAGAAAATGTACCAGTTTTTGGTATTTGGGGCACTGGAGGCTGGGTGAATCACTCTGAGGCAGAAGAGAGTCTTTAAAAATGGCCTTGGTAAGACATCGTTTTGTTGGTAACTGAGAACAGTACTTCTAGTTTCCAGCAGACATGGCCATTCAAACAGCTTATAGACAAGTCCCCAGGCTCTTCTTTTAAACTTTTTGTCAGAGACTCCTATGAAATTGTAATATTGATATATATTCTGAGAAACTCCAAAAAGGATGAAGTCCCTTCCAGGTCAGACCATTTTAGGTTGAGAAAAACTCTTTTTGCTTTGGATAAATACACTGAGATGATGAGAACAATAGTACCATGTTTCAGCAGCATTTGTGAGAGAAGGATAGAGAACTAGTGGGTGAGAGAAGCAGAAGTGACCCCCATCTCCATATGCATTCCACTTCCAGGAAGCATGTCACCCCACCACATGCAGAAAGAGGGAGTAGGAGGCTAGGGTAAGCTCCAGCAATGCTCTTGAGTGCAGATAATGGGCTAACTAACATTGGAATTGCAGCCCTTTGATTTAATTGCTTTTTTCCTGGTGCAGGAAAACTGAGGGTCACCTTTGAATTCCCTTCAGTCTTAACACTGGATATGAAGAAGAATAACCTAAAATTTCCACCCATTATCATCATTATTATCCACAGGGAAGAATGGGCAGTCTAGGGAAGGAATAATAGCAATATGCCAGGTTCCTTTTTAAATTATAAATATCATAATGACTGAAAGGATGGCTGCCTGGGAAAAACAGGGAGAGCATTTACACTAGCCAGTCTTTTGAGGCTCATAACTTTAAACCTTTTTTTTTTTTTTTTTTTAATGTGTTCTGAGATGTGCAGAATTTAGAAATAAGTCAACCAGGATTTCCACAGTACAATTCATGTTCTTTAGGGGAATAGTCCAGCAGCAGAAACACCAAAGCATGTCCTCAGCACAATATAAGAGACAACAGAAGAGAGAGAAGACACAGAAAATATTTCCACCCTCTATACAGAGAGAAAGTACCCATATTTGTTTTGTAGAAATGAGAACTGTAGACATTTCCCCTTAGTCAATAGCTGCCAGATCTAGTACGCTGATGACAATAACTATCTTGGGCATAGCACTTTTTGTTTGAAAGATGTAGGAAAATTACCTATACAGAAGCAACATTCAATGCATGCTTTGTCCACGTGCCGAGGAAAAGACTGGCAGCCAGATAACAAAGCCAACCTATAGCACCACCTCTAAGGATAAAATATGTATCATGTTAGAGCCAAAACAAATAGGCCTCAGAGATGAGTTAACAGGCTGAACATGGCGAGAACCTGGTGCAGGGCACCGCTTTCCCTCATTCTTTTAAATTATGAAAAAGAGAAGGAAACTGGCTGAAGGTCAGTGTTCTTTTAATCCTATGCCCTCTTCTTCCTAAATCCTTAATGGAAATGGAAAATATTATCCTTTGTCTTTAGCTTTTAGTGCAAGATTCTAGAAAGGAACACTGTGTTGGAGTCAGACAACCTAAAGGTTGAAACTTAGCTCATTTTCCTGTCCTTGTGACTCTAGGTAAACTATGTAACAAATGTAGATTTCAATTTCCTGGTCTGTAAAACTAACCATTTCAAGTTGTTCAGGGAATTAAACACAATATATATATGTGTGTATATATATATATACATGTATATGTGTATATATATGTATATATATATATATATACACACACACATATATATAAATAATATAATTAAGTCACTCACATATTGGAGTACAGCTGATTAACAATGNTTTATTATGTGATAATTACTTAATATATTTATTTCCTCTCTCTTTTCCACCTATTTGTAATTCCAGGATCTGGGACTTTTTTTTTTTTTTTTTTCACTCATCTATCATTTCACTCAATAAACATTTATCAGGTGCTTTCTTTGTGCCATGTACTTGGCTTCAAACCAGAAGCTGTAAACCATGGCCATAAAAAAATTAGTAGGCCAAAGGAACCCAGACTGTAGGTTGAAAAGTGTCACTCTTATTCAAGATCCTGTGCCTCCTCCTTGGGGGAAATGCCATACCACATAGTAACTGGCAAGGACAATATGTTCATCCAAAGAGATTTTGTTTTTCCCTCTTGAATATGGATCAGAGGACTCTGACTGTTGTTAATTCACCCCAAAAGGTGATTAGCACATACACTTTCTCTTTCCACTGTATAGGTCCCAGTCTATGAAAAGGCAAATTAAGGGCTTTACTACATGTGTAATAATAAGTGTTGTGGAACATCTGATCTTTCTGATTTTTCACAATCCTGTTAATTTTTATTTCTAGTCATAGAGGGTAGCAATATGGAAATGACAAAATGGTTTGACTATGTTAGTAAAGTCACATACTTATATATTATCTGGGCTTAGTTACTTTCACCCTTTACAGTCTTCTAAGTGGGTAAAGTACAGTTATTATCTTTCAGGAAGCCCCTATATATCATAGCATCATACCATTAAACTTTTTAGAAATTCATCATCGATAAGTATACAGGTGACACTGATGTCTTATTCATTCTTTCTGGGCCATTTCAGCAGGTCATTTTTCATATTTCTGCAGTGCTGAAATATGGCTCACTATGTATCTGTCCACTTTGTAATCACAAAAGGAAAACTTGGCAGTTTTCATATATTACACTCAAGAAAAATGCTAATAATGCTTTGAACTGATTGAACAGTGTGGTCTCAAAACTGCCTGGCACAAGGCTATTTTCTCACTCTTATTTAGATTTAAAAAAAAAAAATCTTACCTTTTGTATTCAGAAACTGAAATAATCATTAAAAGGCTAAGTGTTGAAAACTATTAATAATCTTCTATAAGCTTCTCCCTATCTCTTTCTGTTGGACTTTCCAGCTTGCTTCCGATTTGGGTTTAAAGTGTTGTATGCAATGCCTTCAGAGTTGCTAGAAACATTATTTCAGTTTAGTAGCTCAGTGGTATCTGACTCTCTGCAACCCCATATTCTGAAGCATACCAGGCATCGGTGTCCATCACCAATTCCCAGAGCATGCTCAAACTCATGTCCATCCAGTCCGTGATGTCATCCAACCACCTCATTCTCTGTCATCCCCTTCTCTTTCAGTCTTAAATCTTTCCCAGCATCAGGGTCTTTTCCAGTGAGTCAGTTCTTCACATCAGGTGGTCAGCTTCAGCATCAGCCCTTCTGATGAGTATTCAGGGCTGATTTCCTTTAGGATTGGCTGGTTTGATTTCCTTGTTGTCCAAGGAACTCTCAACAGTCTTCTCTGACACCACAGTTCAAAAGCATCTTTCTTCAGTGCTCAGCTTTCTTTATGGTCCAACTCTCATATCCATACATGGCTACTGGAAAAACCATAGGGTTATCAACAAAATAATGTCTCTGCTTTTTTAATATACTGTCTAGGTTGGCCATAGCCTTTCTTCCAAGGAGCAAGTGTCTTTTAATTTCATGGTATCAGTCATGTCACCATCTAGAGTTATTTTGGAGCACAAGAAAAAAAGTCTGTCACCATTTCCATTGTTTTCCCACCTTTTGCCATGGAATGATGGGACTGGATGCCATGATCTTTGCTTTTTGAATGTTCAGTTTTAAGGCAGCTTTTTTACCCTCCTCTTTCAGTTTCATCAGGAGGCTCTTTTATTCCTCTTCACTTTCTACCATAAGGGTGGTGTCATCCACATATCTGAGGTTATTGATATTTCTCCTGGAAATCTTAATTCAATCTTGTACTTCATCCAGCCTGGCATTTCGCATCATGTACTCTGCATAAGTTAAATAAGCAGGGTGACAATATACAGCCTTGACGTACTCCTTTCCCAATTTTGAACCAGTCTGTTTTTCCATGTCTTGTTCTGTTGTTTCTTGACCTGCATACAGATATCAGGAGGCAGGTCAGGTGGTCTGGTATTCCCATCTCTTGAAGAATTTCCCACAGGTTGTTTTGATCCACACAGTCAAAGGCTTTAGCAAGTCAATGAAGCAGATGTAGATGTTTTTCTGGAATTATCTTGCTTTTTTGATGATCCAACAGATGTTGGCAATTTGATCTCTGGTTCCTCTACCTTTTCTAAATCTACCTTGAACACCTGGAAGTTCACAGCACATGTACTGTTGAAGCCTGGCTTGGAGAATTTTGAGTATTACTTTGCTAGCATATGAGATGAGAGCAATTGTGCAGTAGTTTGAACATTCTTTGGCACTGCCTTTCTTTGGGATGAGAATGAAAACTGATCTTTTCCAGTCCTGTAGCCACTGCTGAGTTTTCCAAATTTGCTGGCATTTGAGTGCAGCACTTTCACAGCATCATCTTTTAGGATTTGAAATAGCTCAGCTGGAATTCCATCACCTCCACTAACTTTGTTCATAGTGATGCTTCCTAAGGCCCACTTGACTTCACACTCCAGGATATCTGGTTCTAGGTGAGTGATCACACCATGGCAGTTATCTGTGTCATTGAGAATTTTTGTACAGTTCTCTGTATTCTTGCCACCTCTTATTAATATCTTCTGCTTCTGTTAGGTTCATATCTTTTCTGTTCTTTATTGTGTCCATGAAATATTCCCTTGGTATCTCTAATTTTCTTGATGAGATCTCTAGTCTTTCTCATTCTATTGTTTTCCTCTATTTCTTTGCTAGAAACATGGTATCACTAGAAGGTAGGTGACTGGTTTTATGAAATAACCTAGGACATCTCTTGTTGTGGAATAGTGGTGGCTAAAACTGGAAAATAAGTTGAGTGAATTGATTTGTGATTTACAAACATTGAGGCACATCTATATTCCAAGCTTACCTCTTGCAAAAATGTGATTAGGAGGAATATAGCCATGTAGGAGGCAAACAAATACAGATGATGAATTAAGACAGGGATTAAGATGACTGTAGGGAAAGTCAGAGTCCACATAACTACTTCCATGCTTCCAATCTGTTCCCCAGTTAGTGGCAACTGTGTTTGGGAAGTGCAGGAAACAGGGCATAGGCAGCTTAGTTTGAATGATGCTTCAGGAGGGCATAAGATGGTCACTGTGGAGCCCTATACCAAGGTCACAGTAAAAAATCTCTGAGACTGACAAAATCTCTTGTCCTTTGACAAAAATCTCTGGAATTCCCCATAGCAACTGTTATCATGAGCTTCTGAATCTAAACCAGCTAGTTTCCTGACCCCATATTAAATAAAATGCTACTCTATTACCCACCCTAAGTGATTCCTTGGTGGCTCAGATGGTAAAGAGTCTGCCCGCAATGTGGGAGACCCAAATTCAATCCCTGGGTCTGGAAGATGCCCTAGATATGAAATGATAACCCACTTGCAAGAATATTCTTGCCTGAAAAGTCCCATGGATGGAGGAGCCTGGTAGGCTATAGCCCATAGGGTCACAAAGAGTTGGACACAACTGATCAGTTTCACTCACCCACCTTATAGCATCCTAACCAATCACCTAATGCCACCATTCCAGTAGGAATTTTCTGTTTTGAGGCTATAAAAATTGGCTACTAGACAGGGATTTTTCTCTGTCTTGAGGCTATAAAATTGGTCTAGCAGCCAAAAATTGACTACTAGGGTTTCTTTGATGACTCAGATGGTAAAGAATTCACCTGCAATGTGGGAGACCTGGGTTCGATCCCTGGGTTGGGAAGATCCCCTGGAGGAAGGCATGGCAACCCACTCTAGTATTTTTGCCTGGAGAATTCCCATGGACAGAGGAGCCTGTCAGGTTACAGTCAATGGGGTTGCAAAGAGCTGGACATGACTAAGCACACAGCCAGCAAAAGGGTTTGGTTCTCCCTTGAGCTGGCCCACTGTTCTAATAGTGTCTCCTGCGCTAATAAACTTTGTTGTCTTTTCATCCTACCTCGCTTCTGGAAATTCTTTTCCAACCCTCACACAGACCATGAGAGTCACTGAAAGTGTTTCCAATATGGATATTTGTAATAAATCAAAGACTTTTTAAAAACACTAGTTATAATAGATGTTGTTGTCAATTCACCTCAACCTCCTTTTCTAGGTCAGTGGACAGTCCTCTCAATTTCTTTGAGTGTTGGTTGCAATCAGCCTAACCTCTTCCTAGGAATTGCTGCTGTCCTGTAAGAATAGTAACGCTCTAATAAGTGCTTATCAACTAGCTCTCCCGATTGATAAACCAAGATCCTGGTGTGTAGCATGTCCAGATTTCTGTAATTTAAACATTCCTACCACAGTGGATTTTAAGTTATCAATTTAAGTCACTGAGTGCAAATGAGGGAAACGATGCACAAGATGGGCACTTGAAAGTTAATGTAAACCTGTTTCTCAAGCCCAGCATTGTGAAAAGCTGTCTTGCCTGGGGATTCCAGGGAGGTTAGATTCAGTTTAGGTTGCTTCCTTAGCCCCAGGGATGGGTGGGAGACAGACAACACTGTGATGGCATTCACTCTAAAGAACTCCCTGTGAGATCAGGCTCCAGTTGGATTCTAGTTGGACCCATATTTTGCTGAATTTCTTTCCATGCTCTGCCTCCCCCATTCCATTGCAGCTTTCCCTTGAAAATACTTCCTTTGGAAATCATTTGCATGAGAATCTCTATCTCAGGCTCTAAATCTGGCCTTGGAGAACATCAGACTACAAAAAGGTGATGCAATACTTATACTGAATAATAATTTTGCTAAAATCTTATTATATCAGATTTTCTCCAGCTCAGAATAAATAATTTAGGAGTCACTGAACACTGAGCTGATTTCTACATTCAATCCTACCTAACAAATGTGCACTAAACAGCAATGTGCTGTCCATAATATCCCCTCTCTTCATCACAGCACATGCAATGTCTTTTTCTTATATTGAAAAAATTAGGAAAACTAATTTTCTAAAAATTGAAACAATAGTAACTTTCTTTCAATTAAAAAATAAATATTTTCTGAATATTTTAGACAAAAATTCAAACTAAAAATAAAATCTCTGTTTCTTCTCTTGAGGTGTGAAGCATATTTGTATATTAAAGATGGGAAAAAACAGTTTCAGGCAGCTGAGATGCTGCTGGTTTGATAGGATTGCATTCAATATGATACAACAAACTGTGAGTGTGTATGTTTTCACTTATTGGTAAAAATGAGATCATATGTACTTCGGTTTGTTTATGGTCAGAGAATGGGTATTTCAGGGATAAGAGCCAGATCTGACTAAATGTCATATTAAATATTACATCTGATGAAGCTCTGAGGAAAAAATATGAAAAGAATCTGTTTAGCACTTTAAGTGGACACAAAATGAAACACATTACTAAATTGAACTGAACTGAACAACTGACTCTTGAGAGTCCCTTGGACTGCAAGGAGATCCAACCAGTCCATTCTAAAGGAGATCAGTCCTGGGTGTTCTTTGGAAGGACTGATGCTAAAGCAGAAACTCCAACACTTTGGCCACCTCATGAGAAGAGTTGACTCATTGGAAAGGACACTGATGCTGGGAGGGATTGGGGGCAGGAGGAGAAGGGGACGACAGAGGATGAGATGGCTGGATGGCATCACTGACTTGATGGATGTGAGTCTGAGTGAACTCCAGGAGTTGGTGATGGACAGGGAGGCCTGGAGTGCTGCAATTCATGGGGTCACAGAGTCGGACACGACTGAGAGACTTCTGAACTGAACTGAATTGAACTGAGCAACTGAACTGACTGATGAGACACTGAAAAGAAATGGATTGGTTATTTAATTATTCTTAATCATTCAGGCAACATTAAGAAATTTGCAAATATGTCACAATAAATTTTCATAAAAACTGTCTGATAGTTTCTCAAATGTTCAATTGATTATGATGTACAGTTCGGTTACTCAGTCATGTCTGACTCTTTGCGACCCCATTGACTGCAGCACGTCAGACCTCCCTGTCCATCACCAACTCCCAGAGCATGCTCAAACTCCTGTCCATTGAGTCAGTGATGCCATCCAACCATCTCATTCTCTGCCGTCCCCTTCTCCTCCTGCCTTCACTCTTTCCCAGCATCAGGTCTTTTCCAATGAGTCCATTCTTCGCATCAGGTGAGCAAAGTATTGGAGTTTCATATTCAGCACCACACATTCCAATGAATGTTCAGGACTGATTTCCTCTAGGATTGACTGCTTGTATCTCCTGGCAGTCCAAGGGACTCTCAACAGTCTTCTCCAACACTACAGTTCAAAAGTATCAATTCTTTGGGACTCTGCTTTCTTTATAGTCCAACTCCCACATCCATACATGACTACTGGAAAAACAATAATTTTGACTAGATGGACCTTTGTCGGCAAAGTAATGTCTCTGCTTTTTAATATGTTTTCTAAGTTGGCCTTACCTTTTCTTCCAGGGAGCAAGTGCTTTTTAAGTTCATGGCTGCAGTCACCATCTGCAGTTTATGATGTTGAAACTCCCCAAATCATACTTTTTATCCTATATTTTCAGTTTTAATCTAGTTCTTTTGTTTTAGAAAATAGAACTTAGAAGAAAATTAGCATTTTCTTAAGTTCTTCAACCAGAATATACTTCTTTTCTTTTTTTTAATTCTGAAGTGACAAGAAAATGCATTTTGTTTCTATATTCGGAGCAAAGTTTTCTATGTTGTGATAGTCCTTAAACAGGTTTCAAAGTCTAATGTTCATGTAGGGAGAGCTTTGCTGATTTATCCAGCAAAATTATTGGTTTTATGAGGAGTAGGCTGCCCAATTTGAGAACATTTTCTTCAAGAAAACACAACTAATAACCAGATTCTTAACATCAAAACTCAGAATTTCGCTGTGTGTGTGACTGTTTCTATGTCACCCAGTTGCTCTGTCAGTTTTATCTTCTTGATTGTGATGGAGACACTTGTTCTGAAATGCTTCTGAGAGAAGCATCTTGGAAGAAATTTGTAAAAATTAGGTCGTCTCCCCCCTTTGCTCCGCTTCTCCCTCATATTTAGATGGATGGGAAGAAAACTAAGCTGCAAGCAGTGTATGTGAATCAGATGCTTTATTGTCTCTTATTGAAAGAGCAGTTAATTTGGAAAATGCTTTGTTATTTAGTTATTCTTAATCTTTCATGCAACATTAATAAAGTTGCAAATATATCACATTAAATTTTCATAAGAAAAATTAAAAGTCTGATAATTGCTCAAATATTCGATTATGATGTTGAAACTCCCCAAATCATATTTTTTATTCTAGATTTTCAGTTTTAATCTAGTTCTTTTGTATTATCTGTGGAATCCCATAACCAAAAAAATGCATGTAACAGTTATTTAATTTGTGAGATTACTGAAGGAAAAATTTCCTTTTAGAAATTCATCTGCCTAAATTTCATTAAACACCTGCAGTTAATTCTCCTTGTATCCTTTTATGAGTTGCATTTGGTTCTCAGATAACTAGAGTTTTGTCTCATTTATGTATTGGCACCCAAATCATACAATTTCAATCCCTCTAAAATGTATGAAAGAGGAAAACCTATTCCACTTTGATGCAGAAAAGAGAGGCACAGGTTCCTTATTCAAATGTACTCAGGAAGAGAAAGAAGGGAAGAAAGGAAGGGGAGGACAGAGGTTTAGGACAGAGGTTTAGGAAAAGGTGAAGAGGAGAAAGATAATTGGAGAGTATTGGAGAGGGGAAGAAAAGATAAGAGAACAAGAAAAAATAAGAGATGGAGAAGAATGAGGGAGATGAGTAGAGAGAAAGAGAGCAAAAGAACAAGAAGCAGGAGAAGAATGCAAAGTCTATTAAAAAAAAAATACTCACCAGAA
>SJYQ01005151.1:45319-55628 GCA_006410935.1 Redunca redunca | reverse complement strand
CAAGTATAGATCTTGTACCTTTTCTTTAGATTTATTCTTATGTATATTATTTTTTCAAGCAGCTGTAAATGGGGTTGTTTTCTTAATTTCCCTTTCTGATAGTTTGTTGTTAGTTTACAGAAATGCAACACAGTTCTGTATATTGACAATATATCTTGGATCCTTAATGAATTCATTGTTTAATTCTCATTTTTTGTTGCTGTCTTTAAGATTGTCTCTATATACTATCTTGTCACCTGAAAATAGTGACAGTTTTACTTCTTTTCCAATTTGAACTCATTATTTTTCTTCTCTGATTGCTGTGGCTAGAACTTCCAACAATGTGGTGATAGAGGGCATCCTTATCTTCTTCCTGATCTTACAGGAAATGCTTTCAGCTTTTTACCATTGAGCATATTAGCTGTTGGCTCATCATATATGGCCCTTATTGTGCTGTGGTATGTAACCTCTATACACACATTATTGGCAGTGTTTATCATAAATCATTGTTGAATTTTGTTAAAGGCTTTTCTTGCATCTATTAAGATGGTCATATGATTTTTCATTCTTTGTTTTGTTTATGTGACATATCATGTTGATCAATTTGTAGATATTGGGCCATGCTTGAATTCCTGGGACAGAGTCCACTTGATCATGGTGCATGATCCTTTCAATATATAGTTGAATTTGGTTTGTTAATATTTTGTTGAGAAATTTTCCACCTATTTTCATCAGTGTGATATTTGATAATAACTTTCTTTTTTCATGGAGTCTTCCTCTGCTTTTGGTATCAGGGTGATGTTGATTTCATAGAGTAAGTTCAAAGGTCTCTTCCTTCCACTTCAATTATTTTATAATAGTTTGAAAAAAATAGTTGTTAACTCCCCTTTAAACGTTTGGTAGAATACAGCTGTGAAGCCATCTCGTTCATCTGTGAAGCCATTTTGTCTGTTGGGAATTGTTTAATTACTGATTCAAGTTTATTACTGATAATCAGTCTGCTCATATTTCTAATTTCTTCCTAATTTAATTTAGGAGATTGTTCTTTTCTAAAAATGAATCCATTTCTTCTAGGTTATCCATTTTGTCGGCATATAATTTTTCATAAGGTTTTTTTTACATCTTTGTATTTCTGTGGTGTCAGTTTGACTTCCCCTCTTTCATTTTTATTGCTCTGGTTCATCTCTTTTGTGATGATTCTTGCTAAAGTTTATCAGTTTTGCTTGTCTTTTCAAAGAAAACCATTTCTTTTCTCTATTTAATTTCTGCTATGATCTTTGTTATTTCTTTCCTTCTACTACCTTCATTTTTTTTTCTTCTTTTTCTAGTTTCATAACATGTACAGATGAACTGTTTATTTGAGGGCATTGTTTGTTTGTTTCCTGAAGAGGGCTGCAATACTACAAACTTCCCTCTTAACTTCTTTAGTTGGGTCTCATAGATTCTCGACTGTGTATTTCTATCTTTATATGTCTTCATTTTTTTTCATTTTTCTTTCTTACATTTCCTTTTGACTTTTTTTTTCAGTAACCAGTTGATTGTTTAGTATCATATGGTTTAGACTCCTTGTGTTTGTGACTTCTGCATTTTTTTCTTCCCCTTTTAGTTGATCTGTAGTCTCAAACTCTTGTGATCAGAAATAATGCTTGATGTGATTTAAAACTCAAGTTTTTTTTTTTTTTCTTCTTAAATTTGTTTTTTGGCCTAACATACAATCTATTCTCAATAATATGTTCCATATGAGTTTGAAGATAATGTGTATTATGCTACATTCAGATGAAATGTTCTATACATACCTTTTAATACTATCTTGTACAGCATATTATTTATGGCCAGTGTTATTAATTTTCCATCTGGATGATCTGTCCACTTCTGTAAGTGGGATATTACAGTCTCCTATTATCATTGAGTTACTGTCAATTTCTCCATTACATATATTTATATTTGGTTTATGTATTTATGTGCTCCTATTTATGTTAGGAGCTTCTATCTAGTTTAGAAAATTGTTATATCTTCTTATTTGATTTAAGTCTTGATTATTATATAATGTTTTTCTTTGTCTCCAGTTAAAGTCTTTGTTTCAAACTCTATTTTTTCTGATGGAACTATAAGCATGCCTGTTTTTCTTTCCTTTTCATTTGCACAGAATACTTTTTTCTGTCCCTCATTTTTCGTTTGTGTGTGTGTCTTTAGATCTGAAATAGGTGTCTTGCAGGCAGAAAATATATGGGACTTGTTTTTTTAATCTGTTTACCCACTTTATGATTTCTGATTGAAATATTTAGTGCATTTAAAGTTGCATACTGTTAAGTATGCAAGCATCACCATTTTTAAAAATTATTTTGGGATTGTCTTTTGTGGTTCTTATTTGTTCCATTCTTCTTTTGATCTCTTATCTTGAGATTTGATGACAATATTTAGCACTATGCTTGGATTCCTTTATTGTGTGTGTGTGTGTGTGTGTGTGTTTGTGTGTGTGCATGTATCTGCTATCAATTTTTGGTTTGTGGTTGCCATGAAATTTTTATATAGCAGTATATGATTATTTTAAGATGATGACTTCTTCACTTCAAATGCATTGTAATAACCTTCCTTTTTACCCCCCCATACTTAATTTTTTACCTCATATTTTATAGCTTTCTGGTCTGTGGATTTCTTAACTATTTATTATGGATATAAACATCTATTTCTGTTTTATTGTCTATGCCAAAGCTTTTGACTGTGTGGATCACAATAAACTGTGGAAAATTCTGAGAGAGATGGGAATACCAGACCACCAAACTTGCCTCTTGAGAAATCTGTATGCAGGCCAGGAAGCAACAGTTAGAACTGGACATGGAACAACAGACTAGTTCTAAATAGAAAAAGGAGTACATTTAGGCTGTATATTGTCACCCTGCTTATTTAGCTTACATGCAGAGTACATCATGAGAAATGCTGGACTGGAAGAAACACAAGCTGGAATCAAGATTGCTGGGAGAAATATCGATAACCTCAGATATGCAGATGACACCAACCTTATGTTAGAAAGTGAAGAGGAACTCAAAAGCCTCTTGATAAAAGTAAAAGAAGAGAGTGAAAAAGTTGGCTTAAAGTTCAACATTCAGAAAACGAAGATCATGGCATCTGGTTCCATCACTTCATGGGAAATAGATGGAGAAACTGTGGAAACAGTGTCAGACTTTATTTTGGAGGGCTCCAAAATCACTGCAGATGGTGACTGCAGCCATGAAATTAAAAGACGCTTACTCCTTGGAAGAAAAGTTATGACCAAACTAGATACCATATTCAAAAGCAGAGACATTACTTTGTCGACTAAGGTCTGTCTAGTCAAGGCTATGGTTTTTCCAGTAGTCATATATGGATGTGAGAGTTGGACTGTGAAGAAGGCTGAGCGCCGAAGAATTGATGCTTTTGAACTGTGGTGTTGGAGAAGACTCTTGAGAGTCCCTTGGACTGCAAGGAGATCCTTTCTGAAGGAGATCAACCTTGGGATTTCTTTGGAAAGAATGATGCTAAAACTGAAACTCCAGTACTTTGGCCACCTCAGGCGAAGAGTTGACTCATTGGAAAAGACTCTGATACTGGGAGGGATTGAGGGCAGGAGGAGAAGGGGACGACCGAGGACGAGATGGCTGGATGGCATCAGTGACTCGATGGACGTGAGTCTGAGTGGACTCTGGGAGTTGGTGATGGACACAGAGGCCTGGCGTGCTGCCATTCATGGGGTCACAAGGAGTCAGACATGACTGAGTGACTGAACTGAACTGATAGATAAATTTAGTACTTTTGCCTTTTAACTTTCCTACTAACTTTCTACAAGTAACAACCACCCCCCCAAAAAAAAAATGCATTTCATCATAAAGGACTGAAATGAAAAAGTAGGAAGTCAAGAGTTACCTGGTGTAACAGGTAACTTTGGCCTTAGAGTACAAAATGAAGCAGGGCAAAGGCTAACAATTTTGGCAAGAGAACACCTGGTCATTGCAAACATTCACTTCCTGCAACATAAAAGAGAAGTCTACACTTGGATATCACCAGATGGTCAATACCAAAATCAGATAGACTATATTCCTTGCAACCATAGAGGTAGAAGCTCTATACAGACAGCAAAAACAAGACTTGGAGCTGACTGTGTCTCAGATCATGAACTCTTTATTGCAAAATTGAGATGTAAGTTAAAGAAAGTAGGGAACACCACTAGGCCATTCAGGTATGACCTAAATCAAATCCCTTACCATTATACAATGGAAGTGACAAATAGATTCAAGGGATTGGACCTGATAGACAGAGTGCCTGAAGAACTATGGATGGAGGTATATAACACTGTACAGGAGACAGTGATCAAAACCATCACCAAGAAAAAGAAATTCAAAAAAGCAAAATGGTTTTCTGAGCAGGCCTTAAAAATAGCTGAGAAAATAAGATATATGAAAGGCAAAGGAATAAATGATATATACCCACCTGAATTCCAAAGAATTCAGAGTTCCCAAGAATAGCAAGGAGAGATAAGAAGGCCTTCCTATGTGAACAGTGCAAAGAAATACAGGAAAACAATAAGATGGGAAAGACTAGAGTCCTCCTCAAGAAAATTAGGATACCAATGGAACATTTCATGCAAAGATGTGCACAAGAAAGAACAGGAACTGTATGGACCTAAAAGAAACAGAAGATATTAAGAAGAGTTGGGAGGCACACAGAAGAACTATTAAAAAAAAAAGTTCTTAATGACTCAGATAACCATAATAGTATGATCACTCACCTAGAGTGAGTCATCTTGACTTATGAAGTCAAGTAGGCTTTAGGAAGCATCACAATGAACAAAGGTAGTGGAGGTGATAGAATTCCAACTGAGCTACCTGAAATCCTAAAAGGTGATGCTGTTAAAGTGCTGCACACAATATGCCAGGAAGTTTGAAAAACTGAGCATTGGCTATAGGACTAGAAAAGGTCAGTTTTCATTCCAATTCCAAAGAAAGGCAATGGCAAAGTATGTTGAAACGACCAGAAAATTGCACTCATTTCACACGCTAGCAAAGTAATGCTCAAAGTTCTCCACCTAGATATTCAAGCAGGATTTTGAAAAGGCAGAGGAACCAGAGATCAGATTGTCAATATCCATTGGATCACAGAAAAAGCAAGAGAATTGCAGAAGACCATCTACATCTGTTTCATTGACTATGCTAAAACCTTTGACTATGTGGATCACAACAAACTGTGGAAAATTATTAAAAAGATGGGAATACCAGGCAATCTTAATTGCCTCCCATGATACCTGTATTTAGGTCAAGAAGCAACAGTTAGAACTGTACATGGAACAACAGACTGGTTCCAAATCGGGAATGGAGTATGTCAGGCTGTATATTGTCACCTTGCTTACTTAATTTCTATGCAAAGGTACATGAAGTGAAATGCTGGGCTGTATGAAGCAAGTTCAAACAAAGATTGCCAGGAGAAATATCAATAACCTCAAACAAAGACTGCCAGGAGAAATATCAATAACCTCAGATATGCAGATGACACTACCCTTATGGCAGAAAGTGAAAGAGAAGAATGAAAAAGTTGGTTTAAAACTCAACATTAAAAAAATTAAGATCATGGCATCCAATCCCATCACTTTATGACAAATAGATGCGAAAACATTGGAAATAGTGACAGACTTTATTTTCTTGGCTCAAAAATCACTGGTGATGGTGACTGCAACCACGAAATTAAAAGAAGCTTGCTCCTTGGAAGAAACCTATGACCAATCTAGACAGCATATTAAAAAACAGAAAGATTACTTCAACGACAAACATCCATCTTGTCAAAGCTATGTTTTTTTCCAGTAGTCATGTATGGATGTGAATGTTGAACCATAAAGAAGTCTGAGTGCAAAATAACACATGATGCTTTTGAAATGTGATGTTGGAGAAGACTCAAGGGTCCCTTGGGCTGCGAGGAGATAAAACCAGACAATCCGAAAGGAAATCAGACCTGAATATTCCCTAGAAGGCCTGATGCTGAAGCTTCAAATTTTGGTTATCTGATAAGTAGAGCCAACATGTTCCAAAAGGCCCTGATGCTTGGAAAGTTTGAAGGCATGAGAAGAAGGGGACAATAGAGGCTGAAATGGTTGGATCATATCACTGACTCAATGGACTTGAGTCTGAGAAAGCTCTGGTAGATGAAAACAGGAATGCCTAGTGTGCTGCATCCCATGGGGGTCACAAAGAGTCAAACACAACTGAGTGACCGAAAAGCAACAAAAATAGGTAGTTTTATTAATGGTTGATTTCTTTTCTTTACAGTATATTTTCCTTTGCCAATGAGATTTTTCCTTTTGCGATGTTCATATTTTTTGTTGTCATCTTTCCTGCTAAGTCCTTCTAACATATCTTGTAAAGACAGTTAGTAGTGCTGAACTCTTTTTTGTTTTTCTTGTCTCTAAAATTCTGTCATCTTCAAATTTGAATAATAGTCTTGCTGGGTAGAATATTCTCGTTTGTAGGATTTTTCCTCTCATTACTTTGAATATATTGTGACACTCCCTTCTGACTTATGCAGTTTCTGCTGAAAAGTCAGCTGATAGACTTACAAGAAGTCCCTTATATGTAACTACTTGCTTTTATCTTGTTACTTTTAATATTCTCTCTTTATATTTTGCTATTTTAATTACAGTGTTTTAGTGTGGTCTTCTTTCTTCTTACCTTCTTTGGAACTCCTTTGCTACTTGGACCTGAATCTGTTTCCTTTCACAGGTTAGGGAAGTTTTCAGCTATTATCTTGAACAGAACTTATCTTCAAATAAGTTTTCTGCCCCTTTCTCTCTCTTCTTCTTCAGTCCCCTATACTAATGGTCTTGAGACCCACTAGTATAGGGGGCCAACTAGAATATTAGAGTGCTTGATGTTGTTTCAGAGGTATCTTAAACTACCTTCATTTTATAAATTTTTTAAAACATTTTTTTGTTCAGTTAGGGTGATTCCCACTGCTCTTTTCCAGTTAACTGATCCATTCCTCTGTATCATTTAATCTAATGTGATTCCTTCCACTGTATTTTTAAATTTAAATTGATTTTTAAATATAATATTTTTTAAATTGTATTTTTAAGTTAAATTGCAGTTCCATTTGGTTCTTTATATTTTCTAATTCTGATACATTTCTCACTGTGTTCTTCCTTTCTTCTCCTGAGTTCACTGAGTATCTCAATGGCTATAGACTGCTTATCTCCATTTTGTTAACATTTTTCCTGAGATTTTTGTCTTGTTCCCTTTGGTACATATTTCCTCATTTTGTCTATTTTCTGTATTTATTTCTAATGTTAGAAAATTTGGTTACTTTACCTGATTTTGGAGAAGTGGACTCATGTAGGAGATGTTCTATGGAGCCTATGAACACATTCTCTTCTGGTCAGCAGAGCTATAGGCTCTAAGAGTGCCCTCTACGTGGCACTTTCTGTTGTGTCAGGGCCAACTAATTTGTTGACCTTCACAGCTAGACATTCTTGGAGCTCAACTTCTTGGTACAAGACACCTTAATTGGTGAGCTTAATGTGAGGCTTGGGCCTCTTTCTCCTTGGAGAGAAGCTCTGCATTTGTTATCGTTCTTCGTTTAAGGGTTGCCTAGAAAGGGGTATGGGTCTTGACTGTATTATGTCTCCATTCCTCATACCCATTTCATTGCAGCTCTTTCTTTATATCTTTAGTTATGGAAAATCTTTCAGCTAGTCTTGAGGTTCCTGTTGATAGTTGCTCTGTAATTGTAACTTTGGTGTGCCCATGGGAGGAGGTAAGCTCAGGGTCTTCCTATTCCTCCATCTTGGCAAGATTTCTCCCCAAAATAGGATTTTTATATGCATATGCAATGCAAACATATTTGAGTATTGTTTGAAAGTATGCTTATTTTGGATTTTTTCCATAAGAGTCCTATGTGTCAGATATGAACAACTGGAACAAGAAGTACCATTGCTTAAAAACTACCATTGTAAATAAGCAACTTGAAAGGTAAAATATATCATTTATCACAAAAGATAAATACCTTTTATTATATCAAGACATGATTATACTTTGATTTTTATCTATTATTACTCTTTGCATTTCTGTGTTCACATTGAATTTCAGCCCTAACAAAAAACAAAATGAAAACAAAAAGCAGAAAAACAAAACAAAACAAAAAAACCCTGTAATTCATCATCTGAGCCTTATGCCAGGTCAAATATGTTCAAACAAACATAGTAACACAGTCAGGTACTTTATCAAAGCAGCTTTATGGCTTTGTAAACCCCGTTCATTTAAACATGAGCAAGAATGATCCTCATGGATAAAAGTGTCAAATAAAACAGATGATGACTGAGATAGATTTTACATGTTGATACCCAGCTGATCTTAGACTTCAAAATGTGGCAGCTTTCCCAAATTCTACAAAACCTCCAAATCTGGCAGGGAGGTTTTTAAACCTTTTGAGTTAGATACACGTTTCTTTGAGGAAAAATTAAATTCAGAACCACTGATTTGAATCCTCACTTCCAAAATAAACCCCAATTCAGTAAGTGAAAGTGAAAGTGAAGTCCCTCAGTCATGTCCGACTCTTTGTGACTCATGGACTGTAGCCTATCAGGCTCCTCCGTCCATGGGATTTTCCAGGCAAGAGCGCTGGAGTGGCTTGCCATTTCCTTCTCCAGGGGATCTTCCCGACCCAGGAATCGAACCCTGGTCTCCCGCATTGCCAGCAGATGCTTTACCGTCTGAGCCACCAGGGAAGTCCATATCTCTTAAAAGATTGCAAGCATGATTTAACTATTGTCTATCAAGTTTAGGTATTTTATTACCCATTAGTTTATCCAACTACCATCTATGTTTTATTTTTTGCCTTTCACAAATGCAAAGGATATCATCAGACAGTTCTCAGCTCTTCTAACAGCTGACAATACAAATCATGCCAGATATAAAATTAACACCATCAAATGTAAATATTTCAAAAATTCCAAACTCCAATGCATTTAAAAGTTGACTTGGATCAGAAACACTTTACTAAACTGAAAATATATTTTTAAAATCACATAATAACAAAAAACACTGAAAAACAACATAATTTATGAATGACTTTTAACTCCAGCTATCTCTCATTCTCTTTTTTTCCAATAAGTTTTGGAGAGAAGTTGTCTTAATTTTGTTTTGTTTTGTTTTTTAATTTCTTTCACACTAAGATTTTCCTCTAAGATGGTATGATGAAAAATGAATCTTACATAGTCATTATTTGTGTTAGCTTAATTCTTGTTCTATCCCACTTCTTATGTACCATCTACCCAATAATGCTTTAAATCCTTGCATACCCTTATGAAAAAATCCATTACTTTAACATGGCATCAGGATCTCACCTCACATTACTCTTCCATACTTATCTCCTCATTAACTCCTCTTCAGTCTCTGTGCTTCAGCCTTTCTCACCATCTTTCAGGTAATCTCTGGAATTCAGGTACCAACCTTCTATCTACTTTGTGTGTGTGTTTGGTTACATTTTTAGAATTTTCACTTTGCCTGGGGTACATTTATTCCCTCAATCACCCTCTTCAAGAAAGAAAGAATGATTGAATACTCAAAATTGCCTTTTTAAATATACTGGTCAGGGAACCTATACATGGTTACGATGACTTGAATGATCAGCTTTTTAGAGAAAGGTATATATTGCACCTAATTCAAGTTCCCCTTAGGCTTTGCAAAAATAAAACTGCGAATGGAAGAATAATTAAGGCAGGTTAGTTTTTTACAAAATCAGAACAATAAACTACACGAAATAAGGACCTTTTTATAAAAATGCTTCCTGAGTCATATTTAAAGGAGCACACAAACTCTACTTAGCTGAATAGTATCAATCACAAGAAGATCTTTGAAACTTGCTTTGTGACCTGAATCAAGGTTGCTAACAGCATTTTGATGGGCCATTTGACTTTTCTGTATGTGTGTGAAAACTACATGACAAGAAAAAAAAAAAGTCAGAAAGCAAAAAGATTGCTTACAAACTTGTGATAATCAAGGTGAACCAACTGCATAAGGGGTGTAGAAATCAGACCCCAAGGAGCCCAAACCCTGGAAAATCAGTTACTAGCAATAGCAAAAGTTATCCATAATTTTAACCACAGTTTCTCACACATAAATGATTTTCCATTTCTCTTGAGTTCACAATAGCTAAGTCACCTTCAAACACGATTTTCTATATTTTTTTTCCACCTTCAACAACCTACTCAACAGTAAAATTTAGCAAAATAAATGCTAGATTCCTGTAATGAGAAGACCCCATGGACATTATGCTTTTCTATAAACTAAGGAGAAGCTTATCATGGGGCGGGGGG
>SJYQ01005151.1:28067-45055 GCA_006410935.1 Redunca redunca | reverse complement strand
TGGGCGGGGGGGACAGAAAAGGAGGGATGTTGGTGTGAGAATGGGAATCGTAGTTCAGCATTTCTATGCAGGAGCTAGGATTCTTACCCAGGAAGCATAGTAAGCTTAATTATTGTTTTTCTCATAAACCACCTAAGGTGATTGTTGTTTGTTTTTCCTTACAGGATGATAAATGTCTGATTTTACTTTTGATAAAAAGATTTTCACTTTGTTGAGGTTAAAAGAAGCCCCAGTAAAGAGGTTTCTGAAAGGAAGAATTTCTCAGCCTAATATTTAGGGGTGGTAAACACTGTTTTCTGATCTTCCTTCATGGGCTTCTGAGACGGTAACAGGCAGGAAGGCCAGGGGTCTCCAAACGGAGGAAATAGCCTGCAAGTGTCAGACATTTTTATTTCTCTTAAGCGGCAGGAGGAAACAAACTAGCGATATTTATTCCTTCTCTCTACTTCAGAGGTTAAAGTGTTTGCCTGCAAGGTGGGAGACCCGGGTTCAATCCCTGGGTCGGGAAGATCCCCTGGAGAAGGAAATGGCAACCCACTCCAGTATTCTTGTCTGGAAAATGCCATGGATGGAGGATCCTGGTAGGTTACAGTCCATGGGGTCGCAAAGAGTAGGACCTGACTGAGTGACTTCACTCACTCACAAATTTCAAAGGAGGTTTCTCTTAAAATACTGTGTTGCCATAATGACACCTGGTTTCACCTAAAGTTAACTATTCTCAGACCTAGAGATAACCAATGCCTTTTTCTTATGGAAATGTTTATTTTAAGCTATGCTAATGTTCTATGCATTTACCCCAAACTCTGTCTTCAAGTTGGTTCCGCCTCTTGGCTCAGAACCTACTTGGCAAATGAGTTTGTTACACTCAGATATTGTTCCTCTAATCTATGTAAATGAAACTATTTGTATGGTGATCTGCCCTTCTTCAGGATTCAAGTTAATCATTTTGTGGCCCAGGATGAACCATTTGGTGCCAAGATTATCCCAACATGCATGTTATGGGTGAGGGGCCTGGTGCCATTCTGAGTTTTAAGACATTCCTTTCTTTCATTAACAGACTGCTAATGACTATATAACATCCAGCTAAAGACTAGCAGGGAGGTATTCTTTCTGACCCCTTCTGATGCCTATGCCAGAAGCTTTCTCTATGTCTTTTTACTTTAATAAAACTTTATTACACAAAAGCTCTGAGTGATCAAGCCTCGTCTCTGGCCCCAGATTGAATTCTTCTCCTTCAGGGCCAAGAATCCTGGCGTCCTTGCGTGATACAACAACCTTTCACTTCCAAGGGACAGGACCTCAGGAAACATCCAGGGAGTACAAAGAAGTAATCAGAAGCATGGAAATTGACTGGGTAGAGAGAAAAAGCATTATTAAGACATATTTGTTAGCAATTGACCTGAAATCTGTGATATTACTCCTGGGTGGAAAGACAGGCTCATCACAGAGATCAAGGACTAGAAGTTTGGCTTTCAGAATCAGCATCTCCCCTATCTTCAACTTCACAATGGAAGCAACATGGCTACTTACCTTCCTGCCCCCAGTGTTGATGCGAAGGGGTGTCAGAAAGGGATCAAAGATCATATGACTAGTCTCTATGTTGACTGGCGACTGCCGTTTCCCCACAGAGCAAAGATTCCAAGCTGAGTTCACCAATCCCCAGAAAGAAGGAACTAGAAACAGGAAAAAAAAAAAAAAAAAAAAGAAAAAGTAAAAAAAAAAAAAAGTAGAATCAAGCTGGGTGGAAGGCTGGGGAAACAATGTAATAAGAACTATGGCAAGAAAGTCATATAATCAGAGAGCCATACAATATTCCCCACCCATAGACATCCTTGGGTGTCATGGCAGTTTCCTAGACTGAATCTTGGTCAGCTTCTCTAAGTCTTACCTTCGTGATGTCTTAAGATCAGAGATTCTTATTTCAGACCCATTATCCTGTGGCCTCTTTGATGGGTACAGTCAATATTAATACCATAATAAGAAGATGGATAGACCAGTCACATCATCTGTTCATATATATATATACACGTTTTTCCAAGTCGCTTCAGTTGTGTCTGACTCTGTGTGACCCCACAGATGGCAGCCCACCAGGTTCCATCGTCCCTCGGATTCTCCAGGCAAGAACATTGGAGTGGATTGCCATTTCCTTCTCCTCTGTTCATATTGAGGTGCACTAAATATTTAGAACCTCCTAGCTGATACTTTGCTTCTTTTTTGACAGGAATGATATGGGAATCAACCTTGTCCTCGAAAGCATTCAACATATACAAGGTATTATTCTATATGTTGTCAAGACCAAACTGAGGGAGTGAATTATTTTGTGAACCCACCAATCAATATCAGGGGGCTTCCCAGGTAGCTCAGTGGTAAAGAATCCACTTGTCAACGCAGGGACTCAGGTTCAACTCCTGGATGAGGAAGATCCCCTGGAGGAGGAGATGGCAACCCACTCCAGTATTCTTGCCTGGAGGATCCCATGGAGGGAGGAGACTGGCAGAGTACAGTCCATAGGGTCGAAAAGAATCAGCCACAACTGAGCAACTGAGCATGCATGCATGCAATCAATGCCAAACAACAGCTTGGCAACTAGACTTAATGTAATCGCAGCTGAAGGGTGTGTTCATTGATAAGCAAAAAAGGATGGAATTGAGTGCCGAATGGAAATATCCGAAAGGAAACCATCCACTTATCTTCAGTGTCACATTAAAGAATCTATTAAACAAATTTCCGTCCTATTTCCAGTCATATTTTACTCTGTTTAAGAAAGTTAGCAGAATACTAGTGTAACTAACCTACGAATTTTTTATCAGTGACGATGAGAAGCTGTATCTTCAACCTTTCCCTGCCCCCTTAGTATCTCTTTAAATCCATGTGTCATGCCTCTGAGATTATATAGTCATCATTCATTCATCCATCTACCGCATCCAGCAGCAGTAAAGTGAACTATTATTGCATGTCCATCACTGGGTTAGGTTGAATTTTGAAGTCAGATACATGTAAGAACAATTACTGCACTAGGGGTAAGGAACCGTATGCAGTTAAGTCAAGTGTGTATAAAACTCTAGAAGAGGGGCACCAAAGCCTGCAGCAAAGGAAGTAAAGAACATAAGCCTAACAATATAGAGTCACAACCCTCTCAAAGGTACCTACTCTCTCAGGAACTCAAACTAAATACAGCTTTTAATTTACAGCAGCCATAATTCCTTCTCATGTCATGGGTGAAGAAAACAGGCAAGAGAGGAATATGGCAAATATCTGGCAAAGATACTATGAAGGAGAAAAGTATTGGGCCGGACAATATGTCTAATCTCATCTAAATTCAAAATTCTATAACCCTTTTAACTGTTACAGCAATTATTGGGTAGAAGTGGGAGAAGAGATAAAAACAATTTCCTCAGAGCCTTAGAAGAATGCTTCAACATCAAAATTAGGTGGACTTTATTGTGAAATATGACAAATAATTTGGATAAACCCATGGTAATAAGCCTCTGGTAGCCCCATTCCCTTCAATTTAAAAAGTTTGAATTAACTTTTCAGTTATAACAGATTTTCAAAATGGCAGTAATGACCAGAGTTTCAGAAGGAGAAAGAGAAGGACAAGGAGGAGAAGAAGTAGATAGGAGAATATGTACATGTTGTTCCTTGGTACTTTCATTTCCCATCATTATTTAAGTTATATTATCACTGCAAGTCACATTATCATTAGAAGGTACCAAGACCCCCAAAAATTAAAATCTTAAGGAAGCTCTTGCATTAAAAAACATTTTTCAAAAAATATAAACTATCATCTCTAAAATGCTCTTTTAAATTCACTGAATTTTATATTTATTTCTCAATCATTTCAAGATTATTATAAAAATAAAGCCTCCATCAGTGCATATTTCTACCTGTTTTCGTCAGTGATGTACATAAACATGGCCAATGTGAGGATCCTGGGGATATATTCATGGCACTGCCACAAATTAGCTGTGTTACCTTAGATAGTCATTTACTTCTTGGGCCTTTGTTGGTATCTATGGCCTCAGACATAGGCTGAATAATAGAGTCCTCCAAAGATGTCCACATCCTAACCCCAGAACCTGTGAATGTGTTACCTTATGTTGTAAAATATACTGGGAAGAAATTGCTAAAACTAATTAATCAATTATTAAAAGTTATGACCAACCTAGATAGCATATTCAAAAGCAGAGACATTACTTAGCTGACTAAGGTCCATCTAGTCAAGGCTATGGTTTTTCCTGTAGTCATGTATGGATGTGAGAGTTGGACTGTGAAGAGGGCTGAGCGCCGAAGAATTGATGCGTTTGAACTGTGGTGTTGGAGAAGACTCTTGAGAATCCCTTGGACTGCAAGGAGATCCAACCAGTCCATTCTGAAGGAGATCAGCCCTGGGATTTCTTTGGAAGGAATGATACTGAATCTGAAACTCCAGTACTTTGGCCACCTCATGTGAAGAGCTGACTCATTGGAAAAGACTCTGATGCTGGGAGGGATTGGGGGCAGGAGGAGAAGAGGATGACCGAGGATGAGATGGCTGGATGGCATCACTGACTCGATGGACGTGAGTCTGAGTGAACTCTGGGAGTTGGTGATGGGCAGGGAGGCCTGGCATGCTGCGATTCATGGGGTCGCAAAGAGTTGGACACGACTGAGTGACTGAACTGAACTGAACTGAATAAGCATCTTGAGATGCATAGATTACCTGGATTATCTGGGCCCAACATAATAACAAGGGTATATTTTCAGAGAGAGGTATAGAAAGGAAACAGATATAGAGAAAAGATTTAAGGATGGTAAGAGAGGTCAGAGAGGTCAGGAGAGGAATAAGAAACATGAGCGGATGAACACAGTTGGTCTCTATAAGCTGGAATGGGCAAAGCAACAGATTCTTCTTCTAGAGATTCCAAAAGGAATATCAGCCTGCTGACACTGAGACACATTTCACACTTATCACCTCCAGAAATTTAAGGTAATACATTTGTGTTGTTTTATGTCACTAAGTGGCTATTATTTGTCAGAACCACAACAGGAAACTAATACAATTTCCTTTCCTATGATGTCTTAGGAATCTTCCTTGGAAGGCAGATGTGTGATCAACATAGTAACAGCTGGTACATATTGCATTTTAAATACTCACATGAAAATTATTAACAAAAATAATCCAACCCCATAAATGCATTGTGCTGCCATTTTATGGCAGTGTGGGTGAGCAGATGCTACTGTGTTTCTTTTTTTATTATTAATGTATTTTAATTGGAGGCTAATTACTTTACAATATTTTATTGGTTTGCCATACATTAACATGAATCTTCCACGGGCATACACGTGTTCCCCATCCTGAAACCGCCCCCCCCACCTCCCTCCCCATACCATCCCTCTGGGTCATCCAACTGCACCAGCCCTGAGCACCCTGTATTATGCATTGAACCTGGACTGGTGATTCATTTCACATATGATATTATATATGTTTCAACGTCATTCTCCCAAATCATCCCATCCTTGCCCTCTCCCACAGAGTACAAAAGACTGTTCTATACATCTGCGTCTTTTTTGCTGCCTCGCATACAGGGTTATCATTATCAGCTTTCTAAATTCCATATATAAGCGTTAGTATACTGTATTGGTATTTTTCTTTCTGGCTTACTTTAGTGTGTATAATAGGCTCTAGTTTCATCTACCTCATTAGAACTGGTTCAAATGTATTCTTTTTAATATCTGAGAAATACTCCATTGTTTGTATGTACCATCGCTTTCTTATCCATTCGTCTGCTAATGGACATCTAGGTTGCTTCCATTTCCTGGCTATTATAAACAGTGTTGTGATGAACATTGGGGTACACGTGTCTCTTTCAATTTTGATTTCTTCAGTGTGTATGCCCTGCAGTGAGATTGCTGAGTCATAAGGTAGTTCTATTTCCAGTTTTTTAAGGAATCTTCACACT
Source organism: Redunca redunca (assembly GCA_006410935.1). Lineage (NCBI taxonomy): Eukaryota > Metazoa > Chordata > Mammalia > Artiodactyla > Bovidae > Redunca > Redunca redunca. Next base: position 39,113 of record SJYQ01005151.1, on the reverse strand, counting down.
GTTCTCCATAGTGGCCGTACTAGTTTGCATTCCCACCAACAGTGTAAGAATGTTCCCTTTTCTCCACACCCTCTCCAGCATTTATTGCTTGAAGACTTTTGGATCGCAGCCCTTCTGACTGGTGTGAAATCATACCTCATTGTGGTTTTGATTTGCATTTCTCTGATAATGAGTGATGTTGAGCATCTTTTCACGTGTTTGTTAGCAATCTGTATGTCTTCTTTGGAGAAATGTTTGTTTAGTTCTTTGGTCCATGTTTTTCCTGGGTAGTTTATTTTTCTGGAATTGAGCTGCAGGAGTTACTTGTATATTTTTGAGATTAATTCTTTGTCAGTTGCTTCATTTGCTATTATTTTCTCCCATTCTGAAGGCTGTCTTTTCACCTTGCTTATAGTTTCCTTTGTTGTGCAGAAGCTTTTAAGTTTAATTAGGTCCTATTTGCTTATTTTTGTTTTTATTTCCAATATTATGAGAGGTGGGTCATAGAGGATTCTGCTGCGATTTATGTTGGAGAGTGTTTTGCCTATGTTCTCCTCTAGAAATTGTATAGTTTCTGGTCTTACATTTAGATCTTTAATCCATTTTGAGTTTATTTTTGTGTATGGTCTTAGAAAGTGTTCTAGTTTCATTCTTTTACAAGTGGTTGACCAGTTTTCCCAGTGCCCCTTGTTAAAGAGATTGTCTTTTTTCCATTGTATATTCTTGCCTCCTCTGTCAAAGACAAGGTGTCCATAGGTGTGCGGATTTATCCCTGGGCTTTCTATTTTGTTCCGTTGATCTATATTTCTGTCTTTGTGCCATTACCATAGTGTCTTGATGACTGTGGCTTTGTAGTAGAGCCTGAAGTCAGGTAGATTGATTCCTCCAGTTCCATTCTTCTTTCTCAAGATTGCTTTGGCTATTAGAGTTTTTTGTTTGTTTGTTTGTTTGTTTGTTTTTGTATTTCCATACAAATTGTGAAATTGTTTGTTCTAGCTCTGTGAAACATACCATTGGTAGCTTGATAGGAATTGCACTGAATCTATAGAATGCTTTGAGTAATATACTCATTTTCACTATATTGATTCTTCAGCTCCATGAACACGGTATATTTCTCCACTGGTGAAAGAAATCAAAGAGGACACTATTAGATGGAGAACTATACCATGCTACTGTGTTTCATTAATAAACTTCACACCCCAAAAGTACCCCCATATAACACAAACAGTGGAAGTTTTATACAAACATCTGATTTGCTTGGACATGGAATTTGATTGGGCATGGAATTTTTTTTTTTTTTTAATTTTTGTGTTTACTTTATTTTGCTTTACAATACTGTATTGGTATTGACATGAATCCACCATGGGTGTACATGAGTTCCCAATCCGGAACCCCCCTCCCACCTCGCACCCCATATCATCTCTCTGGATCTTCCCTGTGTACCAGCCCCAAGCATCCTGTATCCTGTATCGAATATAGACTGGCGATTCATTTCTTACATGATAGTATACATGTTTCAATGCCATTCTCCCAAATCATCCAACCCTCTCCCTCTCCCACAGAGTCCAAAAGTCCGTTCTATACATCTGTGTCTCTTTTGCTGTCACGAATACAGGGTTATCATTACCATCTTTCTAAATTCCATATATATGTGTTAGTACACTGTATTGGTGTTTTTCTTTCTGGCTTACTTCACTCTGTATAATCGGCTCCAGTTCCATCCACCTCATTAGAACTGATTCAAATGCATTCTTTTTAATGGTTGAGTAATACTTCATTGTGTATATGTACCACAGCTTTCTTATCCATTCATCTGCTGATGGGCATGGAATTCTTTATGACAAAAAGTTTCAGGGTTTTATACATCCACTTTACTGCTGAAGGCTGTTTTTCTGGTTCTAACTACATACTTAGACAATTGAGAACCACTCTTTCTTGTTCAAGTGTACCATTAGCTTCACTCCTGAAAGGGTATCAAAGTTTATTGACCACTGGATTACTCATTTTAAATCAGCCAGAAATTAATGATCTTTCAGAAACCAAAGCCACCTTAGAAGTCATCTAATCTAAATGGCTACAATGAAATGAAAGCCATAAGGGGAGGGAATGTCCTCAGCTCAAAGCCAAACAGCCAGGGAGAGGCAGGGAAGGACAGAGTAAGCATCAGTACTCAGGTCTCAAGACAAACTGCTTGAAATCCCTTGCTCCCTAGCAGGTTTCATACTCGAGCGGATTACCAGAATCAGGGTTTCAGTGTTAAGTTGTTGTGGCCGTTGTAAAATTTTTGCTGCCATTCCTTTTTTGGTAAAGCGAGAGGAACATTAATGTCTAGACTCCAGTTGAAATCAATTTAAAGTGCAAAAGTTCAAATCAATTGTTTTAAATATCAATCTTTCCAAAAAAAAGTTAGGACTTTAGAAAACCATTCAACTATAGCTGGGTAGAAAATGTTTTTGTTATATGCAAGAAAAGATGTGTTTCATCTTCAGGGCCCCAAGACCTAATGGGTATGACTGCTCATGAAGAGCTGGACTAGTTCAGATGAAAGAGGTCAATGCTCTTAGAATCACTGAATGTGTTGAGATATAATTTATGTGTCAAACCAGTCCAGGGACCTCAGGTGAAAAAATGACCTAGAATAGATCTACAAATGTGATGTTAATCTAGGTTCTAGGGAAATGTTGTAAGAGGGAGGCTGTGAAAACAGAACAAGGGACGCCCATACTTATTCAGTCCAGTTGCTCAGCTGTGTCTGACTCTTTGCAACCCCAGGAACCACAGCATGCCAGGCCTCCCTGTCCAACACCAACTGCCGGAGTCCACACAAACTCATGTGCATTGAGTCAGTGATGCCATCCAACCATCTCATCCTCCGTTGTCCCCTTCTCCTCTCGCCTTCAATCTTTCCCAGCATCAGGATCTTTTCAAATGAGTCAGCTCTTCACATCAGGTGGCCAAAGTATTGAAGTTTCAGCTTCAACATCAGTCCTTCCATTGAACACCCAGGACTGATCTCCTATAGGATGGACTGGTTGGATCTCCTTGCACTGCAAGGGACTCTCAAGAGGCTTCCCCAACACCACAGTTCAGAAGCATCAATTCTCCAGTGCTCAGCTGTCTTTATAGTCCAACTCTCACATCCATACATGACCACTGGAAAAACCATAGCATTGACTAGATGGACCTTTGTTGGAAAAGTAATATCTCAGCTTTTTAATATGCTGTCTAGTTTGGTCATAACTTTTCTTCCAAGGAGTAAATGTCTTCTAATTTCATGGCTGCAATCACCATCTACAGTGATTTTGGAGCCCAGAAAAATAAAGTCAGCCACTGTTTCCACTGTTTCCCCATCTATTTCTCATGAAGTGATGGGAATGGATACCATGATCTTAGTTTTCTGAATGTTGAGCTTTAAGCCAACTTTTTCAGTCTCCTCTTTCACTTTCATCAAGAGGTTCTTTAGTTCTTCTTCACTTTCTGCCATGGAACGAGCCTGTGGATTTTACCTGCAGAGCAAAGCTGAGCAAACAAACTAAGGCTTCAAAATTCAGAGTAAGAAACTCTCCCTCTATGGATTTGTGCAGAACTCTGTTATCCCCAGCCTTTTAATACTTAACTATGCTTCATATTTTTCATCCTTCAGGTTTATAAACATCTGATATTACCCTTGGAAAGAGAAGTGTCTTTGTAGAATGCTAGGACAGTTTTTATTTCCAAATTTAGAGAATCACTGCCAAATTATTTTTCTAACTCCCATGGTTGTCCCAGTCAAATTTTTAATTTTCTGCCTTTTTATTGTGTTATTTTTTAATTAATTTATTAATTTATTGTATTTATACAATATTGTATTGGTTTTGCCATACATTGACTTGAATCCACCAAGAGTGTACATGTGTTCCCCATCCTGAACTCCCACTCCCATCTCCCTCCCCATCCAATCCCTCTGGACCATCCCAGTACACCAGCCCCGAGCACCCTGTATCATGCATCAAACCTGGAGTGGAGATTCGTTTCACATATGATATTTTACATGTTTCAATGCCATTCTCCCAAATCATCCCACCCTTGCCCTCTCCCACAGAGTCCAAAAGACTGTTCAATACACCTGTGTCTCTTTTGCTGTCTCGCATACTGTGTTATCATTACCTTCTTTCTAAATTCCATATATACGCATTGATATTCTATATTGGTGTTTTTCTTTCTGGCTCACTTCATTCTGTTTAATAGGCTCCAGTTTCATCCACCTCATTAGAACTGATTCAAATGTATTCTTTTTAATGGATGAGAAATACTCCATTGTTTATATGTACCATCACCTTCTTATCCATTCATCTGCTGATGGACATCTAGGTTGCTTCCATGTACTGGCTATTATAAACTGTGCTGCAATGAACATTGGGGTACACGTGTCTCTTTCAATTCTGGTTTCCTCAGTATGTATGCCCAACAGTGGTATTGCTGGGTCATATGGCAGTTCTATTTCCAGTTTTTTAAGGAATCTCCACGCTATTCTCCATAGTGGCTGTAGTAGTTTGCATTCTCACCAACAGTATAAGTAAGTAAGTAAGTAAGTAAAGTCACTTAGTTGTGTTTGACTCTTTGTGACCCCGTGGACTGCAGCCCACCAGGCTCCTCAGTCCACGGGATTCTCCAGGCAAGAATACTAGAGTGGGTTGCCATTTCCTTCTCCAGGGGATCTTCCCGACCCAGGGATCAAACCCTGGTCTCCTGCGTTGGAGGCAGACGCTTTAACCTCTGAGCCACGAGGGTTCCTTTTTCTCCACACCCTCTCCAGCATTTATTGCTTGTAGATTTTTGGATAGCAGCCATTCTGATGGGCATGAAATGGTACCTCACTGTGGTTTTTATTTGCATTTCTCTGATAATGAGTGATGTTGACCATCTTTTCATGTGTTTGTTAGCCATCTGTATGTCTTCTGCCCTTTTTTAAAAAGCATCAGTCATTATGGCTATGGAGGTGTCCTTTTCTAGCCTGACTGACACAATTTACTTTTGAGGAAAATGTGAATGTAAATAAAGTAAAATGGAGTGAAAATTAATTAGTGGACAACTTGTCTGAAATGTCTGAGTGGCATCATCTCTAGAATCCTTTTCACACAGTCTTTTAATTTACATATAAACTAGAAGACACACCAGACTTAGTTTTGCAAATTAATTTTCACAGAGCCTAAACAAATGGAACTTAACTGCTTCATCACAGCTATTTGTTATCTTGCCAAAACATTTCCCTGTGTCAATGCTGTCATTGTATCATAAACTACAAATTCCAACAATCTCTTGGCTCTTGGTCTAGTGAGCTATATAGGATGTGTAGGGACTGTGATCTCAGCTGCTTAAAGCATGAGTGTTGGAAAACTCAAAGCGAAACCTATCAACTGTTTTTTTCAAAAACAAGTGAAACAAAAAGCTCAAGTTACTTTATTAACATATCATGGTAGCTCCCAGATAAAACCAAAAGATTCCCACTAGAAAGAAATAGTTTGAGAGAACAATGAACTAGAGGGATTAATTCTGATAGCGTTAAAATGTATCTTGGTGGCATTTTTATCCTAGAAAATAATCTCTAACATCAGATTGAGCTTTTAGGCATCCTCCTTATTCATCTGTCCTGAATTGTCATTTGTCGTTTCAGCAGAATTTCCAGAGACCATGCTGTTATGGTAGGGAGTTTGGCACTTGGAATTAATTTATGGAATTTATGGGACTAGCTAAATTCTATTGAAACAAACAGACTCAATTGAAAAGTGTTTATTGGCAGCCTATTATGTGCCAAGCATTAGGCTTGATACTGAGAATTCATGCAGCAAATATTTACTGAGGACCTACGCTATATACCAGGCAATGTCATAATTTTTGGGTAGTCAGCAAAAAGTAAAACAGATATGATTCCTGCTCTCATGATCCTGCCATCTAGGAACAATATGGGAGATATTGTTCATCTTACTGTTTATCTCCAAGTTTATATATGCATATACATGTAATCAGAACTACTTGTAAATATGTTCTAGAAACAAAACAGTTATGAATTAGAATATAGTATGGATAGGGGAGATAATCTGGATACAATGGTAAGAAATAATTTCCTCGGAAATGACATCTAACAAACTCTCAAAGGACTGAGAGCAGTTACTCTTGGAAGAATGGCAGGGGAGAGGGTGTTCAAGGCAGAGGAGAGTTACGGTCTTAACAGAGAAGAGACTGATGTGTTCAAGCTGTGGAGAGGAAGTCATTTAATCTGAACTTCATGAGCCAGATGAGAAGAAAAATAAGATGAGATGAGATGAGATGAGTTTGGCCAGGAAGACCAGGGACAGGGATTTGCATTTTACCAGGGACAGGGATTTGTATTAGAAAGCAACCAAGAATTTGGGCCAAGGGAGTGTTATGGTCTGATTTATGAAGTAAACACATGTATCTACCTTTGTTGGAATACAACTAAGAGTGAGCTTGATGACCCTTGTAGTAGTTTTGAATAGGAAAATAATTGGTTTCTAAGCAACAGTTGGGTTTTTATGAGAATTTAATCTTATTGCTTTATTTTCTTTTTAATTCTAACTTGAAGGCACACTAATTGAATGTTTTAAAAACTATTCCCTTCAACATATGTGCCAATAAAGCAGCATTTTCCCATAAGCCAAATGGAGCATTACAAGTAATCATTTGAAGCACGGGATGAAGAGATTCAACTAAGAAAATCTTCTTTTGCTTTCAAGCAATAAACTAAATCCTCAACTTTTCAGCCAAAGGAAAGCAAATGAAAGTTGGAAAAATGAATACTGGCATAAAACATATTTTCAATGAATTCAATCTTACAAATAAAGGCTCTATTTCAATACAGCAATCTCCATTTTAGAATTATAAAGCATATGAACATATTTTAAATAAGAATTTTTCTTTGCTTTTTCCTCACCAGAGCTGATTTACGGGCCCTTTCCCTATTCTCAACTGTAGTAAATCTCCATTTTGAGCCATTATTAATAAGCATGTTTGAAATGCTCACTGCTGCAGGTTTTGGCCCGCTTCATATTTCAGATTTATATGAGGGAAACTGGCTTTGAATAATTCCTTTGCTACTGGACTCTTCTCCACTGTTGGGATGCTGATGCAAATTACATGGAGGGCTTCTAACTAGGGCTTCCCCTTCTCTCACTTGGGAGTCTTTAAAATGTTGGAAATATTCTACTCAATACCATTCATTTAAAATGGTATTCATCTAAAACTCATGGAACATCTCCAATGAGCCAGTTTTTTTTTTTTTTTTTTAATGCCTCTACTCTAATGGAGAACTTTAATGGTGGGAAGACAGGCAAGCTAACAAATCATGTTATAATATAATATGTTATACTTAGGTAAGTGAATATTAAAGTCTAAATAGAGACAGGGGAGTAAACTGACTCTGCTCCTTCCCTAAAGTGTTGGCATTAGCCTTTCTAGCAGAAGAGACATTTGAATTCATCCTTAAAATATGAATAGAAGCTGCAAAGCCATGCAACTCTTATACTAGTTAAAAGACGAAACTTTTCTTAGAAACTGAGAGAAATTATTGCTGGAATTTGAATAACTGTTATGCAGGGAGATTTTAAGCCATTGAATCATCTGACTTCTCCAACCTGGAGTGTTTTTTAATGTATAGGAGACAGACCATGAGCTACCATATCCATAACAGCTGGTGGGGAAGAGAGGAAGCTTTGAGAGCCCCACACAACCCAACCTGAATTCAGAATAGGAACCAGTGTAGGTCATAGCATTGGTCACTTAATTTCATACTTTTAATGGGTCATATGAAATTAATTATTATAACTTAATGTCTAGATGAATGAAGGGAGTAAACAGTGATATAGGTTATTCTAGATGGTTTTATCACCAATGAAAATACTTTTTTTCTTTTCTCTTTTTTTTAATTTTTATTTTAACTTTAGTTTACTTTACAATACTGTATTGCTTTTGCTAAACATTGACATGAATTCACCACGAGTGTACATGCGTTCCCAAACATGAATCCCCTCCCACCTCCCACCCCATAACATCTCTCTGGGTCCTCCCCATGCACCAGCCCCAAGCATCCTGCATCCTGCATCGGATTTTAATTAAGCTTTAGAATTTGTTGAATAATTTGTTTGCACAGTGGCTTCATCCTACTGTATGAGATTGGTTGTAATATGGTAACTGGCTTTCATCCCTGCAAACACATCAATAGAGGGTTAAGTAAAAGGAAGAGGAGAGTTTTCTTAGCTCTGTGCTAGGAATTGGACATATTTTATTTTTCTTAATCCTCCTCACAATTCTGTGAGGTAATATGATCACTATTTTTAAGATGAGAAAAAATAAGACTTAAAGAGGTTATGTCACTTTCCAAGACCATTTAGACAGTAAGTATGTGCTGCTGCTGTTTAATTCTGTCCAAATCTTTTGTGATCCCATGGACTGTAGCCAACCAGGCTCCTCTGCCCATGGGATTTCCCAGGCAAGAATACTGGAGTGGGTTGCCATTTCCTTTTGCAATCCAGTAAGCAGAGGGACTAGAATTTGAGATTCGTTCTTTTGTCTAAGATAAAGAAATAACCAGACAGACAAAGGAACCAAAGTAATGCTTGTGTAGTAACATGTGAAACAATACACAGGTGTATAAAACAGGTAATCATCTCCCTCTTCTCTCTTCCAATGTCATTTCTGAGGTAATTAGTGTGAACAATTTAACATCTTTCACCATGCTCATACAAACACATTAAAATACATATACATATGGAGAATTTCCACTTATAAAAAGACTTTTTGCTTCAAGTAACAGTATACATGTCCTCCCTGTGTAAGAGCTACAGAGTTACTCATCCATGTGTAAAGCTACAGAGCTTCCATAGGTTGAATATACCTTACTTTTCTAAACCCATTTCATAGATGAAATACATTAAGCTTATTTCAATTTTATTTTACTGTGAAAATTAATGCTGCAATAAATAACTTCAAATATACTTTTCATATTAGTAGTATTTTTTAGTCAAAGTATGTTGATATTCAGTTGCTAAGTCATGTCTGACTCCTTGTGACTTCATGGGCTGCAGCACACCAGGCTCCTGTGTCCGCCATATCTCCTGGAGTTTGCTCAAGTTCACGTCCATTGAGACAGTGATGCTATCTAACTATCTCATGCTGTGTCACTCCCTTCTTCTTTTGCCTTCAGTATTTTCCCAAAGTATGCACATGCTTTATTTTAATAGATGTTGCCTCATAACTTTAAAAAATACTGGCAGTGTCTATGAATACTTGTGTTCTGATCAGCTACATTTCCCCATAATCTCCATGACACTAAATGCTATTTGCTTGTTTATTTGGGTGGGGGCGGGGGGAGTTGCATTATTTTCTTCTAAAAAAAAAACACTTTAACTAGAGGAAAATTACTTTATAATACTGTGATGATTTTTGTCACACATTAACATGAATTGACCATACGTATACATTACTTTGCCAACAAAGGTCCGTCTAGTCAAGGCTATGGTTTTTCCAGTGGTCATGTACGGATCCAAGAGTTGGACTGTGAAGAAAGCTGAGCACTGAAGAACTGATGCTTTTGAACTGTGATGTTGGACTGCTGTGATTCATGGGGTCGCAAAGAGTTGGACACGACTGAGCAACTGAACTGAACTGAATTGATACGTATGTCCCCTCCATCTTAAATCTCCTTCCCAAGTCCCTCCCTATCCCAACCCTCTAGCTTGTCACTGCGCACCTGCTTTGGGTGCCCTGCATCATACATCCAACTCCCACTGGCTATCTATTTTACATAAGGTAGTGTGTATATTTAAATACTTTCCCTCAAATCATCGCACCCTCTCTTTGCCCCTCTCCTTTCCTGTCCTCTAAGTAAGATCCCAGATGACATCACTATTATGGTAGAAAGTGAATAGGAACTAAAAAGCCTCTTGATAAAAGTGAAAGAAGAGAGTGAAAAAGTTGGCTTAAAGCTCAACATTCAGAAAACAAAGATCATGGCATCTTGTCCCATCACTTTATGGGAAATAGATGGGGAAACAGTGGAAACAGTGTCAGACTTTATTTGGGGGAGGGGCTCCAAAATCAGTGCAGATGGTGATTGCAGCCATGAAATTAAAAGATGCTTACTCCTTGGAAGAAAAGTTATGACCAACCTAGACAACATATTCAAAAGCAAAGACATTACTTTGCCAACAAAGGTCCGTCTAGTCAAAGCTATAGTTTTTTCCAGTGGTCATGTATGGATGTGAGAGTTGGATGATAAAGAAAGCTGAGCACCGAAGAATTGATGCTTTTGAACTGTGGTGTTGGAGAAGACTCTTGAGAGTCCCTTGGACTGCAAGGAGATCCAACCAGTCCATTCTAAAAAAGATCAGTCCTGGGTGTTCTTTGGAAGGAATGATGCTAAAGCTGAAACTCCAGTACTTTGGCTACCTCATGGGAAGAGTTGACTCATTGGAAAAGACATTGCTGGGAGGGATTTGGGGGCAGGAGGAGAAGGGGACAACAGAGAATGAGATGGCTGGATGGCATCACCGACTCAATGGACATGAGTTTGAGTGAACTCCGAGAGTTGGTGATGGACAGGGAGGCCTGGCTTGCTGCAATTCGTGGGGTCACAAAGAGTAGGACACGACTGAGCTACTGAACTGAACTGAAGTAAGATCCTCAGTACTATTTTTCTAGATTCCATAAATGTGTGTTAATATACCATGATATTTGTCTATCTCTTTCTGACTTACTTCACTCTGTATAATAGGCTATATTTGTTTGTTTATTTAGTTGTGGCAATCTAACAGGAAGCATGGAATTTCACTGATTTAATTTGCATTTCTTAACTACTGCCAAGGATGAGTATCTTGTCATACACTCATTAACTATTTTCATTTCTCTTTTGATCATATTCTTCATGTATTTTTCTCTGGACTATTTATGCTTTTATGTGATTTTTACCTATCATTTGGACTCTAGAAATATTAGCCTTCTGTCACATGCTATAAATATTTTCTCCTAGCCTATTTCCTAACTTCTAAGTTTATTTTTGGCAGTTGGTTATCT
>SJYQ01005151.1:0-28012 GCA_006410935.1 Redunca redunca | reverse complement strand
TTTTTAAAATTTTATGTGGTTAGATTTATCCATCGTTTTTGTGAATAAGATTCTGTGTTTTCTCTATTATTTCATATTGCATAATCAACTAGAGTATATAAGCATTTGTCTAAATGTTAAAAAATATTTTATTGTTATAATTTCTACAATTATATCTTATACTATGACACAGGGGTTTAAGATTTTTCCCAGACATAAAGTGAATAAGCCATTATTATTAATTAAATAAATGATCATTTGTGACCAAACTGAGTGTTACTTTTATCACATATTAAGTTTCCATATAGATTACATTAGATTTTTTCCAATTTTTCTGGATTATCCAAACTATATTTATATTCCTATATTAGTGCCATATTGTTTTGAGCATAGTAAATTTTAAGATCATTTATGAGATCAGGCTTTCTGCTCTCTTTCCCTTGTTACCTCTAAAGGACCATAAATGCTCCAGGGAAATTTGCTAGAATTAGTGACTCTAGAAACTTAACTATTCTAAATTCTGAAAAATTTACCAACATACAATTGGACAACTATTCCATATAAATTCAAACATCTGGTGAAACACTTAAAATCCTGCAAAGCATGTGGATATTTCAGAATAAAGTGCCCCTTATCCATATCTAGTTGAGTGCCCTATATCCATATCCATATTGTAGCTTTCTCTCCCTCTAATTCTCACTCTGTCTTTATGTATGCACAAAGTTACATATTGTGCACATGTAAAAATTTGGCAAATTGTGAAAGCCCTGCTGCCCATATGCATATGAAGATGAGCAGTCATTTGCAATTCACTGTGTTCACATACATGTAACCTTACAGAAATCTCAAGCAGTTTCAGTCTGTCTTGACTTTGGCAGGTATTTAAGGCATTTTCTTTACCATTTGCAAAAGTAAGGGCTTTATTATCTTCATAATGCATCAGGAAAATTAATCTCCATGCCATCACTGGGACCCAAATACAGTAGAATCAGTCACTAAACAGGGGACAAAAACACACAAATGATCTGTTGGTCTTTTCCCAGTTCTGCACTGGGACGGATCATTCAATAAGCCTGCATGTATTTTCTGTTGAGACGCTAGATTTAGTATCTACAACATAGTGACTTCTACCAATACATTTAACTTCTCTTCTTAACATTTCTATTTGACTCTTGATCACCATGCTTCCATTAGCACCACTATTAGCAAGCAAGAAAACATGCAGGCATTTCACTAGCTATAGATCTCTATCATCCCCAACAGTCTTATCAAAGATCAAATCTGGGTGAGTTATCTGCTTTGGAATGCTTCCTTTCCTACCTAGGCACCTACCACTAGCCTAATCCAGATTCCCAATGCCATGTACTTTACTTTTGGCAATAATTCCTTAGATAAATTCCCCAACTCCAGGGAATGTTTCACATCACAAATGGCATGAGAGCTGAGCATACAAGAACCATGACTGGAAAATGGGCTAAATCTGTTGTTCAAAACAGAATTTAGTACACAATAAGATTAATATAATATTACTGTTGCCTTTAGCTCTAGAACTCTGATTCTGTGCCATCATTACACTCCCAGTTCCCATTCCAATCTTGGCACACACAATAATCCAAGACTACTTAATAGAGCAGAGAAAATGAAAACCACAATCACGCACACACACAAAAACAACCAAAATGATCACATGCATTACAGCTATATGTAACTTAATGAAACTATGAGTCATGCTGTGTAGGGTCACCCAAGATGGATGGGTCATGATGGAGAGTTCTGACAAAATGTGGTATATTGGACAAGAGAATGGCAAGCAAATTTCACATTCTTGCCTTGAGGACCCCATGAACAGCATGAAAAGGTAAAAAGATACGACACTAAAAGACAAACCTCCAGGTCAATATGTGTCCTATATGCTACTAGAGAAGAGCAGACAAACAGCTCAAGAAGGAATGAAGAGGCTGAGCCAAAGCAGAAACAGCCAGTCGTGGATGCATCTGGTGGTGAAAGTAAACTCTGAGGCTGTAAGGAACAATAATACTTAGAACCTGGAATGTTAGGTTCATGAATCAAGGTAAATTGGAAGTGGTCAAAAAGGAGATGGCAAGAGTGAATTTTGATGTTAGTCATCAGTGAATGAAAATGGATGTGTATGGGCAAATGTAAAGCAAATGAACATTATATTTAATACTATGAGCAAGAATCACTTAGACAAATTGGAGTACCCCTCATAGTAAGGAAAACAGCCTGAAATGCAGAACTTGGGTGCAATCTCAAAAAATGACAGAATGATCTTGGTTCATTTCAAAGGCAAATATTCAGCCTCAGAGTAATCCAAGTTTATGACCCAACCATTGGTGCCAAGGAATACGAAGTGCAATAGTTCTAAGCAGACATAGAAGACATTCTAGAACTAACACCTAAAGCTGTCCTTTTCATCATAGGGGGCTGGAATTCAAAAGGAGGAAGTCAAGGAAGGCAAGTTTGGCCTTGGAGCACAGAATGATGCAGGGCAAAAGCTAATAGAGTGTTACCAAGATAATTCCTTGGTCATAGCAAACACTCTCTTCCAACAACATGGACATCACTAGATGGTCAACACTGAAATCAGATTAGTTATATATTTTGCCACTGAAAATGGAAAAGCTCTATACAGTCAGCGAAAACAAGACTGGGAGCTGAATGTCACTCAGATCATGAACTCATTGCCAAATTCAGACTTAAAATAAATAGAGTAGGGAAAAACACTGGGCCATTTAGGTTGACCTAAATCAAATTCCTTATGGTTATACAGTGGAAGTGACAAGTAGATTCAAGGGAATAGATCTGATAGAGTGCCAGAGACATATGGATGGAAGTTTGTAACATTGTAAAGAAAGTGGTGATCAAAACCAGCCCGAAGAAAAAGAAATGCAGAAAGACACAATGGTTGTCTGAGTAGGTCTTACTATAGCTGAGAAGATAAGACATGTGAAAGGCAAAGAAAAAAAAAAAAAGGAAAGATATACCGATCTGAATGCAGAGCTCCAAAGAACAGCAAGGAGAGATAAGAAAGGCTTCTGAAGTGAACAGTGCAAAGAAATAGAGGAAAGAAATAGAATGGAACAGACAAGATCTCTTCAAGAAAACTAGAAAAATATCAAGAAAAAATACCATTTTTATGCAAAAATGGATACAATAAAGGACAGAAATGGTATTGATGTAACAGAAACAGAAGATATTAAGAACAGGTGGCAAGAATACACAAAAGAACTATACAGAATTTATCTTAATGACCCAGCTAGCCACAATAGTGTGATCACTCACCTAGAGCCGGACATCCTGGAATGTGAAGTCAAGTGGGCCTTAGGAAGCATTACTATGAGCAAAGCTAGTGGAGATGATGGAATTCCAGTTGAGCTACTTCAAATCCTAATGATGATGCTGTTGAAGTACTGCATTCAGGAAATTTGCAGGAAATTTGAAAAACTCAGCAGTGGCCATAGGACTGGAAAAGGTCAGTTTTCATTCCAATCCCAAAGAAAGGCAATGCCAAAGAATGTTCAAACTATCACACAATAGCATTCAGTTCACATGCTAGAAAGGCAATGCTCAAAAACCTTCAAGCTAGGCTTCAACAATATGTGAGACAAGAACTTCCAGATGTACAAGCTAGATTTAGAAAAGGCAGAGGAACCCGAGCTCAATATTTGTTGCAGCATAGAAAAAGCACTGGAATTCAAGAAAACATCTACTTCTGCTTCATTGACTATACTAAAGCCTTTGACCATGTGGATCACCACAAACTGGAAGATTCTTAAAGAGATGGGAATACTGGACCACTTTACCTGTCACCTGAGAAACCTGTATGCAGGTCCAGAAGCAATAGTTAGAACTGTATGTGGAACTATGGACTGGTTCACAACTGGGAAAGGAGGATGTCAAAGCTGTGTACTGTCATCCTACTTATTTAACTTATATGCAGAGTACTTCATGCAAAGTCCAGGGTGGATGTAGCTCAAGTTGGAATCAAAATTGCTAGGAGAAATATCAAAAACCTCAGATATGCAAATGACACCACCCTTCTGGCAGAAAGTAAAGAACTAAAGAGGTGAACGTGAAAGAGAAGAGTGAAAAAGCTGGCTGAAAACTCAACATTCACAAAGCTAAAATTATGGCCTCTTGTCCCATTACTTAAAGGCAAATAATGGGGAAAGAATGAAAACAGTGACATACTTTATTTTCTTAGGCTCCAAAATCACTTTGGATGCTGCCATGAAATTAAAAGATGCTTCCTCCTTCAAAGAAATGCTATGACAAACCTAGACAGCGTATTAAAAAGCAGAGATATCACTTTGCTGACAAATGTCCATATAGCCGAAGTTAAAGTTTTTCCAGTAATCATGTACAGATGTGAAACCTGGACCATAAAGAAAGCTTTGCACTGAAAAACTGACGCCTTTCAACTGTGGTGTTGGATAAGACTTCTGAGAGTCCTTTGAACAGCAAGGATTTAAATCAATCAATCCTAAAGGAAATCCCTGAATATTCATTGGAAGGAATGGTACTAAAGCTGAAACTCCAGTATTTTGGCCATCTGATGCAAAGAGCCAACTCATTGGAAAAGACCCTGATGCTTGGAACGGTAGGCAGAAGGAGAAAGGGATGACAGAGAATGAGATGGTTGGATGGCATCACTGATTCAATGAACATGAGTTTGAGTGAACTCTGGGAGATAGTGAAGGACAGGGAAGCCTGGGATACTGCAGGTCATTGGGCTGCAAATAGCCAGACATGACCCCATTCTTCAGCTGCTGTTCTGTTCTATAGGTCTATGAGTTTGAATTTTTAGGTTTCACATTTTTATTCTTCGTCTCTTGAGCTTCTCCGATCAAATGATATACATTCTCCAATTGCTAATTTGAATTTTAGTTCTTCCATAAACCATCCTTTACCGGTTAAGTCTTCACTCTAGATTTCTAGAGAAGCTGGTAAGATGCCACATAATTTCACATTTAATTATACATGGTTATATTGTTCAATATTTTGTATATTTATTAATATAATTTACTAAGTAGAAGCAAACACCTCAAGATCAGAAACTTAGACATAGTATAGCACCTGATTACAGGGCATAGGCCTATAAAAGATAATTCATGAAGTGATCAAGATTAAATCTCTCAAGAAATTTTAAAAATAATTTTATTGGAGTAAACTTGATTTATATTATTATGTTAGTTTCAGGTATACAACAAAGTGAATCAGTTATATATATAACCATGCTTTTCTAGATTCTTTTTCCATACAGGTCGTTAGAGTATTGAATAGAGTTCCTTGTACTATATGTTCAGTATGCTATTATTTTTTATCTATTTTAGATATAGTAGACTGTATATATCAATTCAAATATTCCAAATTATCCCTCCCCTCTTTTTCCCCTGTTAACCATAAGTTTGTTTTGTGACCCACTGTTTTGCAAGTAAGTTCATTTGTACATTTTTTTAAAGAAAATTATGTATAATTTTATGTTTGTCTTTCTCTGAGTTACTTCACTCAGCATAACCATCTCTAGGTATATTCCTGTTGCTGCAAATGACATAATTTCATTCTTTTTATGGCTGAGTAATAGTCCATTGCATACATGTACCACAGGTAATTTCTGCATTTCATTTTTTTCTCTGTATTTTGAGTAAATTTATTTATTTTTTATTGAAGGAAAACTGTTGTACAATATTGTGTTGGTTTCTGCCAAACATCAACATAAATCAGCTATAGGTGTATATATGTTCTCTCCTTCTTGAACTTCTGTCCCATGTCCCACCCCTCTAGGTTGTCACAAACACAGGCTTGAGCTCACTGCATCATATAGCAAATCCCCAGTGGCTATATATTTTATATATGGTAATGTATATGTTTCAATGTTACAATCTCAATTTGTCCCTTCTCTCCTTCCCCCATTGTGTTCACAAGTCTGTTCTCTATGTCTGCATCTCATCCCATTGCTTTCCTGAAAATAGATTCATCAGTACAGTCTTTCTAGATTCTATATATGTGTATTGAAAAACAACATTTATTTTCCTCTTTCTGACTTACTTCACTCTGTATAATATGCTCTAGGTTCGTTCATTTCATTGAAACTGATTCAAATGTGTACCTTTATATGACTGAGTAATATTTCATTGAATATTTGTACTACATCTTCTTTATCCATTCTTCTGTTGATGGACAGCAAGGTTGTTTCCATATCCTAGCTACAGTAAATAGTGCTGCAATAAAAATTGGGTCACATGCATCTTTTTCAATAATTGTTTCTCCAGGGTGTATGCCAAGTAGTGGAATTGTTGGGTAATATGGTAGTTTTATTCCTAGTTTTTTAAGGAATCTCCATACTGTTTTCCATAGTAGCTGTATCAATTTACATTCCCACGAAAAAGGTAAGAGTGTTCGGTTTTCACCACACACTCTCCAATATTTACTATCTCCAGATTTATTGATCAGGGTCATTCTGACTGTTGTGTGGTAATACCTCATTGAAATCTTCACTTGCATTTCTCTAATACTGAGCATTGTTGAGCATATTTTCATGTGTGTATTAGCATATGTATGACTTCTTTGGAGAAATGTCTCTTTAGGTCTTCTATTGATTTTTTAACGGGGTTGTTTGTTTTTCTGGTATTGAGCTGCATGAGCTGCTTATGTATTTTGGAGATTAATTCTTTATCAGATGTTTCATTTGCTATTATATTCTCCCATTCTGCCACAGCCTATGGCAGAAAGTGAAGAACTAAAGAGCCTCTTGATGAAGGTGAAAGAAGGGAGTAAAACAGTTGGCTTAAAATTCAGCATTCAGAAAACTAAGATCATGGCATCGAGTTACATCACTTCATGGGAAATAGATGGGGAAGCAATGGAAACAGTGACAGACTTTATTTTTTCAGCTCCAAAATCACTGCAGATGGTGACTGCAGCCATGAAATTAAAAGATGCTTGGTCCTTGGAAGAAAAGCTAGGACAAACTTAGACAGTATATTAAAAAGCAGAGACATTACTTTGCCAACAAAGGTCCATCTAGTCAAAGCTATGCTTTTTGTTTGTTTGTTAGTTTTATTTTCCAGTAGTCATGTATGGATGTGAGAATTGGACTATAAAGAAAGCTGAGCACTGAGGAATTTATGCTTTTGAACTGTGGTGTTGGAGAAGATTCTTGAGAGTCCTTTGGACAGAAAGGAGATCCAACCAGTCCATCCTAAAGGAGATCAGTCCTGGGTGTTCATTGGAAGGACTGATGTTGAAGCTGAAACTCCATTACTTTGGCCACCTGATGTGAAGAGCTGACTCATTTGAAAAGACCCTGATGCTGGGAGGGATTGGGGGCAGGAAGAGAAGAGGACCACAGAGGATGAGATGGTTGGATGGCATCACTGCCTCAATGGATGCAAGTTAGAGTAAACTCTGGGAGTTGGTGATGGACAGGAAGGACTGGCGTGCTGCAGTCCATGGGATCGCAAAGAGTCGGACATGACTGAGCGACTGAACTGAACTGATTCTGAGGGTTGTCTATTCATGTTGTTTATAGTTTCCTTTGTGGTACAAAATATTTTATGTTTAATTCCGTTCCACTTGTTTATTTGATTTTTGTGTTGTCGTTGTTTCTTTTTGTTGTTGTTGTTGTTCTGTTTTGTTTTTTCATTTCCATTATTCTAGTAAGTGGGTCATGGATGATCTTTCTGTGATTTACATAAAGCAGTGTGGTGCCTATGTTCTAGGAGTTTTACAGTATCTAGCCTTATATTTAATCTTTAATCTATTTTGAGTTTATTTTTGTGTATGGTTTTAGGAGGTGTTCTAGCTTCATTCTTTTACATGTAGCTGTCTATTTTTCCCAGCATCACTTAAGGAAGAGTTTGTCTTATCTCCATTGTATATTCTTCAACCTTTTGTGAAATGTAAGTTGTCAATAGTAGCATAGGTTTATCTCTGCACTTTCTATCTTGTTCCATTGGTCTATATTTCTTTTTTGTGTGTGTGCTAGTATCATACTATCTTGGCGATAGGAGCTTTACAGTATTTATCTGAAGTCAGTAAGGTTGATTCCTCCAGCTTCATTTTTCTTTATCAAGATTGCTTTGGCTATTTGAGTTCTTGCATGTTTCTAAACAAATTGTGCTTTTTTTTTTTTTTTCCTCTAGTTATGTGAAAAATACCATTGGTGGTTTGAAAGGCATTGCATTGAACCCGTAGATTACTTTGGGTAATACAGTCATTTCATAATATAGATTTTTCCAATCCAAGAAGATGGTATTTCTCTCCATCTGTCTGTGTTGTCTTTGATTTTTTTTCCCCATCAGTGTCTTATGGTTTCTACATACAGGTCTTTCGTTGTTTTTTGTTTGTTTGTTTTAGGTAGGTTTATTCCCAAGTATTTTTTGGTTGCGATGGTGAATGGTATTGTTCTTTCTCTTTCTGATTTTCATTGTT
Source organism: Redunca redunca (assembly GCA_006410935.1). Taxonomy (NCBI): domain Eukaryota; kingdom Metazoa; phylum Chordata; class Mammalia; order Artiodactyla; family Bovidae; genus Redunca; species Redunca redunca. The sequence goes on along the minus strand of SJYQ01005151.1, from coordinate 19,579 downwards.
GCATGTGTTCTAAGTAGCTTCAGTTGGGTCCAACTGTTTGTGATCAACTGGATTGAAGCCCACTAGGCTTTTCTGTCTATGGGGTTCTTCAGGCAAGCATACTGGAATGGGTTTCTGTGCCCTCCTCCAGGGTATCTTCCCAACCCCTGGGATTAAACCTGCATCTCTCATGCCTCCTGCATTGGCCGGCAGGTTCTTTAACACTAACATCACCTGGGAAGCCATTTTTCATTGTTAGTGTACAGGAATGCAAGGGACTTCTGTGTACTAATTTTATATTGTGCAACTTTACTACATTCATTTATTAGCTCTAATAACTTTCAGGTTGCATCTTTAGGGTGTTCTATGTTCTATGTGTAGTATCATGTCATCTTCAGTCTTTAAACAGTGAGGGTTTTATTTCTTCTTTTCTAATCTGGATTCCTTTACTCTTCAGCATCAGCCCTTCCAATGAATATTCACGGTTGACTTCCCAGGTGGCACAAGTTGTAAAGAACCCACCTGCAAATGCAGACATGTAAGAGATATCGGTTTGATCCCTGAGTCAAAGATCCCCAGGAAGAGGGCACAATCCAATTCCAGTATTCTTGTCTGGAGAATGCCGTGGAGAGAGGAGCCTTGCAGGCTGCAGTCCACGGGGGTACAAAAGAGTTGGTCATGACTGAAGCGAGTAGGCATGCACAAAAATGTTCCTTTTATGCCTACTCTCTGGAGAATTTTTGTCATAAATGGGTGTTGAATTCTGTGGAAAGCTTTCTCTGTATCTGTTGAGATGATCACATGGATTTTATCTTTCAAATTGTTAACATAGTGTATTAAATTGATTGATTTGCATATGTTGAAGAATCCTTGCATACATGGGATAAAGCCCACTTGATCATGATGTATGATCCTTATAATGTGTTTTTGGATTCTCTTTGCTATAATTTTGTTGAGAATTTTTGTGCCAGTGATTCTTTTTTTTTTTTTTTTGCACCAGTTGAGGATTTTTGCACCAGTGATATCACGTTCACCAGTGATATTTTCTTTATTGTGGCAGTTTTGTCTGGTTTTGCTATCAGAGAGATAGTGGCCTTGTAGAACAAGTTTGGGAGTTTTCCTTCCTCTTTAATTTTCTGAAGGATTTTGTGCAGGATAGGTTTTAGCTCTTCTCTAAACTTTTGGTAGAATTCACCTGCTAAACCATCTGGCCGTGGACTTTTGTTTGTTGGAGATCTTTACTTAGAATTCTGATTTCTGTGCTTGTGATAGGTCTGTTTTATTTTCCATTTTTTTGTGGTTCAGTTTTGGAACGTTATAATTTTTTTTTTCCTCTGAGAATTTGCCCGTTTCTTTGAGTTTGTTCATTTTATTGGCATATAGTTGCTTGTAGTACTCTCTTATGGTCATTTTTATTTCTGTGTTGTCTATTATATCTTTCTTTTCTAATTATATTCATTTTAGTTTTTTTTTTGATGAGTCTGACTAATGGTTTTTGATTTTGTTTATCTTTTGATCTTTGCTATAGTCTCCTTAATTTCTTTTTCATTTATTTCTGCTCTGATATTTAGGATTCCTTTTCTTCTACTAACTTTAAGGTTACTTTGGTATTCTTTTTCTAGTTCCTTTATGTGTAAGGTTAGATTGTTTATTTGAAGTTTTTTTTTGTTTGTTTGTTTGTTTTGAGAGGTAGGGTTATATTGCTATAAACTTCCCTCTTAGCACTGCTTTTGGTGTATTCTGTAAGTTTTGAGCTGTCATGTATTGATTGTCATTTGTATCTAAGGTATTTTTTTGATTTCCACTTTGATCACTTCAATGACCTCTCGTTTATTCAGAAGTGTGTTGTTTAGCCTCCAAGTGTGTGTGTGTGTGTGTGTGTTTTATATATAGTTTTTTCCTTGTAGTTGAATTTCAAATCTTACAGCATTGTGGTCAAAAAAGATGCTTGAAATAATATCTATTTTTCAAAAGTTTGCCAAGGCTTGATTTGTGACACAAGTTGTGTTATCTATCATGGAGAATGTTGCATGTGCACTTGAGAAAAAAAATGAAATATACTCTTTTTGGATGAAATATCCTATAGATATCAATTAGGTCCAACTAGTGCAATGTATCATTTAAAGCTTCTTTCCTCTTATTAATTTTCTGTCTGGATGATCTGTCCACTAGTGTGAATGCAGGATTAAAGTCGCCCACTATTGTTGTGTTACTGTTGGTTTCCCATCTAATGGTTGTTAGCATTTGCCCTGGGGCTTCCCAGGTGGTGCTAGTGCGAAAGAACTTGCCTGCCAACGCAGAAGACAAAAGAGACACGGGTTCAATCCCAGGGTCAGAAAGATCCCCTGGAGCAGGTCATGGCAACCCACTCCATTATACTGGCCTAGAGTATCCCATGAACAGAGGAGCCTGGTGGGCTACAGTCCACCGGGTTGCAAAGAGTCAGACATGACTGAAGCGACTTAGTACAGCACAGCACAGCACAGCACACAGTACAGCATTTGCCTTATGCATTGAGGTGCCACAACGTTGGGGACATGTATATTTATAATTGTCTTATCTTCTTGGATTGATCCCTTGATCATCATATAGTGTCCTTTCTTGTCTCTTGTAATGAGCTTTATTCTAAAGTATGTTTTATCTGATATAAGTATTGCTACATTTGCTTTCCTTTAATTTCAATTTGTATGAGTATCATTTTTAGGCTCCTCACTTTCAGTCTCTATGTATGTCTAGGTCTGAGGTTGGTATCTTATAGACAGTATATATAGGAGTATTGTTTTGTATCCATTCTGCCAATCTGTGACTTTTGGTTGGAGTATTTAATCCATTTCCATTTAGGGCAATTATTGATGTGTATGATTGTATTACTATTTATTTTATTTGGGGGGGGGCGTTTAGGGCTTTTCTATCACTTGTGTATCATGTCTAGAGAATTTCCCTTATCATTTGTTGTAAAGCTGGCTTAATGGTGTGGACTTCTCTTAAATTTGGTTTGTTTGTCAAGTTTTTGGTTTCTCCTTGGAAACTCAATGAGTTCCTTGGTGGAACTCATTGTAGAGTAATCATTGTAGGTTTTTCTCCTTCATCACTTTAACTATATCCTGCCACTCCCTTCTGGCCTGCAGAGATTCCACTGAAAGATCAGCCATTAGCTTTATGGGGATCCCCTTGTAAGTTCTTGTTGCTTTTCCCTTGTTGCTTTTAATATTTTGTTTCCTTTGTGTTGAAGTTTTGTTAGTTTCATTAATATGTGTCTTGGCATGTTTCTCCTTGAGTTTAACCTGTATGGGACTCTCTGGGCTTCCTAGACCTGGGTGACTATTTCCTTTCCCATGTTCAGGAATTTTTCAACTATAATCTCCTCACATAATTTCTCATATTCTTTATTTTTTTTTCCTTCTTCTGTTACCCCATCATTTGATTGTTGGTGCATTTATTATCGTCCCCTAGGTCTCTGAGACTGTTCTCACTTATTTTTATTCTCTTGTTTATTCTGTTATGCTTCGGTTATTTTCATCATTCTATCTTCCAGCTCACTTATCCATTCTTCTGCCTTAATTATTCTGCTATTGGTTCACTCTAATGTAGTTTTAATGTCAGTTTTTGTTGTTGTTGTTGAGTTCTGATTGTCTATTGTTTATTTCATCTAGGTCCTTGTGGAACATTTCTTGTTTCTTCTTGATTCATGCCTCCAGTCTATTTATCTGTACCTCCTTTTTATTTTCAAGATTTTGGATCATCTTTACTATCATTACTTTGTGTTTTTTTTTTTTTTTTTTAGGTAAACTGCTGTTTCCTTTTCATTTGCTTGGTCTTGTGGGTTTTATAATATTCCTTTCTCTGCTGCATATTTGTCTGTCTTTTCATTTTGTTTAGTTTGCTATGTTTGGGGTCTCCTTTCTGTATGCTGGGAGTTCATAGTCCTCTTAATTATGGAGTCTTCCTCCTGTGGGTCGGGTTGGACCAGAGCCTTTTGAAGGTTTCCTGGTTGGTAGGACTTGTGTCTGTGTTCTGGTGGATGGAACTGAGTCCTGTCTATCGGAAGTGCATTGTCATGTCCAGTAGTGTTTTGGGGCTTGGTATGACTTTGCACAGCCTGTCCACTAATGTGCAGCGTTGTGTTCTTGTTTTGCTAAAGTACTGGCATGGTGCATCTGGTAGTGGAGCTTGCTGTCCTTCGGGTGAGGCTTGATCTCAGTGTTGAGATGGAGGCCTTTGAGAGGGCTCTCACTGATTAATGATCCATGGGCTCAGGAATGCTGTAGTGGTCTAATGTCCTGGACTTGGTTCTCCCATCTCAGTGGTACAGGCCCAACTGATTACTGTTGCACCAAGAATTCACAGTCCACCCAGTACAGAAGACAAAACCCTAAGAGTACTGGTGAATGCAACACTTACCAGCCCAGAATTCACAAAGAAATTAACACTCTTACTAAGAGAAAATAAGAGGGAAAAAGAGAACAACAACAAAAAATGATAAAAAGAAGAGTCAAAAATGAAGAGTAATGAAGTCAATAAAAGAACTGAGAATGAATACAAAAAACTAGACTAGCAAGAATACAAAATCAATACCATAGAAAAAATGCAATATAAATAAAGGGTTTGTAAAAACAGGGGAATAAAACTGAATTTATTTGAAAATAAGATGTTCTTGAAAAGGAAATAGGTTATAAAAAATAAAAAATGAATAATACAGAAAACAATATTAGAACAATATTAAAAAGAAAAAAGTGAGAAAGTCATATACTGAGTAGTAGTACGAAAACTGCTCTTGTGATTCCTCTGTTTTTCCACTCCACGTAGTATATTCCAGTCAATCTCCCTATTCAGAAAGTCCTCTGGTATTTCTAGAAAGGTCTCAGGACATGTTGTGGGCAGTATGAGATCAGCTTAGTTTCAGATCTGAACTTACTCCAGCTTATACTTGCTCCCAAAGTCCACATTTGCCCCTAAAGACCAGTCTCAGGCTAATTGTAAGGACTTAACCTATTGCACCTGCATAGGAGCTAATTATCTTCCTCTTCTGTCATTGAGCCCATGGTGTTCCTCTTTGGTTGTGGGTTCAGCTCTGCTTGTGGGCTGCCCTCTGTTGTCACTTTACTGCCTAGGCAAGAGGGGGCCAGGGCCAAAGCTTATTTGGGGTCACTTGTTAACCTGAGCTGGGGAGAGGGAGGGGTATGACAACCACAACTGGGATTATGGGGAGTGCCTGCAGTGGTAGAGACCACTAGATGTTGTTACAGTCTGAGGCAGGTCATGTGTCCTCCCAATTAACTGGCTCCAGTTCATGGAACCCTAAGTACAGCCAAGTTGCTCAGGCTCCTAGCCATGTGTGGGCATTAACCCTTGCCTGCTCACAGCCTGGTTGTAGCTACCTTGGCAGTGGCTAGGGGCTTATGTTTCACCCTCTGGGGTCATAAACTGCAGTCATGTCTAGTCCTGCTGCTAGTGCTTATACTGGTTTTGCTGATTTTGGTGGCCAATAGTGAATTTAGAGTGTCCTTGCTTCTCTGAGACACCCAGCTGTGTTGGACTAGCCCCCTCAAAGTATCTTTGCAGCAGCCAACCACAATCCTTTCCCTTTCCCTGACACCCAGGACTGAGCCTCATTACTCTGCTTCCACTTTCTGCTGTGGGCACAGGCCTTTCAGCCACTTTTAGGGTGGGAAGTCCTGGCAACAAAATCTATAGTGGAGTCTCTCCATTTTGCCTTCTGAGCACCCAGTGCTGTAGGTCCCTCTGAGATTCTGAAATTTCCTCCTACCTGTGAGGGGGTTTCTGAGCATGCAGAAAACTTTCCTCCTACATAACTTGCTCTGTGGGGTGCAGGTCTTCACCCTCAAATCCCTTATCTTTTTTTTATCTTTTGCTCTACCCAATTCTAGGGAGATTGGACTGCTAATTTGGAAGTCTGGGATCTTTCTGCCAGTGCTCAGAAGGAGTTCTGTAGTTTTTTATATATTTGTAGGGAAGGAGGTCATCTCCCCATCTTATTCCTCTGCTATCTTGGACGTCCTCCCCACTCCCCTTGACACCTTCTTAATCCATTCCCTTGTCAATGGATATTAGGGTCGCTTCTATGTCTTGGCTATTGTAAATAATGCTGTAATGAACATTGGTGTTCAATTTTTTTTTTTCAAATTATGTTTCATATAACAAATGGGTGTTGAAATATGTCAAAAGGTTTCTTGCATCTATTGAGATGATTATAAGGTTTTTATTTTTCAGTTTGTTAATGCAGTGTGTCACATTGGTTGATTTGCATATACTGAAGTATTTTTGCATCCAAGGGATAAATCTCATTTGATTATGGTATATGATCATTTTAATCTGTTTTTGGATTTAGTTTGCTAGCATTGTGATGAAGATTTTTGTATCTCTGTTCATCATTGATATTGGCCTGTAATTTTCTTTCTTTCTTTTTCTTCTTCTTCTTCTTTTTTTTTTTTGGTGATACCTTTGTCTGCTTTTGGTATCAGGATGATGGTAACTTCATAGAATGAGTTTTGGAATATTCCTTCTTCTGCAATGTTTTGAAATAGTTTTCAAAGGATAAGTGCTAACTCTTCTCTAAATGTTTGACAGAATTCATCTATGAAACCATCTGGACATTTGTTTTTTGGAAGTTTTTAAATCACAGTTTTATCACAGTTTCAATTTCAATACTTGTAGTTGATCTGTTCATACCTTATATTTCTCCTTGGTTCCGTCTTAGGAAGGTTTGTCTTCTAAGAATTCATTCATTTCTTCTCTATCATCCATTTCATTTGCATATGGGCTTCCTAGGTGACACTAGTGGTAAGGAATTTGCCTGCCAAAGCAGGAGATGTAAGACATGAGTTCTGTCCCTAGATGTGAAAAATCCCCTGGAGGAGGGCATGACAACTCACTCCAATATTCTTGCCTGGAGAATCCCATGGACAGAGAAACCTGGCAGGCTACAGTCCATAGGGTCACACAGAATAGGACACAACTAAACCGACTTTAGCATGCTTGGCAGGTATTATTGGCATATAGTTGCTTCTAGTAGTCTCTTATCATCTTTTTTATTTCTTGGTGGTAGTTGTAACTTTTCCTTTGTCATTTCTAATTTTATTGACTTGAGCCTTTTTGCTTTTTCCTGATGAGTCTAGCTAAAGATTTATCAATTTCTTTTATCATTTTAAATGACCAGCTTTTACAGTCACTGATCTTTTTTTGTTTCTATTTGTTCTATTTGTTTCTGTTTCATTTATTTCTGCTCTTATCTTTATGATTTCTTTCCTTCTACTACTATTTGTTTCTTACAATTTTAGGTTTTGTTTGTTCCTGTTTCTCCAGTTGCTTTAGATGTAAGGTTAAGTTGTTTGAGGTTTTTCTCTTCAGGAACCTTTAAAGAAAACATTTCTGCTTGAAGAGACATCAGCAGTTAAGTAGATTTAGTGCTATTTTGACTCATCTTACCACTTGGCTCCCTAAAATATGTCAGCCCGAATAAGCTCTTTGTGGTTCCACTAGCGTGTACTGCCCACAATGGTACCATTGTCTAGAATGACCTTCCCAATAGTCCATGCAAAGAGAACTTTCTCATTTTTAAAAATTAAGGTCAAAGAAACCTCACTAGGAAGATTTCCAAATCTGTTACTTCTTCCACTTTTGACACTTTTCATATATCTCATGCCCCGCCTTTGTACAACTAGGGCAGTCTTTATTTTAATATTAATACAACTTCTTGCATTTATTATTAATATTTGATAACAATACAACTTGTAATTTTGTACATGTCTGTTTCCATAAAAAATTGGAATTTTTTTTGAAAACAGACTTCTACTTCGTCATTGTTGTTACACTCAGTGCCTGCTATATAATAAATTCATAGGTAATATAGTTTCATTTAAAAACAAGAATAAAAAGTATCCAAAACTTGATATACACTAGTGGAAGAAGAGACAAAAGATTAGGAATAGGGAGGACTGCATTTTACAGAGTATTTATTTTATGACAGACCAGGTATCTGGCTTTGTTCAGGATGTCTATTTAATGTCTGATCACTCTTCCCAGACGAAGTGGGAAGGGAAGATCCACATCTATGGATACAGTCTTATTTATCAGGATTCTGAAGCATGAATACCAGAAGAAATGAGAATTTGATAGCATTATTATCAATGCAAAAATCCAAAGTTGGGTTACCAAATGAAATAAAAAAGAATGATTTGAGATGTGAAATCAAATTAAGAAAGTAGATGAGTGAGGAGACGTCCAGTCAATTCGATCCCTCAGTCGAGATGGACTCTTTGTGATCCAAAGGACGGCAGTATGCCAAGCTTCTCAGTCCATCATCAACTCCCAGAGCTTGCTCAAACTCATGTCCATCAAGCCAGTGATGCCATCCAATCATTTCATCCTCTATCGTCCCCTTTTCCTACTGCCTTCAATCCTTCCTAGCATCAGGGCCTTTTCCAGTGAGTCAGTACTTCGCATAAGGTGGCCAAAGTACTGGAGTTTCAGTTTCAGCATCTGTCCGTCCAATGAATATTCAGGACTGATTTCCTTTAGGATTGACTGGTTGGAACTCCTTGCACTCCAAGGGACTCTCAAGAGACTTCTCCAACACCACAATTCAAAAGGATCAACTCTCTTACTCTCAGCTTTCTTCATGGTCCAACTCTCACATCCATACATGACTACTGGAAAAACCATACCTTTGACTAGATGGACGTTTGTTGAGAAAGTAATGACTCTGCTTATTAATACGCTGTCTACCTTGGTCATAGTTTTCTTCCAAGGAGCAAGGGCCTTTTAATTTCATGGCTGCAGTCACAATCTGCAGTGACTTTGGAGCCCAAGAAAATATTCTGTTACTGTTTCCACTGATTCCCCACCTATATGCCATGAAGGGATGGGACAAGATGCCATGATATTATTTTTTTGAATAGTGAGTTTTAAGCCAAATTTTTCACTCTTCTCTTTCAGTTCAATAAGAGGCATTTTAGTTCTTCACTTTCTGCAGTAAGGGTGGTGTCATCTGCATATCTGAGGTTATTGGTATTTCTCCCAGCAATCTTGCTTCCAGCTTGTTCTTCATCCAGTCCAGTATTTTGCATGATGTACTCTGCATATAAGTTAAATAGCAGGGCAACAATACACAGCCTTTATGCACTCCTTTCTCAATTTTTCCAGAAAAGCATCTATTTCTGATTTATTGAGTATGCCAAAGCCTTTGACTGTGTGGATCACAACAAACTGTAGAAAATTCTGAAAGAGATGGGAATACCACACCACCTGACCTGCCTCTTGAATAATATGTATGCAGATCAGGAAGCAACAGTTAGAACTGGACATGATTGATTATATTATGTGTAGCCAAAGATGGAGAAGCACTATAGAGTCACTAAAAGCAAGACCAGGAGCTGACTGTGGCTCAGATCATGAACAGCAGGAAAAACCACTAGACCACTAGACCACTAGTCATGACATAAATCACATCCCTTATTTTTATACAGTGGAAGTGACAAGTAGATTCAAGGGATTAGATCTGATAGACAGAGCACCTGAAGAACTATGGATGGAGGTTTGTGACATTGTACAGGAGGCAGGGATCAAGACCATCCCCAAGCAAAAGAAATGCAAGAAGTCAAAATGATTGTAGGAGGAGGCCTTACAAATAGCTGAGAAAACAAGAGAGGCTAAAGGCAAAGGAGAAAAGGAAAGATATACCCATTTGAATGCAGAGTTCCAAAGAATAGCAAGGAGAGAGAAGAAAGCCTTCCTCAGAGATCAATGAAAAAAATATAGGAAAAGAGTAGACTGGGAAAGATTAGAGAATTCTTCAAGAAAATTAGAAATACCAAGGGAACATTTCATGCAAAGATAGGCATTTTGGGGGAATGTGTCATTTTCTTGGTTCTGTCTTGCCACAGCAAAAATTTGAAGCTGTGGCCCAGTGTTACATCTCAGTTACAGCTCAGCTCATTATTATTTTTTTTTGTCTTTTTTTTGTGAAAGTCTCTCAGTCGTGTCCAACTCTTTGCGACCCCATGGACTGTATAGTCCATGAAATTCTCCAGGCCAGAATACTGGAGTGGGTAGCCTTTTCCTTCTCAAGGGGATCTTCCCAAACCACGGATTGAACCCAGGTCTCTCACCTTGTGGGCAGATTATTTACCAGCTGAGCCAGAAGGGAAGCCCCTACAGCTCAGTTTTATTCAGCAAGCAAATGATAGTACACCCTAGAGATGTGAGGGTGGGCTGACCCCAAAGGAGAGGCCTCAATCTGTCTTGGCTTTCTCCTTTTATACGTTTGTATCCTCCACTCCCCGAGCCTACCCCATGCAAATTTGGCTAGACAAGAAGGGGGTATGTTTGCTTCACCTGAAGTTCTCACTCTGATACATGGATTTTCTTTTGTTCCATTTTCACAGGGTTTTCCCTTTGTCTTTTAGCCATTGCTATTTTGGACTCCTTTTTCCCATTCTAACTACATAACATTCCCTGCTCAATAGATGAGAGGTCCAATTCACTGGGAATAGGGTCGTCAATGTCTCTCTGGCTACTTCCTGCTGAGCTGGAATGGTCACGGGCATTGGGCCTCCCCATCTTGCTAGTCTCAAGCTTCATCTAAGGGTGAGTGATATTTTCCATGGTTGGGTGTAGTTTTTTATATCCTTGTTGAACTGGCATTACATGTTTTGGTTTGTTGACAGGTATATTAAGTGTCTTCCTCTGTTTTTTCCATGGCTTGACTCTTGAGTAGTGAATCCAGGAGTCGTGTCCTGGTCCTTTGCCTGCTGTGGGGTGAAAATATTACAGGGTAGGGAACCTTCCATGTGGGCTGTAGTTGAGCCTTTGGGGACCCATCTTTCCAGACTTTAATTAGGACTTGAGTCCATGGAGCAAATACTGGTAGCTCTTTATAATCTTTTGGGCCCTGGTTGACACCCCACAAGCATATATCTTGTTGGAATTGCCCAATGGCCATGGCATAAGACCAGAATGTCTGCCCCTCTGGATCTAAGAAGAAGTCTTTGACATAAACAAAAGGTCTCCCATATAGCATCTCATAAAGACTAACAGCAACCTGTTCCTTGGGAGCAATGCAAGGGAGAGCTATTTGTACTGCCTCCTTCCATCCCAGGGAGGTCTCTTGGGTTTTATATCTATATCTATATCTATCTATATCTATATCTATATCTATATCTATATATCACTGATTTTAAGAATTGGTTGGCTCTTTCTACTTGTCAAGACTGAGGCCTCCAGGAACAATGAATATAAGTAATACTCAAAGCTTTAGAGACCCCTTGGGTGACCTCAGAAGTAAATGATGTCCCATTGTCACTTTGTAATGACCTGGGCAGACCAAAGCTTGAAAGGATTTCACTGAGCAGTTTTATTTTATTTTTTTAATTTTTTGTCCTTCCTCAACTTTCTCAGTCCAAGTGGGAAAGACTTCACTTCATCATATGAATGTATCTATCATGGTTAATAGGTATTTATACCCTTGAGAAACTGGCATCTGGGTGAAATTGATCTGCCAGTCTTCTTCTGGGTAGGACTGATGCCATTGGATGAGCTGGGACAGCTGGGATCATAGAGCTCCTTGGGGGTTGTTTAACTGGCATGTGGGACAAGAGGAGACCACTGCCTGATAGTTGTTTGGAGGCCTGTTACTCTGAAGGAACTTTCTAGTAATATTTGGAGGGCCTTCTCCACTAAATGAGTGGTGGCATGTAAGGAGTTAACCAACTTCCATTGAAGGTTCCTAGGAAGAAATAGAAGTTCCTCCTTTTGAAAACACCTCATATGATCTTAAAAGCCCTCGCTCTTAGGTTTAAGAGTCTCATTTAGTAGGAAAAACACTTGACCATTCAGGTATGAGCTAAATAAAATCCCTTACGATTATACAGTGGGAGTAAGAAATAGATTTAAGGGATTAGATCTGATAGAGTGCCTGAAGAACAATGGATGGAGGCAGGAATCAAGACTACCTCAAAAAAAAAAAAAATGCAAAAAGGCAAAATGGTTCTCTGCGGAGGCCTTATAAATAACTATGAAATGAAGTGAAAGGAAAGGAAAAAAAAGGAAAGATATACCCATTTGAATGAAGAGTTCTAAAGAATGGAAAGGAAGGATAAGAAAGCGTTTCTCAGTGAAAAATGCAAAGAAACAGAGGAAAACAATAGAATGGGAAAGACTAGAGATCTTCTCAAGAAAATTAGAGATATCAAGGGCATTTCATGCAAAGATGGGCATAATAAAGGACAGAAATGGCATGGACCTAACAGAAGCAGAAGATATTAAGGAGAGGTGGCAAGAATACACAGAAGAACTATACAGAAAAGATCTTCACGGCCCAGATAACCATGATGATGTGATCACTGACCTAGAGCCAGACATCCTGGAATGTGAAGTCAAGTGGTCCTTAGGAAGCATCACTACAAACAAAGCTAGTGGAGGTGATGGAATTCCAGTTGAGCTATTTCAAATCCTAGAAGATGACGCTGTAGAAGTGCTGTACTCAATATGCCAGCAAATTTCGAAAACTTAGCAGTGGCCACAGGACTGGAAAAGGTCAGTTTTCATTCCAATCCCAGAGAAATGAAATGCCAAAGAATGCTCAAACTACCACACAATCACATTCATCTCACATGCTAGTAAAGTAATGCTCAAAATCTCCAAGCTAGGCTTCAACAGTACATGAACCACGAAATTTCAGATGTTCAAGATGGATTTTGAAAATGTAGAGGAACCAGAGATCAAATTGCCGACATCCACTGGATCGTCAAAAAACGAAGAGAATCCAGAAAAGCATCTACTTCTGCTTTATTGAGTATGCCAAAGCCTTTTACTGTGTGGATCACAACAAACTCTGGAAAATTCTGAAAGGGGTGGGAATATCAGACAACCTGACCTGCATCTTGAGAAACCTATACGCAGGTCAGGAAGCAACAGTTAGAACTGGACATGGAACAACAGACGGGTTAAAAATTGAGAAAGGAATACATCAAAGCTGTATATTGTCACCCTGCTTATTTAAATTATATGCAGGGTACATCATGAGAATTGCTGGGCTAGATGAAGTACAAGCTGGGATCAAGATTGCAGGGAGAAATATCAACAACCTCAGATATGCCAATGATACCACCCTATGGCAGAAAGTGAAGAACTAAAGAACATCTTGATGAAACTGAAAGAGGAGAGTGAAAAAGTTGGTTAAAACTCAAGATTCAGAAAACTAAGATCATGGCATCTGTTCCCATCACTTCATGGCAAATAAATGGGCAAGCAATGGAAACAGTGAGATAATTTATTTTCTTTGGTTTCAAAATCACTGCAGTCACGAAATTAAAAGACGTTTGCTCCTTGGAAGAAAAGCTATGACCAACCTGGAGAGCATATTAAAAAGCAGAGACAATACTTTGCCACCAAAGCTCTGTCTATTAAAAGCTATAGTTTCTCCAGTAGTCAAGTATGGATGTGAGAGTTGGACTATAAAGAATCTGAGAACCAAAGAACTGATGCTTTTGAACTGTGGTGTTGGGGAAGACTCTTGAGAATCCCTTGCACTGCAAGGAGATCCAACCAGTCCATCCTAAAGGAAATCAGTCCTGAATATTCATTGCAAGGACTGATGGTGAAGCTGAAACTCCAATATTTGGCCACCTGATGTGAAGAACTGAGTCATTTGAAAAGACACTGATTTGAAAGGAAAGATTGCAGGTGGGAGGAGAAGGTGATGACAGGATGAGATGTTTGGATGGCATCACGGACTCAATGGACATGAGTTTGAGTAATCTCTGGATGTTGATGATGGTCAGGGAGCACTGGTGTGCTGCAGTCCATGGGGTTGCAAAAAGTTGGACACGACTGAGCAATTGAAGAGAATTTCAGTATATGAAGTAGTTTCCGGCAAATTAGTCTGTGGATCTAAGGTACAACTCTTATTAAGTTATTGTTCTGTAATGTTCCTCTCTTAGCTGTCTGAGCAGCTGCTTGTTTGCCTCATGCCACTTCCATGCTCCCTTTTTGGTGTCATTTACAATGGGAGACTGAAACCTTAGTGGGCTGATGGACTGCTTCCAAGAGCCTAAGGATTTAATCACCATATTTGATTGTGAACCCTTCGGTGGTCAAGTGACCTCTTTCTTTCCAAATAGTAGCATGTGCATGTAGCACCAGCAAGGCATATTTGGAGGCAGTGTAAATGTCTACTTTTTCTTTTTCCCAGCTCTAAAGCTTCAGACCATGGCAATAACTTAGCTAATTGAGCTGAGGTACCTGGTGGCAAATGTTTAGCCTCTATGGTCTCAAAGTTGGAGACTACTGCATACCCAGCTCTTCTTTTTCCATTCAAGACAAAGCTGCTTCCATCAGTGTATGAGATTTTCTCAGGATTCGTCAGAGGGTCTTCTGACCATCCTTTCCTGAGGTTTGTACAAAGTTTCTAGGCAAAAGTGAAAGGGGAGAGAACCCTTGGGGGTAGACAGGGGAGAAGCTGTGTTAAGAACCTTGCAAGGGGATATATAGTCAGAGCTGGATTTTCCATCAGCACTACTTGATATCTGAGGATTCTTTGATCAGAATCCATAAATGGCTTCTCCCATTCAGGAGCTGTTTCTCTTGGTAGCTGGTAAATATAACTATTTTGCTCCCAAAAGAGAGCTTTAAAGCATCTTCTATCAGGACTGCAGTTGCTGCAAGATTTCAAATGCAGGGAAAAATCTCTTCCCAATAAGGGAGTAGGACACTCAGGGACCACTTAAAATTGGTGGGAAACTATTTGTCCATCCCAGCAATAAAAAAAAAGTGTTCAGGTGAATCTTTTTGCAGTTACTTTTCCTGTAGCACCCAAAATGATACAGGTTTGGGAGGAGAAGGCTCCAGAGTAGGAGTTCAGGACAGAATTGGTAACCTTTTTGTCAACCAAGAAATTATCGGACCTACTTGCCATGTCCAGGTGCACCCTTGGCTCCAGCTCTGTGATTGTTATCTGTGAGAGGTGGAATGGGTGGAGTGTGCCATTTCAGTACTGTTGAACCATCATGAGGGAAGGTTTGATGCTTGACCTTGAGGCTCTTGTGTCCCCAGGGCAGAATGCCACCCAGTGTCCCAATTGATGCCATTTGAAGCAAGACATTTTAGGAAACTTGTCACAGTTTGGACACTCTTTGGACCAATGTCCTGCCCGTCTACAGATTAGGCACTTACTTCCTGCCTTGTCCTTCAAGGACTCAGGGTTTGCCATAGGGCTTCCCTAGAAGGCAGCCAGCATCTGGGCATGCCTTGTCTCTTTCCTTATATTTCTTTCCTGGTCCTTGATCTCCCTCTCCTGTTCTCTGTTACAAAAGGTATTGGTGGCTGTCTGGACCATCTCATCAAAAGAGGCAGTAGTGGTCCTGCTGTGGTAGCTGTCATAACTTTATCCTGATTTCTGATGCACATTGGGGAAGAAATTTGTCCTTTAAAATCACCTGTGCCTAGTAAGAGGATAAGTTCAGATTGATAAACTCTTGGAGGCCTCTTTCCAAAAAGGCAATGGGGTTCTCACTGGAGTCCTGAGTTATTGCTCAGACCAGGCACAGTCCCACAGCTAATAGGCTTCTTTCTATTTCCATGGGTGGTGAATCTTTCTGAGGCTTATCCTACCCAGTACTGTTGCAACCTGAGAGCCAGGCCTCCCTGGATCAGGGTGAAGATCCCCAGGCAAGCTGAGGTGTGACATCCTCCTGGAGATGGAATCCCTGGGCAGGTTGAGGCATGACAACCTCCTGTGACCCCTGAACTGGTGGATCCCTGAGAAGGTTGGGGTGTGGCAACCTTCTGAGGGCCAGATCCCCAAGCAAGTCGAGGCAGGTTGACCTCCTGGGACCCCCAGACTGGAGTTGGGCATCCCCAAGTTCTCCAGCATGACCAGTGCTGGGTAGGATTAAGGGGTTCTAATCTTAACTCATTGCTGGTTCGTCCATCACAGATGGGAATAGATACCATGATGTAAAGCAATCAAAGCCTGTGCCCTGAGACTGGGAACCTGGCAAAACAGCCATAAGCCTTATCCTCTTATTGCTCTGAGGTAATGTAAAGTCACTGATTTTTTTTTTTTCCTTAGTCCTCCATAAGAGCAGTTTATGGTGTTTCCAATCGTAAACATTTCATTGTCATAGACCCATGTTAGGTAGTAACAGAAGTTGACAAAGGAGTGGGTTATCTGGCCCTGTTAGGGGCATTAAGAGTAGTTTAATAATAAGTGGGGTGGAGAGATGTTGCTTACAAGGGGGCAGGGTCCTGGTTGTAAGGGTTAGTAAGTGGCTTAAGGACAAATTGATAAGAGGCAAGAGACCAGATATTCCATAAAAGTGGAGTAGAGATCCAGGGGTATGTTTGTAACTTTAGGAGAAGTGTGGTATAAGGGTTTGGGCCCAAATAGCTTGCAGGGTTAACTCCTAAAGTGGCAAACATTATCCCTGGAAGCCCAATTCCATTTGAAGGGATGCCAGCAGATGGACTTCTATCAGGCATTGTGTGCCTCTCACCTACCCTAGCGGGTTCACTAAGAGATGCTGTTGTTACACATGTTGTAGAAACATGGAAGATGGAGGCTGGTATCTCTAGAGGAATTGGATAATATACAGTATTTCCCTCCCAAGGGCCAGCTATTTTCTGGTTGTCCCTTCACAAGACTATAGAGCTAACGCTGTGGGACCAGTGCTCAGGAAAAGAGCATGAAATAGGATGAAAGGGGGAAGGGCACAACTTTCGAAAGAATGAAAAACCCCAAGGGCATAACATAAACTGATTAAAATCAAATGAGTCCAAGATGACAGACAAGTCAAATTCAAGTAAACCTTGATCATCAGTCTGCAAGCTAAATGACACACCCAGACGTGTCTTGAGAGTTCCAAGGTGCTTTCAAAAGACGAAGTAGTGGGTGATTCCCCAATTTTTGGAATGATCTTCCCACTCATTATCATATGAAATTACCCAGCCCATAAAAAGCTAATCACACCACACTTCATGGCTGCTGTATTCATTCTTTGAGATGGCCCACTGCCTGTGGAGTGTGCTTCTCTCTGAATCCTAACAAATCTACCTCTTACTTATCTCTGTGTCTCTCACTGAATTCCTTTTGTGATGAGATATTACAAACCTGAGCTTCATTAGGTCCTGAAGCCAGGCACCATTGGTTTGGCCGGGTTCAAGTCCCTGTCGGAAATGACTGAATGACTAAACATAGCACAGAGTCCCTGCCACGTGAGTTTGAGTCCCAATCTTAGGTAAGCAGTTTCAAACACAACTTTTCCCCTTTAGGAAAGATGATGACCCTCCCAATACTTTGTAAGCAGTGGCACACATGGAGAGAGGAGCTGAAGGACGGTAGGAAAATGCAGTGGGAAAAACATGCCAAGGAACCCCTTTCATAACTTGCCAGAAAAAAAACTGCTAAATACCTGACCAGTGTCCACAATTTTCACTGGCTTGATCCTTGACACAAAGAAGATTAAGGACAGAAGAACCCTCACCCACTTGGGCAATAGCTACTAAGGCACAGCAGATAGAAAAGCCAAGGAGTAGCCCCTGGCATAGTCCCTCAGTTTCACCCACTGCCACTCGCCTGTTCCCAGGGGATTCAAGGAAACAAGAGATTGTAAAGGAATTAAGATTTTGTTAGCCATATGTCCTCCAACCATAAGGGCAAGGACCTCCTAACTTAACCAGAGGTCTTCTGGAACCTGAGATTGAGCCAGGTGAACTTTCTGCCGAGTTCATTTTTCTTGTCCCAGTTTCTAGCACACTAGGCTTCTTGTCACTTCCACTGTACTGGATTTCTTTCCCGTCCAACTTCTACCATGTGAGCTTTTGCAAGTTGGGCTTCAGTTGTGCTTGGCTTCTGCCTCACAGGGGCTGAGCCAAGGTTGTTTCAGCCAGCTAAATCTGAGAAATGGCACCAGATATGTTGGGGAAGTGTGTAACTTCCTCAGTGCTGTCTCACCGCAGGAAAACTTTGAAGTGGCAGATGAGTGTTACAGCTCTGTTACAGCTCACTTTCATTCAGCAAGCAAAGGATAGTACACCCTCGAGGTATGAGGGTGGGCCGACCCTAAAGGAGAAGCCTCCATACATCTTGGCTTCCTCTTTTTATACGTTTGTCTTCTCCACTCCCTGAGCCTACCCCATGCAAATTTGGCTAGCCAAGAAGGGGATGTATTTGTTTCATCTGAAGCTTTCACTATGGGTACATGGATATTCTTTTGTTCTGTTTTCACGGGCTTATCCCTTTCTTTGTCTTTTAGCCGCTGCTATTTTAGACTCCTTTTTTTCCTATTCTAACTACCTAACAGACACAGTAAAGGATAGAAATGATATAGACTTACAATAGGCAGTAGAAAAAGGAATAAAGGAATTTCATGAGTCAGGTAGTAAGGATACAGAGAAGCAGTTTACTTATTTCTATGTCTGTGGTCATGGTATGCTCTGAGCTTTCGAAAATATAGCCACAGCAGACATTTGATCCATCCTTGTAGTAGTCACAGAAGTTAGACTGAAGGTTGCATCAAATGATCATATTGGAAAAAGAAGTAGTGGCACCACCACAGAAGACCACTGGCCAATATGGCTTTAGGACATAAAATAATGCCTACTCAAGCTGGTACTTATGTTTCCATTTTCAAAAAGATTTCTCATTTTCACAGAGCACTGTACAAAGAATCAATTATAATTAAAGGTGCTTTTTAAACTATTATGCTATCCTGATTTCTTAATTATTCATGTTTAAATTGCAACATACTTACAATAACTAGCATGTTCTTGGTCAGTATGATCTCTGAAATTCAGCACAATTTTGTTCTCCTGGCAGTATGACTCAGGTTCGAGTAGTAAGTACAAGTAACAGATTATGTTGTGATGCTTGCTCAAATAGGTGGCATGAAGGCTGGCATTTTTTATCATTGTTTGAGAAAAAGTGAGGTGCTTAATAAACCATACTCCAACTTAGGCCTCTCCAGGAGATCCATGGCAACACAGCAAAAGAAATTCACACTGATCTAAGTGAAGCATTCTTTTAGAAACTGATCTAGCTTAGAGGACTCTCTCAAGTCAATGGCTCAGGACATTAAATTCCAAAATCTTTTTGAAACATTGAGACCCTGAACTATTATTATTGGGATATCCCTGGTCTTATCTGAGAAGAACTTGAAGTGCCTGGAGAAAACAGGAGTTCAGAGTGAGAGCACATTAAAAGAGCATCTTCAATTAAAAGTCCAGATGCAACTGGCACTGTAGGTTGGAATGTAAACTGATACAGCCACTATGGAAGACAGTCCTTAAAAAACTAGGGATAAAACTGTCATGTGACCCAACAATCCCACTACTGGGCATATGCCCTGAGAAAACCACAATTGAAAAAGACACATGTACCTCAAATTTCACTGAAGCACTATTTAAAATAGATAGGACATGGAAGCAACCTAGATGTCCACTGATAGATGAATGGATAAAGAAGCTGAGATACATATATACAATGAAATATTATTCAGCCATGAAAAGGAGCATATTTGACCCAGTGTTAATGAGGTGGATGAACCTAGAGCCTATTATACAGAGTGAAGTCAGTCATAATAGAAAA
>SJYQ01005150.1:184121-260575 GCA_006410935.1 Redunca redunca | reverse complement strand
CCCTTAATGTTCTATTAATATAAGATTTTGCAATTTATTCCCAAAGCAAAAAGTAAATAAATTAAAAAGGCTCTGCAAAAAATTTAAAATCATAATTCACTTGTAATTGGTTTTATCTGAATGTGTGATTTGAAATTCAGTGAACAAAATTTTAAATATCTAATTATGTATCCTTTTATAAATTTGTTCTCATTGTAATAAAGGCAGCTGTTATACTTTTACCCTTTTCAGACTTGTCACCTGAAGGTGACAAAAAATAAATCTCATAATTTAAATGGCCACACTATTTAGTACAGAACTCCTGAAAGTAATCACAGGAAACAGTGATGGGCATAATTATTATACAAAGCCTTGAATACTCTTTCAGCCATTTCTTAATTTTACTTCAGGGGCTTCATCAAATCCTTGTTTCTCTGTTATACCTACTTTCATTTCAACAGGAAGAAGTAATATTCACCACTTTTTTCTTTTAGAACTGCATTTGTTGCTTCTTCAAGGCATTTATCACTTTTTACTTCATATTAGGTTCATTCCAGAGTTTAGAATTCAACTCTGAAACTTCTACAACACCTTGCAAAGTAATTTGGGTACATGGTTGATAATATTTGTTGGATTCAAATTAATTATTTGCTATATTCTGCCAAACCCTATGGCCTTCACTTATCTGACAAACTCGTACAACCTTCTCTCAAACCCCTGATCAACAAAACAAACAGAATCCCATGTCAACTTAAATCCCAGTATTTTGGATACTGTCCTCTTTATATACTACTACAAAATACATTTCCAATGTGAAAACTTTCAATGTATATGTTTGTATCAATGTATATGTTTGTATCAATGTATATGTTTGTATCAATGTATATGAATGAATGTATGTTTCCTTTTATCCCTGAGTCAGAACAATGAATAATTTCACTTCATAAGGTCATTCAGTTTAGTTCAGTCGCTCAGTCGTGTCCAACTCTTTGTGATCCCATGAATCACAGCAAACCAGGCCTCCCTGTCCATCACCAACTCCCGGAGTTCACTCAGACTCACGTCCATCGAGTCAGTGATGCCATCCAGCCATCTCATCCTTGGTCGTCCCCTTCTCCTCCTGCCCCAAATCCCTCCCAGCATTAGTCTTTTCCAATGAGTCATTAGGTCATAGAGCCTTTAAAATTCGAGTCAAAATTCAAACTCTCTTTTTTTCTGTGAAACTGAAAATTAAAATATTCAAATACAAAAGGTCAAGAATAGACAAGACATTTTTGAAGAACGAGGTTGAGAAGCCCACTGTACTGACTCTAGAAACTTACAAAGTTCTGGTGATTAAGACAGTGTGATAGTGGTGTAAGGATTACATGGAATAATAAACATGCAATAAGGTTCACAACATATTAAAAAACAGAGACATTACTTTGCCAACCAAGGTCCATCTAGTCAAAGCTGTGGTTTTTCCAGTAGGCATGTATGGATGTGAGTTGGACTACAAAGAAAGCTGAGCACCAAAGAATTGATGATTTTGAACTGTATTGTTGGAGAAGACTCTTGAGTGTCCCTTGGACTGAAAGGAGATCCAACCAGTCCATCCTAAAGGAAATAAATCAGTCCTGAATATTCATTGGAAGGACTCATGCTGACGCTGAAACTCCAACACTTTGGCCACCTGATAGAAAGAATCGACTCATTGGAAAAGACCCTGATGCTGAGGAGGATTGAAGGCGGGAGGAGAAGGGGACAACAGAGGATGAGATGGTTGGATTGCATCACCGACTCAATGGACGTGAGTTTGAGTGAACTCCGGGAGTTGGTGATGGACAGGGAGGACTGGCGTGATGCAGTCCATGGGGCTGCAAAGAGTCGGACATGACTGAGTAACTGAACTGACATAAACTGAACTAGAGATGCTTTTTTATAGCAAAGGTCTGTGATAGAATGCATTACCAAGGCTGTTTCCCCAGAACCATACCCTTGCTGCTCTCTTCTGGTAAATTTGCACAAAAACAAAAACAAAACTAACCATATCCTCTAGCTGTGTTCACATCACAGAAACAAGAGAATCTAACCACAAGAAAACCAGTGCATACTGATTCAGCACCAAACTTTGCCCAGGAAGTCATCACCATCTCATTACATCTCATTATAATAGTAATATCTCTTCTATTCCACCATGATGGTTTGACCTACTTTCGACCCAGATGCCAAAGGACCACACAAGGGCAGAAAAGAAGTGGCACCCCAGTTCCAGGAAGAATGCCACCTTTTCCCACAAAACCATTACAAATGCCTTCCCCTCATTACTCTTACCTTGAAAATTGTGCCTTAATTCCCCCACCCCTGCTCAAGGTTAAATTGATTTGTAAGCTAAGTTCCTAGTTCTCCATTCTCTGATCATTGAATAGATTCGTATTGTTTCTATCTCAGCATCAGTTTCTTTATTGACTGTCGGAACCCAAACAAGGAGAGAGAACCTTCCCCACCTGGTCATTGGGCTTCAGCCAGGCAAGAGCCCAAGTAGGAGTCCATACAACAAAATTTGGTAACAGAATGCCCCTAGTATTCACTAAAATATTCTGGCTCTTCCCTGTAGGAAGGTAATATATACACACAGAATTGCTGAACTGCTTGCTATGTACTAGCTTTGGCCAATGAAATTGAAATATCATGTCAAGACAAAAGCTTTATGAACCTGTGCATGCTTCACCCCCTCTCTGATCTACCACAAAGACTAGCAATGATTCAGATGGAGGTTGTAGCACAAAGCCAGAGCCTAGCCATAATGAGAGCAAGTGAGAAATAAATTTTGTGGTTCACAGCTGCTAGGACTTAGGGATTATTTGCCGCTATAGGAAATTCTTGCATTCTAAATGATAGAAGTTGTAATGTAGAAAAAGAAATTATCTATAGTCTTTTCAGTTAATTATCCTGAAATAAAAAATAGCTCCTTCAGTTAATTATCCTGAGGTAAAAAATACAGCTCCATATGTACAAGAATCTTTGGAAACTCTCCCTTACCTCACATCATCCACAAGAATTAATTCTACAGAGAAGGCAATGGCACCCCACTCCAGTACTCTTGCCTGGAAAATCCTATGGACGGAGCAGCCTGGAAGGCTGCAGCCCATGGGGTCGCTGAGGGTCGCACACAAATGAGCGACTTCACTTTCACCTTTCACTTTCATGCATTGGAGAAGGAAATGGCAACCCACTCCAGTGTTCTTGCCTGGAGAATCCCAGAGACAGGGGAGCCTGGTGGGCTGCCATCTATGGGGTCGCACAGAGTCGGATTCGACTGAAGCGACAGCAGCAGCAGCTGGTCTGCAGCAAACCAAAATGTTTTGAACAGATAATCTAGTAATTCAAGATGCTAGGACAGGAAAAGGCTTTCTTATGAAGATTTTTCAAACAGAAAACATCACTTTTTTTTTAAATGGATAACATCCTTAAACAATCTCTTCACCAAGAATCCAAGTGGCAAATAAACATATGAAAAGAGTATAACTTCATTACTAATTAGTGAAACACAAATTAATACCAAATTATAACACTGTTACAGATTCACCAAAGTAGCTGAAATGAACACAACAGATAATATCAAGTTTTAACGTAAAAATAAAGCAACTAAAAATTCTCTTAAAGCTTTGGAAAAGAGCTTGGCATTATGGGCTGAGGTTAAAAGTACACATACTCTATTGCCTAGAAATTCTACTGTCAAGGTGTACACTCAGAAGACATACCTTTGCTGAACTTAGAGATCTGCCGCCAAGACCTTCTTTTCAAAGACTATCTGCTGCCCTAAAGCATCCCTTGACTCAGCAAAAAAGCTTCCAATTTCCAGCTCCTTCTTTATATGCTTCGGATGCGGAGTGCGCCTCAGCCAAGCCACACCCCTTCAAGGTAGCCCCTCCTATCAGTTAATGGCTGAGGCAAAGCTCAAAGGCATAGCCGTTTGGCTGTAATGTACTTGCTCCAGACCCGCCTTCCAGGTTTGCCAAGACCCTGTCAGGACTATTCTTCAGCTCAGCTTCTTTGCCCAATCCCGATACAATTCTGTTTCTTTTACAGGTGGTAGTGTCTGAAAAGCATTGCGTATCTTAAGTTCCATATCAGTATGCGCTTCTGGGGGAATAACCTGTAACCCCCGGTATTAGGGGTGGTTTGAGAAAGGAGTTGGCAAGTTAGGATTTGAGGCTATCTCATTTACCGCCCAACTGGCAATAGAATCTCCATCAAGGGTTGTAGGTGGTATAATGCACTGCACCCAATAAAGTCCTCATCAACTGTCTTGGTAGGGTTAGAGAAACTGAGGATCCAGCCCAGGACTTAATAGAGTAGCTGAAAATGCTCAACTAAAGCAATTAGCACTTTGGTTGAGAAAATCTCTTCCAGCTGACAGCTATTTGCAGAATCCTGATGATCAGCTAAAGGAGAAGGAAAATCTCTGAACTTAGTTCATGAGTGGTTTTCTGGGCTGAATGGTGCCCCCTCCCCCGCAAAAAATATTTTTGAAGTCCATATGGATGTGAGAATTGGGCTGTGAAGAAGGCTGAGCACCAAAGAATTTGATGCTTTTGAACTGTGGTGTTGGAGAAGACTCTTGAGAGTCCCTTGGACTGCAAGGAGGTCCAACCAGTCCATCCTGAAGGAGATCAGCCCTGGGATTTCTTCGGAAGGAATGATGCTAAAGCTGAAACTCCAGTGCTTTGGCCACCTCATGCAGAGCTGACTCATTGGAAAAGACTGTGATGCTGGGAGGGACTGGGGGCAGGAGGAGAAGGGGACGACAGAGGATGAGATGGCTGGATGGCATCACTGACTCAATGGACGTGAGTCTGAGTGAACTCCGGGAGTTGGTGATAGACAGGGAGGCCTGGCGTGCTGCGATTCATGGGGTCGCATAGAGTCAGACATGACTGAGCGACTGAACTGAACTGAACACCCAATACCAAGAAACGAGGTACTGCTTAAAAAAAAAAAAAAGTGAATATTGAGTTGGATATATCTTTTCAAGTGAGTATTTTCATTTTGAGGGGAGGGGTATATACCCAGTAGTGGAATTACTAGACCATAAAGTAGCTCCATTTTCAGTTATTTGAGGAACAACCACACTATTTTCCATAGTGGCTAACCAATTTACATTTATATTCCCAACAGCAGTGTTTGAGGGTCCACTTTTCTCTACACTGTGGCCAACATTTGTTATTTACAGACTTTTTGATATTAGCCATTCTGACAGATGTGAGGTTACAACTCATGGTTTTGATTTTCATTTCTTAAATAATTAGTAATGTTGAGCATCTTATCTTGTGTCTATTCTGTGTGTTGTCTTCAGAAAAAAATCTATTCAAGTTTTCCACCCAATTTTGAATGTGTTATTTGTTTCCTTTTTGATCTTGAGTTCTATGAGCTGTTTATAAATTTTGGATATTAGCCCCTAATCCATCATATCACTTGGCAAATGTTTTCCCACAAACAGTGGGCTGTCTTATTAAGATAGTGTACTTTGCTGTGCAAAGTTTTTAAGTTTAATTAGGTCCCGTTTGTTTATTTTTGCTGTTATTTTGCCTTGGGAGACATATCCAAATAATATTCCTATAATTTATATCAAAGGATGTTCTACCCATGTTTTCTTCTAGGATTTTTATGGTTTCTGGACTTATGTTTAGGTCTTTATTCCATGTCGAGTTTATTTTCACATAGGTTTGATAAAATTTGTTCTAATTTCATCCTTTTACATGTGGCTGTCCAGTATTGCCTGCACTGTTAATTGAAGAGACTGTTCTCCATTGTATATTCATGCCCCCTTTGTTGTAGATTGTATACATGCTCAGTTGTTCAGGTAAGTCTGACTCCTTGTGACCCAATGGACTGTAGCCTGCCAGACTCCTCTGTCCATGGAATTTTTCAGGCAAGAATACTGAAGTGGGTTGTTATTTCCTACTCCATGGGATCTTCCCAACCCAGGGATTGAACCTGCAACTTTTGTGTCTCTTTCATTGGCAGGCAGGTTCTTTACCACTGATCCACCTGGGAAGACTTTTTGTAGATTAATTGATCATAAATGTAAGTTTATTTCTGAGCTCTCTATTCTATTCCATTGATTTATGTGTTTGTTTTTGTGCCAGCACCATACTGTTTTGAAGATGGTAGCTTTGTAGTTTAGTTTAAAGTCAGGGAGCATAATTCCTCCAGCATTTTTGCTTGTTTGTTGTTGTTGTTGTTGTTTTATCTCAAGATTGTGCACATAGTCAGTGGCTCAGTTGTGTCCTACTCTTTGCAGCACTATGGACTGTAGCCCACCAGGTTCCTCAGTCCATGGGATTTTCCAGACAAAAAGGCTGGAGTGGGATGCCATTTCCTTCTCTAGAGGAGCTTCCCAACCCAGGGATCAAACCTCTGTCTCCTGCAGGTGGTTTGGCAGGTGGATTCTTTACCACTGAACCACCTGGAAATCCAAATATTTTTATTTATTTATTTGGCTGTGTCAGGTCTTATTTGCAGCATGTGGGATCTAATTCCCAGGCCAGGAATTGAACACAGGCCCCCTGCACTGGGAGTGCAGAGTCTTAGCCACTGCACCACAAGGGAAATCCTCAAGATTGCTTTGGCAATTTAGGATCTTTTTTGATTCCATATAAATTTTGAGATTATTAGTTCTGGTTTATCAAAAAATGTCATGGCTATTTTGACAGAGATTCCATTAAATCTGTAGATTACTTTGGTATTTTAATATTAATTCTCCAAATCTAAGAACATAGTATATTTTTCCATTCCTTTGAACCATCTACCCAATTACATGTGTATATCTGTTATAGCCTTGGTTGCATAGGGATCTTTCTTCCAGTTTCCAGTTAGTTTACAGTGAAAAGTGTTCCACACCTAGATGCATTTTTTTATGTGTTCATTAAAAAGGTGAGTTCCAAGCCTTCCTATTCTGCCATATCTTGATATGTTTCCAAATTTCCTCTTCTTATACAGACACTAGTCATATTCGATTAGGACACATCCTTATACTTCATTTTAACTTGATTACCTCTGCAAAGATCCTATCTCCAAATAATATCACATTCTGAAGTAGTAGGCATTGGTACTTCAACATGTAGATTTTAGTTAGAACACAATCCAAAATATAATAGATTACCTTTTATAAAAGAGAAGTATATTATCTATGTATGTATACTTTTCATTGTAATCTTTGCATGTATAGATAACATTTAGGTATAGATAACATGTAGATAATGGTACCTTAGTTGTAGGAATACAATTGGCATCCAGAAAGGACACACATAGGTGTTGGCAATGTTTCACATACAATACATATGTATTGTATACATATGTATACAATACATACAATTCATATACAATAGTCTATAGTTGCTTTTACACTACATAAGCAGAGTGAAATAGTTGTGACAGAAAGAGCAGGGCCCATAAGATCCCTGCTCTAGGGCTTGAAGATGTCTTATTCAAAGTTATCTCTTCTAAAGAGAGCCCCCAACTAAGATTGCTGATGCAAGGATATAAAGATCTGGTCCTCTTCCCTTAAATAGGGAAAACTCTGAAGGCTGTACCAACTCCAGACATGTTGAGTACTCAGTTGTAATTGCTTTGAGGGTCAACTTTTTTTTCCACCCAATCCTGTATGCCTCAGCTCCTTTTAGATATCTCTTCTGAAAGTACTTGCCAATCAATTTCAGTACACAGTGCTCAGCTTCAGATTATTTCCAGACAACTCAAACTCAAAAATACATATAAAATGATTTAGTGACACCCATTCTGTAATACAAATACTTCATATCCCTGTGGCTTCCCTTATCCTGTTTTCCTTCCTCAGCTTTAAATTTCCTTTACAACCTAACTGACAAGTTCCTATCATCCTTTAAGGTCAAGAGTCAAATATGTTTATATAATGAAATAAAATTAGTCTTCCTATCGCTTGCAATACAAGAGCACTATCATGGAGATTCCTTGTATTCACCTCTCTGTACATGATAAAACAGTATAAAGTAAAAAAAAAAAAAAGGAAAGTAAGGAAAAACAAAATGTATTCTTAACTACAACAGCTGGGACTCTGCAATCTGTTGTATGTGTGCTTATGTTTGCTTGTGTGTGATCTGTTAAGAGTCATAGATGAGAAGAAATTCAAAACTTGGAAATATTTCTGAATAATAAAAAGCTATGTTTAATCATTTAATTTATCAACTAGTGTATGGTTGTATGCATGTACAGGCTAGGTTACCCTCTTCTCTCAATCTTTTATTACCTTCTCAACGTGGTAATGAGTAAGTTTTTAGTAAAATATGCAAATTTAAAACATATACTGTTAATAATACTGCTACATCAGGCATCTCTTAAGCACCAGGCAATATCTTTTGAGTCTTACATGTCTTAACTTACATATAACATTTCTTTCAACCACAAAAGCTAGGTCCTATTATTATCTCCATTTTGTAGATACAAAACTGAGACTCAAAAGATATTGAGTAACATGCTATAGTCACACAACTCATAGTGACAAAGCCATGATTCAGATATAACAATTTTTTTAGTCCTTCTTAAATTCTTCAAAATTTACTTCCTAAAAAAAAAGACTAAGTTTTCCTTCCATGGTGGCTCAGATGGTAAAGAATTTGCCTGCAATACAAGAGACCCAGGTTTGATCCCTAGGTTGGAAAGATTCCCTAGAAAAGGAAATGGCAACCCACTCCAGTATTCTTGCCTGGAGAATTCTATGGACAGAGGAGAGTGCTGAGCTACAGTCCATGGGGTCACAAAGAGTTGGACACATCTGAGTGAGTTGGACACATTCACTCTTCTTCCTTCTTTAATAATATACTTATGGTTTACAATGCTATCATTATTTATATCTAGGTTTGTCAAGGAGAAGGAAATGGCAACCCACTCCAGTATTCTTGCCTGGAGAGTCCTGTGGACAGAGGAGCCTGGTGGGCGGCCATCCATGGGGTGGCACAGAGTTGGACACGACTGAAGTGACTTAGCAGCAGCAGCAGCAGCATTATTTATAAGAAAAAAACAGTTTGCTTGACTATTTGATAGTTCCCTTTGAAAAAAATCTGTAGGTTCTAAGTCACTTATTACCATCGTCATAAGATGTTAATTCCTCTCTTCTTCCAGGATGGAGGTAGGACCCTGAAGAGGAGGAGGAGTTACAGAAACGTTGAAGGAACTTGGTATGATAAGGGGAGAAGGAATAAAACCACTGTGGTAGGTCTTGTACTCATCACAACTATATTGTACTCTGGCTTGAACCACAAATAAATGTTTTTGTAACAGCCTTTGGACTCCATGTGTGCATGCAATCAACTAATAATGAGAACTACTTCTCTTCCCAGACACAAGGGGTTCAACCTAGGGGTTACACATGAATGCAAGTTTACCAACAATGCACCATGCCATTTTTCTTTTCTTTTTTTTGCTCAGAGTGAGTATCTAATAAATGTGTGTCTCTTTTAATTAAATTATGTCTCACACACTTGATTTTTCCCATGTGAAGTTTAGCTTTTAATTTGATGGAAAAAATAGGAAGATGTCAAACTAGTAAGATGTCATTATAAGCAATTAATCTGTTTATTGCAGTGGACTGAATGATAAAGATGGTTAATTTTTAGACAATGAGGAGAATGTATCAGTAGAAGAATTCTTACTTTCCACCAGCAGCAGAGAATCAACTTTCCCTGGGAGGTAATGGAACATCAGAGTTTACCTTCTAGTCCTTTATCTTCCAGGAAGCGTTGTATTTATATGATCTTGTATGCATGCTCAGTTGCTTCAGTCATGTCTGACTCTTTGCGACCCATTGACTGTAGCCCACCAGACTCCTCTGTCAATGGGATTTTCCTACCGAGAATACTGGAATGTGTTGCCATTTCCTTCTCCAGAGGATCTTCCTAACCCAGGGATTGAATCCATATCTCCTGGGGCTCCTGAATTGGCAGGTAGATACTTTACCACTGAGTCACCTGGGCAGCTCTTGCATGATCTTGGGCTTTGTCTTTCCTCCAGTTCAGTTCAGTTCAGTCACTCAGTTGTGTCTGACTCTTTGTGACCCCATGAATTGCAGCACGCCAGGCCTCCCTGTCCATCACCAACTCCCAGAGTTCACTCAAACTCACGTCCTCGAGTCAGTGATGCCATCCAGCCATCTCATCCTCTGTCTTCCCCTTCTCCTCCTGCCCCCAATCCTTCCCAGCATCACAGTCTTTTCCAATGAGTCAACTCTTTGCATGAGGTGGCCAAAGTACTAAAGTTTCAGCTTTAGCATCATTCCTTCCAAAGAAATCCCAGGGCTGATCTCCTTCAGAATGGACTGGTTGGATCTCCTTGCAGTCCAAGGGACCCTCAAGAGTCTTCTCCAACAGCACAGTTCAAAAGCATCAATTCTTCAGCGCTCAGCCTTCTTCATAGTCCAACTCTCACATCCGTACATGGCCACAGGAAAAACCATAGCCTTGATTAGATGGACCTTAGTCGGCAAAGTAATGTCTCTGCTTTTGAATATGCTATCTAGGTTGGTCATAACTTTTCTTCCAAGGAGTAAGCGTCTTTTAATTTCATGGCTGCAATCACCATCTGCAGTGATTTTGGAGCCCCCCAAAATAAAGTCTAACACTGTTTCCACTGTTTCCCCATCTATTTGCCATGAAGTTATTGGACCAGATGCCCTGATCTTCGTTTTCTGAAAGTTGAGCTTTAAGCCAACTTTTTCACTCTCCACTTTCACTTCCATCAAGAGGCTTTTTAGTTCCTCTCCTTAGCCTTCTCATTTTAGGAATATTGTGAAACTAGAATAAAGTTGTCACAGCCCTACAATAATTCTGCTCTATTAAAACATGTAAAAAAAAGTATATTGTTCATCACAACACCTATGCACATTAGGCCTTTCATAAAAATCTGATCAAAATTAAATTTCTTCATTTAATATTTCCATAACACATATGTTTGTCCCTACCGATATATAAAAGTATAACTATAAAAAAGGGTGAAATGTATTCATCATAGAGTACTTAATTCTGACAACAACACTGCAAGGTTGTTGTTCACATTAAGCCCATTTCACACCTCAGGTTTACAGAGGTTCCATATTGATTTTAAAGTTTCACACCTGATAGGTGCTAGAGAAGGATTCAGCATGGATCTACTAGACATCAATATTCCACATCACTTTCAACACGAGATACCCTTCTGTTTAATATATAATCCTCTCTGAGTCCCTAAAAGAGATTGCCAAGGCAGAAAACTTACGCAATGTTTTCTATAGGATCACAATTACAAGATAAGCCCCACCAAATTCATACTATTTTAAAGGCAAATACATACACACAAAGATATATAGATTCAATATTAATGTATGCCATGAAAATAATTCTTGTCTGTGCTGAAGTGTCTATGTGGAGCTATTTCTCATTTTCTAATTTCTTTGCTCTACATAAGCATCATTGCTTGCAAAATAGATATAACTGGGAATTTTATAGTTAGGAAAGTTTCTATTAACTTAAAGAATGTTCTGCCTGCAATACCAGTAAGATAATCAGAACTGGTAACTGAAAGGAATAACATTGTGGAAAGCCACACTTTCCATTATAATACCACCATTCCCCAAGCAGTTCCTCAAAAATAAATCAAGGTCTTTTTCAAGTGACAATATTTATTTTAAATAGATATAGAAATATGTGCTGAACTCTTCAGAAAAGTTCTGATTATCTGTAAACCTTGAAGGCAGCCATCTAGACATTAGCATATATGATACTTGCCTGCTTTCTGATGATATGTACAAATTTGACAATCCAGCTACCTGTTTCCATGAGCAAGTATAAAATATTTACCACTTCTCGCATCTGACCAGTTAATTACCTCCAATAATTCAACCAGAGTCTGCTAAAATATAAAATGAAAAAAATTTTTTAAATATAGTTGTCTTACGTTTTCTCACGTTTTCTCAATTCTCTCTTAATTCTAAGTAATGTTTGGGGCTAAAAATCTCAGACTGCTGAAAAAGTTATTCAATGATCTAGAAATACCATGCCAGGAGTTTTTAAACATGCTTAATGTGTTTAATTGAAAAATCACATTTCCTTTACCTTCTTCCAGCATATATTGTACTTAACACTCTGAACATTAGCCCTTGGAATAAAGAAATGAATAATATATGAGTTGCTCTTTATTATGATTTTGAAACCTGACTTAAAATTAATTTTCAAGACTATTATTCAAGACCAAATGTCATATTCAGTATACCTGTATGCTGCTTCCCAATTGCAATGTGCTGTTTGCCATAGCCATCTGTTCATATACTTTCTTCCAAGTTGAATGAATACTGATGGAATCTCTTTCTAAAGGAAAAGAATTAGGGATTTGAAGCTCTCATGTTTTGCTGAAAGTTCATATAAAATTTGCACTCTGTAGCTAGGAACTATACAAAAAGTACAATTACAAGAACTGAGGTAAAGTCATTTGTGATATGCTTGAGTATGCCAGAAAAGTCTGGTATTGTATTTAAGCAAAAGGTCTTATTGCATAAATGCTCATGAAGTATGCAATATAAAGTCTAAAGGGACTATGGACATGAATGCAATGAATAATTATGGAATGTAATACATTCTAAAAAAAAAACCATACTGGGAAAATAAGATTCTCATACAAATCGATGCTAAATGCCCAACCTAAAACCTTCATCACATCATAATTATATTCATCAAGCAAGAAGGACTTCTTAATGTTTAAAATAAACATTTCTTGGTTGGTGGATACACCAGTGATTGTGAAAGTGAGGGCCTTTATAAGCAGTATTATACAATTTCAGATTTGTAAAATTATGTCTATTCAAACAGACAAGATTTATACAGTGGACAATATTTTGTGAATCTACTCTGTATATAGTAATTTTACTAATTTGGGGAACTGAAATAAGGAGGAAAGAAAACACAAAGAAAATTACTGATAAAGTGCTTATATTCAAATTAACTTTAAATGTAATAGGAAGGATATACAACCTAACACAATGTCCAGAGAAAGAGACTAGAATATCGTAAAATCTAGTAATGAAATAAACAAGCAGCCCTCATCTCTACCAATCTTAAAAGCAATGTGCTTTATTTGTAAACTTTCCCTTTGCAAAGAAATTAGGTATTCTAGAGACTAACCCAGGAATAGGTCATCAAGGGTTTCTGTATATCCAAAGCAGATCGAGGAGATGAATTTTGTAAAGTTTATTATGTACAAATAGCAAGTATGGGATACTTTCTCTCTCCTTGCTGATTGATTGTAAATAGCACCTTGTTCCCTTCACAAGTCAATTGCTCATGCTTGCAATAAATTCCAGAAGTGAAAATGATCTGCCATGACATCTTAGTACCATTGATCACCATGGTTGATATGGCTCATCAGGCCAGCTCCATACATACCCTTTTTTCTTCTTCATCACTTCATCTGTGTCATACTAAAGCCACAATTCTCAATCAATTTCCAGATAAAGGTAATTCACTGTTAAAGGTGAGGCTATATGAAAGGATGTCTTCTTGCTGGAGGCTCTAAACAAATAAACTGCATTTCTAAAATTATAACTCAATTAAACTAATTTGAGATTGTTATTTTTACTATTTATACAATGTATTATTTCTGTCGTGACTGTTATTGAGTAAAGGCTGAATCATATCTCTGACAGTTAAGTCCATAACTTTTCTAATTGGCTTGAGATGCCAAAGCTAAATTAATACTACCACAATCCTGAACAAATAATGACATGTTCAAATATATTCTGACTGACTGAGTGGCAATTTAACTTGATTCTACTCTACATATTCTAAAATATTAAAACTTTATTTTAATACAAGTCAAGGAACAACTTGAACTACTAAATCCATACCAAAAAAAAAAAAAAAGTATGGAGTAATGCAAGTTTGGTGAAAGGCAGAGGTTCCACCTAGGTGTGGATGTGGAAAGCAAATGTAAGTGACACACATTAAGGAATAACAGCAATCAGATATTATTATAAATAAGGACAAACACCTCATTCCTTAGGAGAGAGTACAGCACACTGTTTTATTAATTGGATATTCCCTGAAATAGATATCAAAGACAGAAATGTGTCACACACACACACACACACACACACACACACACACACATTTAATATTATTTGTCCATTACTGAAAAGAGATTACTCTAAAAGATATCCAAGAGAGCAAAAATGTACAATTTTTATACAAAAATGTACAAAAGACACTAATGTCCTTTTTCCTTTCCAAGACCATCATGTATGCCAAAATAAAGAGCTTGATATATCAGACAGGGATTTAGCCAAATGTGTCAGCATGGAATTCAGCACTGGAGTAAAGGAGAATGGATTGTGTATTTTTAAAACCAATATACATTATATAATCTACCCCGTGGAGACCATGGGGTCAGGCATATCAGTTGGGGATAATCAAACAAGCTTTACCAGTAAACACTTCGATGTAGAATTTTTTTTTCAGTTAAAACCACATTTCCAAGGATATCTTTTATTCAGTTCAGCAAACTCCTGTCTCTAATAGCTGATTTATACCTTTTTTTAAAAAACAATTTATTACAGATATAATAGACTTCAAAAGGCTCTGTGCAACATTTTGAAATGGGCTTTGCACTAATGCGGCAAGATATACCCTTGGAAAAATAAAAGGCGGCAGAGCATATGGTGCTTCCACTCAGACATTTCTGGTTTTTTATATTACAATTCACCAGTGAACACTGGAGGTTTCAAGGAACAAATAGAAATACTCCTTTACCTACAAGGATGCTGTTGTTTCCCCCACATTTTAACTGACATTAAATATATCATTACATATTTTAGAAAGAACCTTAAGAGTTGTGTAGAAAAGAAACGATCATAAAGTTGCTATTGTGTATTATGCCAGACACATTGTGTACCATCCCATTAGAGTTTTGCAATAAATTGTCAAGGTAAGTACCATTATTTCACTTTAAAAATGAAGATATTGGAAACTTTCTCAATATTTCACAACTCTGGTGAGTCATAGGATATACACTTAGACCCGTTATTTATGAATTCAAAAATAACACGTTAAGCAAAATGTGCTAGAGAAACCACATTCAACTGAACCAGCATACCCCCATTTTCACAGAATTAACAAACTCCAGGACAGCAATGGCACCCCACTCCAGTACTCTTGCCTGGAGGAGCCTGGTGGGCTACAGTTCATGGGGTTGCTAAGAGTCAGACACGACTGTGGGACTTCACTTTCACTTTTCACTTTCATGCATTGGAGAAGGAAACGGCAACCCATTCCAGTGTTCTTGCCTGGAGAATCCCAGGGACAGAGGAGCCTGGTGGGCTGCCGTCTATGGGGTCGCACAGAGTCGGACTCAACTGACGCGACTTAGCAGCAGCAGCAAAAAGAGGGGTAGAATTTTTAAAAACCTTATTCAATTATATCTTTAAGCTTAGAGTCTTCTAAACGTTTCATTTCATTGGAGAGAAGAAAATAGCAAACAGGGTTTTGGGAGAAAGTGACAGAAAAGCAAGTCATGTGGAGAAGAGAAAGGATGAAAAACATTACTTAAATGACTTGAAGTACGTTTTCTTCTGTGGTTGGGCATGACACAATAGACTTTTGAGAATACCAAAAGGCTATGAAGAATAAGAAAGAGGTCAAGGGAAAGCTATTTGTATTTGTGGACTGTATACTTTTTACCAAGTGTTTCTTGACTAATTTTCATATAATCACCGAATGGCTAGAAATAACATAGAACCATTCAGACTTTATAGTTGGTTAATTTAAGACTCAAAGCATCTAAACAACCAGCTCAAGGCAACACAGCCTGGGGTACAGGCTTTTGCAGACAAACAATCTGACCGTAAAGCCATGCTCTGGGACTTAACTGCTACTCTGTCCTGGTCTTACTAGGTGGGGAGATCAGAGGAGTATATGTAGATGACTGTGCCTGTCTTTCAAAATGGAAATCACAGAGATAGTTGTGAATAACTGGTTGGTACTTTGGTTGGCATATCACATAGTCACAGTGCTGCTCGCTTTTCCTCAGGACTCATGCTTTCCCTCCATTCCCATACCCTCTCCCACGTTGCTCCCTACTGTATGCAGTTAGACTGCCACTGTGGCCACTGGCACTGCTCAAGCAGGGCTATGGAAGAAAAAGGCACTGGAAATGAATGATTTCCTTACCTTCTAGTGGCTTTCAGCTAATGGCAGGTGTGAGTGAGTGAATTCAGCTTAGCTTTGCTTCCCTGGTGGCTCAGAGGTTAAAGCGTCTGCCTCCAATGCGGGAGACCCGGGTTCGATCCCTGGGTCGGGAAGATCCCCTGGAGAAGGAGATGGCAATCCACTCCAGTATTCTTGCCTGGAGAATCCCATGAATGGAGAAGCCCTAGTAGGTTACAGTCCACGGGGTCACAAAGAGTCGGACAGGACTGAGCGACTTAACCTAACCTAACCTCCACATTCCAAAGTGGAGCAACTCTGAGACATGCTCTCTACAGTCTCTCAGATGCCCTAGAAGCATTGCACTTCAATTGCCCATACAGGAACATGATCATTAACACATCCTACATCAACCTCACACACTTTCTGTTCTCACTCACATACCTATGCTTCTCCAGACAACTTCCAAATACATTCATACATTCAGTTCATATTTTAGATTCAGTTTTGAATGAAACCCAACTTCACACGATTGAAGAACTTTAGGGAGGAGGTAGAATTTGAATTGGTCATTGGAAAAAAAAATAAATGGAATTACAGAAGGTAGAGAGATAAAAGGAAAGGAAGTCAGACACAAAATATAGGTGTAGAAAAACCAAAGTCAATTTGGACAAAATAAGAGAATAAACCAGTAGAAAATAAATCATAGTGCCTCCTTGAGAATGCTGTAAAATAACATGAAACAGTTCAGCTCAGTTCAGTCAATCTTGGCACTCTTGACACAGTTCAGTCACAATCGTGCCTGACTCTTGGCAATCACATGGACTGCAGCACTCCAGGCCTCCCTGTCTGTTACCAACACCTGGAGTTTACTCTAACTTATGTCCATTGAGTCAGCAATATCATCCAAGCATCTCATCCTTAGTCGTCCCATTCTCCTCCCACCTCCAACCCTTCCTAGCATCAGGGTCTTTTCCAGTGAGTCGGTTCTTTGCATCAGGTGGCCAAAGCTGAAGTTTCAGTTTCAGCATCAGTCCTTCCAATGAATATTCAGGATTGACTTCCTTTAGGAAGGACTGGTTGGATCTCCTTGCAGTCCAAGGGACTCTCAAGAGTCTTCTTCAACATCACAATTCAAAAGCATTAATTCTTAGCACTCAGCTTTCTTTATAGTCCAACTCTCACATCCATACATGACTACTGGAAAAACCATAGCTTTGAATAGACGAATCTTTGTTGGCAAAGTAATGTCTCTGCTTTTTAATATGCTGTTTAGGTTGGGCATAAATTTTCTTCCAAGGAGTAAGCGTCTTTTATTTTCATGGCTACAGTCACCATCTGCAGTGATTTTGGAGCCCCCCACCCAGAAAAAAAAAGTCTGTCACTGTTTCTACTGTTCCCCATCTATTTCCCATGAAGTGATGGGACCAGATGCCATGAACTTAGTTTTCAGAATGTTGTGTATTAAGCCAATTTTTTCACTCTCCTCTTTCACTTTCATTAAGAGGCTCTTTAGTTCTTCTTCACTTTCTGCCATATGAGTGTCATCTGCATATCTGAGGTGTCATCTGTATATCTGAGGTTATTGATATTACTCCCAGAAATCTTGATTCCAGCTTGTGCTTAATCCAGCCTAGCGTTTCTCATGATGTTCTCTGCATATGACTTAAATAAGCAGAGTGACAATATACAGCCTTGACCTACACCTTTCCCTATTGACCCCAGTCAGTTGTTCCATGCCTAGTTCTAACTGTTGCTTCCTGACCTGCATACAGATTTCTCAAGAAGCAGGTGAGGTGTTCTGGTATTTCCATCTCTTTAAGAATTTTCCAGTTTGTTGTGATCCACACAGTCAAAGGCTTTGGCATAGTTAGTAAAGCAGAAGTAGATGTTTTTCTGGAATTCTTTTGCTTTCTTTGATAATCCAGTGGATGTTGGCAGTTTGATTTCTGGTTCCTCTGCCTTTTCTAAATCTAGCTTGAACATCTGGAACTTCATGGTTCGTGTACTGTTGAAGCCTAGCTTGGAGAATTTTGAGCATTAATTTGCTAGCATGTGAGATGAATGCAATAGTGCAATAGTTTGAGTATTCTTTGGCTTTGCCTTTCTTTGGGATTGGAATGAAAACTGACCATTTCCAGTCCTGTGGCCCACTTCTGAGTTTTCTAAATTTGCTGACATATTGAGTGCAGCACTTTCACAGCATCATCTTTGAGGATTTGAAAGAGCTCAACTGGAATTCCATCACCTCCACTAGCTTTGTTCATAGTGATGCTTCCTAAGGCCCACTTGACTTCGCATTCCAGGATGCCTGGCTCTAGCTGAGTGATCACATCATAGTAGATATCTGGGTCATAGAGATCTTTTTTGTATAGTTCTTTTTTTTAATTTTTATTTTAACTTTATTTTACTTTACAATATTGTATTGGTTTTGCCATACATTGACATGAATCCACCACAGGTGTACATGTGTTCCCAAACATGAACTCCCCTCCCACCTCCCTCCCTATAACATCTCTCTGGGTCATCCCAGTGCACCAGCCCCAAGCATCCTGCATCCTGCATCGGACATAGACTGGTGATTCGTTTCATACATGATAGTATACATGTTTCAATGCCATTCTCCCATCTCATCCCACCCTCTCCCTCTCCCTCAGAGTCCAAAAGTCCACTCTACACATCTGTGTCTCTTTTGCTGTTTCACTTACAGGGTCATCATTACCATTTTTCTAAATTCCGTATATATGTGTTGTATTGGTGTTGTATTGGTGTACACGCGTGTACACCACGAGTGTACATGCGTTCCCAAACACGAATCCCCTCCCATCTCCCACCCCATACCATCCCTTTAACTTTAGTTTACTTTACATTACTGTATTGCTTTTGCCAAACATTGACATGAATTCACCATGAGTGTACAAGCGTTCCCAAACATGAATCCCTTTCTGGCTTACTTCACTCTGTTTAATCAGCTCCAGTTCCATCCATCTCATTAGAACTGATTCAAATTTCTGTGTATTCTTGCCACCTCTTCTTAGTATCTTCTGCTTCTGTTAGGTTCATACCATTTCTGTCCATTATTGTGCCAGTCTTTGTATAAAATAACATGAATAATCTCAGTTGTTTCTCTTTTCTTGGGAAAAAGCCTTGAATAAGTTGTCATTTGGTCTCACTATCACTCTCCCTTATTCAAGAAAACAGAATTTTTGTGTTTTTTTAAATCATTAGCCATTTATTTATATCCTGCATNGCATTATTTCAGAAAAGAGAAAACCAAAAAGTTGATACTAACTCATTAACTGCAAAGTTTGAAATTCTTATTCTCCTATAGCAGTGCTGTTGAAAGAATTCTTCATAATGAAACCAATAAGGAGAAAAAGAAATAAGGATAAGGAGGGAAGACTGTTAATGGTCTAAAAGATATAAAATAATTCTAAGTTTTTGACCACTTTTTATAAAGGCAATTTTGTTAAATGAAGTTTGTTTCTCTTGTATTTAGATTATTTTCTTACTGATACACACACACACATATACACACACATATAAACACACACACACATATGTACACACATAAATCAGGAAGCTTCCATAAGTCTTTTATCCTTATTCAATCAGAGGGAAGACAGAACAAAAACCCAAATCACAGAAAACTAACCAAACTGATCACCTGGACCACAGCCTTGTCTAACTCAATGAAACTATGACCCATGTCATGTAGGGCCACCCAAGATGGACAGGCCATGGTGGAGAGTTCTGACAAAATGTGGTCCACTGGCCAAAGGTGTGGCAAACCACTTCAGTATTCTTGCCTTGAGAACCCCATGAACAGTGTGAAAAGGTAAAAGGATATGACACTGAGAGATGAACTCCCCAGAACGGTAGGTACCCAATATGCTACTGGTGAACAGTGGAGAAATAATGTGAGAAAGAATGAAGGGATGGAGCCAAAGCAAAAACAATACCCAGTTGTGGATGTGACTGATGATGGAATTAAAGTCCGATGCTGCAGACTAATAAAAAAGAACAATATTGCATAGGAACCTGAAATGTTAGGTCCATGAATCAATGTAAATTGGAAGTGGCCAAACAGGAGATGGCAAGAGTGAACATAGACATTTTAGGAATCAG
This sequence comes from Redunca redunca, assembly GCA_006410935.1. Taxonomy (NCBI): domain Eukaryota; kingdom Metazoa; phylum Chordata; class Mammalia; order Artiodactyla; family Bovidae; genus Redunca; species Redunca redunca. The sequence goes on along the minus strand of SJYQ01005150.1, from coordinate 240,287 downwards.
TGAATTAAAATAGACTGGAATGGGTGAATTTAATTCAGATGACCATTATATCTACTACTGTGGGCAAGAATCCCTTAGAAGAATTGGAGTGGTCCTCATAGTCAACAAAAGAGTCTGAAATGCAGTACTTGGGCACAGTCCCAAAAATGACAGAATGATCTCTGTTCATTTCCAAGGCAAACCATTCAATACCACAGTAATCCAAGTAGGCCCCAACCACTAATCTCAAAGAAACTGACATTGAGTGATTCTATGAAGCTCTACAAGATCTTCTAGAACTAACACCAAAAAAAGATGTCATTTTCAGCATAGGGGACTGGAATGCAAAAGTAGGAAATCAAGAGATACCTAAAGTAACAGGAAAGTTTGGACTCAGAGTACAAAATGAAGCAGGCCAAAGGCTAACAAATTTTGGCCAAGAGAATGCACTGGTCATAGCAAACATCTTCCAACAACAGAAGAGAAGACTCTACACACTGACATCACCAAAAAGACTGGGAGCTGACTATGGCTCAGATAATGAACTCCTTATTGCCAAATTCAGACTTCAACTAAAGAAAGTAAGGAAAACCACTAGACCATTCAGGTATGACCTAAATCAAATCCTTTATTATTATACAGTCAAAATGATAAATAGATTCAAGTGATTAGATCTGATAGACAGAGTGCCTATGAACTATGGATGGACATCCATGACATAGTACAGGAGGCAGTGATTGAGACCATCTTCAAGAAAAAGAAATGCAAACAGGCAAAATGGTTCTCTGAGGAGGCCTTACAAATAGCTGAGAAAAGAAAAGAAGTGAAAGACAAAGGAGAAAGGAAACATATCCCCATTTGAATGCAGAGTTCCAAAGAATAGAAAGTAGAGATAAGAAAGCCTTCCTCAGTGATCAATGTAAAGAAACAGAGGAAAACAATAGAATGGGAAAGACTAGAGATCACTTCAAGAAAATTAGAGATACCAAGGGAACATTTCATGCAAAGATGAACACAATAAAGGACAAGGATGATATGGATCTAACAGAAGCAGAAGATATTAAGAAATGGTGGCAGGCATACACAGAACTATAGCAAAAAGATCTTAATGTCCCAGACAACCACAATGGTGTGATCACTCACCTAGAGCCAAACATCCTGGAATGTACTCCTGGAATGTAAAGTCAAGTGGACCTTAAGAAGCATCACTATGAACAAAGCTAGTAGAAGTGATGGAATTCCAGTAGAGCTATTTCAAGTCCTAGGAGATGATGCTGTTAAAGTGCTACCTCAATATGCCAGCAAATTTGGAAAACTCAACAGTGGCCACAGGACTGGAAAATCCCAAAGAAAGGCAATGCCAAAGAATACTCAAACTACCACACAATTGCACTCATCTCACACACTAGCAAAGTAATGCTCAAAATTCTCCAAACCAGGCTTCAACAGTACATGAACAGAGACCTTCCAGATGTTCAAGCTAGATTTAGAAAAGGCATAGGAAACAGAGATCAAATTCCCAACATCTGCTGGATCATCAAAAAAGTAAGAGAATTTCAGAAAAACATCTACGTCTGTTTTAATGACTATGCCAAAGCCTTTGACTGTGTGAATCACCACAAACTATGGAAAATTCTTCAAGAGATGGGAATATCAGACCACCTGACTTGCTTCCTGAGAAATCTGTATGCAGGTTAAGAAGCAACAGTTAGAATTGGACATGGAACAACAGACTGGTTCCAAATTGGGAAAGGAATACGTCAAGGCTGTATATTGTTACCCAGCTCTTTTAACTTATATGCAAACTACATCATACAAAATGCTGGGCTGGATGAAGCACAGGCTGAAATCAAGATTGCTGGGAGTAATATCAATAACCTCAGATATGCAGATGACACCACCATATGACAGAAAGCCAAGTAGAACTAAAGAGCCTCTTGATAAAAGTGAAAGACAAGAGTGAAAAAGCTGGCTTAAAATTCAACATTCAAAAAAACAAGATCATGGCATCCAGACCCATCACTTCATGGCAAATGGATGAGGAAACAATGGAAACAGTGACAGACTTTATTTTCTTGGGCTCCAAAATAATGCAGATGGTGACTGCAGCCATTAAAATAAGATGCTTACTCCTTGGAAGAAAAGCTATGACCAACTTAGGCAGCATATAAAAAGAAGAGACGTTACTTTGCTGATAAAGGTCCATCTAGTCAATACTATGGTTTTTCCAGTGTTCATGCATGAATGTGAGAGTTGGACCATAAAGAAAGCTGAGCACTGAAGAAGTGATGCTTTTGAATTGTGGTGTTGGAGAAGATTCTTGAGAATCCATTGGACTGCAAGGAGATCTAACCAGTTCTTCCTAAAGGAAGTCAGTCCTGAATATTCATTGGAAGGACTGATGCTGAAGCTGAAACTCCAATGCTTTGGCCACCTGATGCAAAGAACTGACTCATTAAAAAAGATCCTGATGCTGGGAAAGATTGAAGGCAGGAGGAAAAGTGGCAACAGAGGATGAGATGTTTTGATAGCATCACTGACTCAATGGACATAAGTTTGAGAAACTCTGGGAGTTGGTGAATGACAGGGAAGCCTGGCTTGCTGCAGTCCATGGGTTGCAGAGTTGGACACAACTGAGTGACTGAACTGCGCTGATACTTATATATGTATAAATACACGTATCAGTTCAGTTCAGTCACTCAGTCGTGTCTGACTCTTTGCGACCCCATGAATCGCAGCACACCAGGCCTCCCTGTCCATCACCAACTCCCAGAGTTCACTCAAACTCATGTCATCGAGTCAGTGATGCCATCCAGCCATCTCATCCTTGGTCGTCCCCTTCTCCTCCTGCCCCCAATCCCTCCCAGCATCAGGGTCTTTTCCAATGAGTCAACTCTTCGCATGAGGTGGCCAAAGTACTGGAGTTTCAGCTTTAGCATCATTCCTTCCAAAGAAATCCCAGGGCTGATCTCCTTTAGAATGGACTGGTTGGATTTCCCTGCAGTCCAAGGGACTCTCAAGTCTTCTCCAACACCACAGTTCAAACGCATCAATTCTTCAGTGCTCAGCTTTCTTCACAGTCCAACTCTCACATCCATACATGAGCACTGGAAAAAACATAGCCTTGACTAGACAGACCTTTATATATGTATATATGTATATGTATATGTACATGTATATGTGTATGTATATATATATATGTCTGTTTCTTACTTTGTTTATAATTTAATGTTTCATTCTGGAAGAAAAAGGAAAAAAAAATCCGTTTGGACCCCAAATGTGTTTTGCAGGACATGTTTTTGATGTCTTGGAAATGAAGCCCTAAAGTTTGTAGCAGAAACAAAGAGCATAATATCTTCATGTTTCATTTCTGATCTTCAAGGTAAAGATATAATATTTTCTGGCTTTGGCTAAAAATTTACTAAAGCTGTATTTTTAAAAGCTATATAAGACAAAGGATTGATGATGTTCCTTTCACAGATTTTTCTTTCTTTTAATTCAACCTACACTTCACCTGTTTTTAAAGCATTAGAGGGACTTTTAGCTGTGGATATAAGTACAGGTAAGTGTAGTAGAGGGCATGTAGACCATGATTTGTTTAGAGCCTGCAATTATAAGTTTGTACAGTCAAAAATTATTGAAGCATATAAAAAATCTCCTTTACAGACATCATTAGATTTTGAGGAATAAATGTCTCTCCTGGCCCAAATTCTACCTGAAGGGCAGCGTTTGGGATTAGGGAAAAGTATCATATTTTCTCCTTTTTCTTCTCATGATATAAATACACATGAAACAAATTATTTCAAGTATCTACAGTTTTTATTCTATCTATCATAGAACCAATTGACTGGTGTTTGTGAGTCCTTGAAGCTTGTTGGATAACAAAAGTGCATCCAATTCACACAGCTTATTTCAAGTCATCTTGAGAGTATTCCTAAAATTGCCAAGAAGTGCTTGTATGGACATCGTGTTACCATCAGTAGACAAGAGATATGAAATTTTCAAATGAAAAAAATGGTTTATTTTGTTTCAGTCCAAAAGGTTGAGCTAAGGACTTACAGAATTAGAACTTTTTTGTATTTGAAGATACAGAGGAAAAGAAATTATTAGCTTTGCAATGAACTTCTATGTGTCTGTTTCAAGGGTGCAAGATACGGCAGTATTTTTTCCCTAAAGCAGAAGAAGCAAAATTGCACACTTGCATTTTATGAACACAAACATGACACAAGAGATGTCTTAAGATTTATTTGCAAATAAATAGCATAATCTATGCATTTCTCTTTTCATTTTAGGGATTCATTTTGAAGAGCATAACATTGTTTATGATCATAACTATACTATTTCTGATCTTAAATAGATACACTTTCTAAATATCCACTATTTCTAATATAGTGTTTTGGTAGGCAGAATAATTGCCCTCAAATTTTTCATTTCCAAATCCCCAGAATTTGTGATATACTGTACGGCAAAGGAGAATTAAAGTAGCACATGGGATTAATGTTGCTAGTCAGAAGACCTTAAAATGAGTTCCAGAATTAAATGGGTGGATAGGCCCTGTGTAATTATAAAAGTCCTTTAAACTGGAAGAAAGAGGCAGGGGAGGAGGTCAGAGTAAGAGAGAGATTTGAAGATGCTATTCTGCTAGTTTTGAGGATGGAGGAGTTTGCCACATTCAGACTGTAGACAACTCCTAAAATCTGAAACAGTCAAGTTCCCCTAGAGCCTCCAAAAAAGAAGACTGCTCTGGAAAATCTTGATTTTTAGTCCAGTGAGACTCACCTTGGAATAGTAACCTCTAGAAATTTATAATTATACATTTGTCTTGTTTTAAGTCACTAAATTTGTGCTCTTTTTTTTTTTACAGCAGCAACAGGAAATTAATATTAGTGTTAATCCATTTTTAATGTAAAATTAATCTATTTTATCAGTGTGACAGATATTCTTAAGATAAATTTCTTGGGGGCATAGGGAAAATTGGAAAAGACCTTGATGCTTGAAGGTAAGAGGAGAAGAGGGTGACAGAGGATAAGATGGTTGGATGGCACCATCTACTCAATGGACATGAGTCTGAGCAAACTCTGGGAGTTGGTGAAGGACAGGGAAGGCTGGCATGCCGTAGTTTATGGGGTTGCAAAGAGTTGGACATGACCTAGTTACTGAACAAGGGAAAATTTGTGTGCCCATGAACACTGCATTGTCTGCAGCACACTACACTGGTTTCTCTGATTATATGAGAGTTATTTAAAACTCCAAACTGCAGTTAACTGGCAGAAATGCAAAATAATTCTTGGCTGTGCATATGCAAACTCTGTGTCTATCCAGTACTGGTTCAATTAACTTTCCTCATTCACTGTGGAAGACGGAAGTTTTTCCTCAGTTTAAACTTTCATTTCAATATTTCTTATCAATAAATGTTTCTTCTTTAGATTTGCCTTTGAATTGGTTGTGATATCTCAATATTCTAATTAATGAGTTAAATAAGATATTACATACATGTTCATTTTTATATTTTTATGTTGGTCTTGATTTTACTTTTTTGAAAATTATCTTTTAACAGAAGTGACAGATATATCTCTTGCTAAAAGAACAAAGAGAAAAAGAAGCAGGATGAGAGAAGAGAAGAGAAGGAGGAGAAAGAAGAAAAGGAAGACAAAGCCAAGTTGTTGATTTTACTTCTCTCGTGTTACCCAGGAAATTGCTGGCTTTGGGGACAGCTATATGGCTGTGCTCACCTGATGCCCTTGTGAATATGTATTCTCTTTTAATTTTTCCCCACTTAGATATTATTCTTAGGGAAGTTTTCTCTACAATGAGAAGAAGGGTGATTTTCAGCATTCCTTGGCTACTGACTCTTGACATGTTGTTCTTGTTTAGTTGCTAAGTCCTATCCAACTCTTTTTGTGAACACATGAACTGTGCCACTGGGCTCCTCTGTCCATGGGATTTCCCAGGAGAGAATACTGGAGTGGGTTGTCATATTGTTTTCCAAGTGATATTCCCCAACCAGGTATCAAGCCCATGTCTCCTACACTGGCTGGCAGATTCCTTACCACTGAGCCACCAGGGAAACCTGATTCTCCAGATTTTTTATCCCAAACAGAGACAATATCTGTCTCAGCATCATTGTCAATTCCATAATTTATTGAAACAAATATCTATTTGCTATCTATAGCATGACCTAATACTGCATCTGAAATTTGGAATGCATCAGTGAATACAAAAGAGACTTTCATCCTCATAGAGCTTACATTGTGTTGGATGAGACAGATCCCTAATAAAATAAATCAGGTCATTATATAACATTTTACAAAATGACAACGTCTACTTCAGAGAAGAAATAATATAATCAAAGAGGATATTATGAATAGAGGATCAAGAACAAAGGAGGGTAGGGGCCAGGCTATAGTATTATTAGGAGTCACGTAGAACTAAAAAGCCTTTTGGAATAAACAACAAAAAAAGACGTCCTTTTCATCATAGGGGATTGGAATGCAAAAGCAGGACATTAAGAGATAAGTGGAGTAACAGGAAAGCTTGGCCTTGGAGTACAAAATGAAGCAGGGCAAAGGCTAACAGAGTTTTGCAGAAGAGAACACACTGGTCATAGCAAACACCTTCTAACAACGTAAGAGATGATTCTGCACATGTACACCACCAGATGGTTATTACTGAAATCAGATTGATTGTATTATTTGCAGCTGAAGATGGAGAAGCTCTATACAGTCAGCAAAAACAAGAAGGGAGCTGACTGTGTCACAGATCATGAGCTCCTTATTACAAAATTCAGACTTAAAGTAGGGAAAATCACTAGGCCATTCTGATGTGACCTAAATCAAATCTCTTATGATTATCTAGCACAGGTGCAAGAAGATTCAAGGGATTAGATCTGATAAACAGAGTGAAGAACTATGGACAGAGATTTCCAACACTGTACAAGAGGCAGTGACAACTCTCAGAGAAAAAGAAATGCAAGAGACAATATAGTTGTCTAAGGAGGCCTTACAAATAGCTGAGAAAGAAGAGAAGCAAAAGGAAAAGAAGAAAGGGAAAGATACACCTAATTGAAAACAGAATTCCAGATAATAAAAGGGAGAGATGTAAAAGTCTTCTAAAGGGAACAATGCAAAGAAATAAAGAAAAACAATAGAATGGGAAGGGTGAGAGATTTCTTCAAGAAAATTGGAGATACCAAGGGAACATTTCATGCAAAGATGGACACAATAAAGGGCAGAAATGACAAGGACATAACAAAAGTAGAAGAGATTAAGTTTATTTCAGTCACTCAGTTGTGTCCAACTCTTGGAGACCCCATGGACTGCAGCATATCAGGTTCCCTGTCCATCACCAACTCCCAGAGCTTACGCAAACTCATGTCCACTGAGTCAATGATGCCATCCAACCATCTCATCCTCTGTCATCCTCTTCTCTCCATGTCTTCAATCTTTCCCAGCATCAAGGTCTTTTCCAGTGAGTCAGTTCTTCACATCAGGTAGTCAAAGTATTGGAGTTTCAGTATCAGCATCAGTCATTCCAATGAATATTCAGGACTGATTTCCTCTAGGATCAACTGATTTGATCTCTTTGCAGTCCAAGTGACTCTCAAGAGTCTTCTCCATCACTACAGTTCAAAAGCATCAATTTTTCAGTGTTCAGCTTTCTTTATAGTACAAGTCTTACCTCAATACATGACCACTGGAAAAACCATAGCTTTGACTAGATGGACCTTTGTTGGCAAAGTAATGTCTGTGTTTTTTAATATGCTGTCTAGGTTGGTCATAGCTTTTCTTCCAAGGAGTAAACGTCTTTTAGTTTCATGGCTTCAGTCACCATCTGCAATGATTTTGGACCCCAAGAAAATAAGGTTTGTTACTGTTTCCATCGTTTCCCCATCTATTTGCCATGAAATGTTGGGTCTGGATACCATGATATTAGTTTTTTAAATGTCGAGTTTAAGCCAGCTTTTTCGCTCTCCTCTTTTACTTTCATCAAGAGGCTCTTCAGTTCCTCTTCACTTTCTACCATAAAGGTGGTATCACCTGTGTATCTGAGATTAAGAAGATATACCTATGGCTGACTCCTGTTGATGTTTGACAGTAAACAACAAACTTCTATAAAGCAATTATCCTTCAAGTTAAAAAATAAATTAATAAAAAAAGAAGATTAAGAAGAGGTTGAAAGAATACACAGAGCTATACAAAAAAAGGTTTTAATGATCCAGAAAACCACTATGGTGTGATCACTCAGCTAGAGCCAGACATCCTGGAGTCTGAAGTCAAGTGGTCCTTTGGAAGCAATACTACACACAAAGCTAGTGGAGGTGATGGAATTCCAGCTGAGCTATTTCAAATCCTAAAAGATGATGCTATGAAATTGGTGCACTCGATATGGCAGCAAATTTGGAAAACTCAGCAGTAGCCACAGGACTGGAAAAAGTCAGTTTTCATTCTAATCCCAAAGAAAGGCAACGTCAAAGCATGTGCAAACTACCATACAATTGTGCATATTTCACACGCTAGCAGGTTAATGCTCAAAATCCTTCAAGCTAGGCTTCAAAAGTATGTGAATCAAGAACTTTCAGATTTACAAGCTAGATTTAGGAAAGGCAGAGGAACCAGAGATCAAATTGCCAACATCTGTTGCATCATAGAAAAAGCATGGGAATTCCAGAAAGACTTCTGCTTCATTGACTACGTTAAAACCTTTGACTGTATGCATCACAGCAAACTGTGAAAAATTCTTAAGGAGAGGGGAATACCAGTCCGAGAGACCTGTATGCAGAACAAGAAGCAACAGTTAGAAATACACATAGAACAACTGACTTGTTCAAAATTCGGAAGGGAGTACATCAAGGTTGTATATTGTCACCTTGCTTATTTAATTTATATGCAGAGTACATCATGCCAAGTGCTGGGCTGTATGAATCATGAGCCATAATCAAGATTGCTGGGTGAAATATCAACAGCCTCAGCCATGCAGATGATATCACTCTAATGGCAGAAAATGAAGAGGAACTCAAGAGCCTCTTGATGAGGGTGCAAGAGGAGAGTGAAAAAGCTGACTTAAAACTCAACATTCAGAAAACTAAACTCATGGCATCCTGTCCCATCGCTTTATGGCAAATAGGAGAACAGTGGGAACAATGGCAGATTTTATTTTCTTGGCCTCCAAAATCACTGTGGATGGTGACTGCAGCCACGACATTAACAGACACTTGCTCTTTGGAAGAAAAGCTATGACAAACCTGCTGCTGCTGCTAAGTCACTTCAGTCGTGTCCAACTCTGTGTGACCCCATAGACAGCAGTCCACCAGGCTCCCCTGTCCCTGGGATTCTCCAGGCAAGAGCACTGGAGTGGGTTGCCATTTCCTTCTCCAATGCATGGAAGTAAAAAGTGAGAGTGAAGTCACTCATTCGTGTCCAACTCTTTGTGACCCCATGGACTGCAGCTCACCAGGCTCCTCTGTCCATGAGATTTTCCAGGCAAGAGTACTGGAGTGGGGTGCCATCGCCTTCTCTGATGACAAACCTAGACAGCGTATATCACTTTGAAGGACCATATTGTCAAAGCTATGGTTTTTCCCCAGTAGTCATGTGTGGATGTGAGAGTTGGACCATGAAAAAGCTGAATGCCAAAGAATTGATGCTTTTGAACTGTGGTGCTGGAGAATACTCTTGAGAGTTGCTTTGACAACAATGAGTTAAACCAGTCAATCATAAAGGAAATCAGTCCTGAATATTCATTGGAAGGGATCAGACTGAAGCTCCAATACTTTGACCACCTGATGCAAAGAACTGACTCATTTGAAATGGCTCTGATGTTAGGAAAGACTGAGGGCAATAGGAGAAGGAAGCAACAGTGGATGAGATGGTTGGATGGCATCACTGACTCAATGGACATGTGTTTGAGCAAGCTCTTGGAGATGGTGAAGGGCAGGGAAACCTGACATGCTGCAGTCCATAGGGTTGCAAAAAGTCAGACATAACCTAATGACTGAACAATAACAACAAGGCCCCACTCAAAGAGAGCAGTTTCAGCAAACATTCAAAGAAGATGAGGACAGAGGAATGCAAATAACTCAGTGGAAGAGTGTTCCAGAGTGCAAAAACAGTCAGTACAAAAACCAACTGCAGGTGAACTGCTAGCATTTTCCATGAACCAGAAGGAGGTAAGTATGGCTTTAGAAGAGTGAGAAAGGGGGAGAATCAAAGGAAATTGCTGAGAGGGCCAAAGCACATAGGTACTCAAAGGCCATTTTAAGGACTTTGATCTAGCTTTATATTAAATGAGAATATATATACTGTTTCAAGCAGAAGGCTGGTATCATCTGGCATACATTAAAAGATATATATCTTTCTTGCTGTGTGTTGTGAATTTGAGCAGGCTAAAGTGAAAACCAGGTCAGAGGCTAAGGCAGTAATCAAGGTAAGAATTGATGATGGTTTCACCCACGGTGACAGCAGTGGAAATGTGGTGGTGGTGATCAATGGTGGGATTATGGATACATTCTGAAGGTTGCTTGAAATGGATTTGTGTGTGTGTGTGTGTGTGTGTGTGGTTAGAGAAAAATAAGGACTCAAATACTATACCTTTTTGTCTGGACAAGTAGAGAAAATAATTATCATGAACTGAAAAGGGAAAAGCTGTGAAAATTCTAAGTATTATTGCAAGATCAGAATTCATTCTGTACATGATGAATGTGCGTTGTCTTAGACAACTGGATGGAGAAATTGAGCAGGCAGTTGGATATATGGAGCTTAGGAGAGAAGCTTGGACTGGAGATATAATTTATGCATCATATACATATAGGTCTTATTTGAAGATTAGATAAGACCGGGTAAGAGAGGCTAGGAAAAGAAGAATTAACAATGATAACCAAAATAATTGAAATAAGAGGAAATCTAAGAGAGTATGGTATTCTGAAAACCAAATGAAGAAACTATATACAGAAAGAGAGAATGAAGAAAAGGATTAAAATTTGGCCATTGGTCTTGGCAACTAAAAGACTGTAGTGTCAAAGCTGAGAGCAATTTTGGAGGAACAGTGAATACTAAAGACATATTCAGTTTATTTAGTAGAGAATATAGAGAACAGGAAAAGGGGACTACGTGGCAGTAACTTGAGACAATCCTTGAGTGTTACTACAAAAGGAGCTAGTGGTAGTTTAGAGGTCAAGAAAAGGTTTTGATTTTCTATGGTGGAAATAATTTTATGTGTATACTGTAATAACAATTTCCAGTAGAGTATGAAAAATAAGATGATGTAGGAGGTCAAATGGAGAATTGGTGGAGCTATTTCTTTGAGAAGATGTGAGGGGGCTGAAGCTAATATACACAGGTAAGGATTGGTTTAAGTAGATATAATGTTCTTCATTTTCAGAACCAAGTAGGAAAGCAGTGTTGAGTGTAGAGGCTGCATAGGAGGTTAGCTTTGGGGGACAGTCATTATCAATAATGCTTTAGTTCTCTGAGTGAAGATGCAAGCAAGCACCTTCTTGAGAGTGAAGATGAGAGGAGATATTGAGACTGGAAAAAAAAAAAAAAAAGACATGAGAAATAATCCTGAGAGTGGGCAAATAAAGAGACTTGGGACATATCATGTGATAACTGGCTGAGACTAGTCATCAGAGTTGTATGTTTTCCTCCAACTGTTAGCTGCCCAGAGACAGGTAGAGAGTAGTTGAAGAACTGAATTTTACTAGGGTTTTATTTTTTCCAAATGAGTTTAAAATTCTCAGGAAGCATTAGACAGGTGTTTATCCTGTCTAAAACATGTGAAGTTAAAGAAATTAACTTGAGTATCTTCAGTATCATATCAGGGAACAAAAGTGTCTTATTCCTTAAAGCTAATTTATCCAGGGATTTTTAAGACTCCCAGATATGTGGCAAGAATTCAGCAGCACATATTAGTCGTGAAGTTGAGCTTTAAAAGTTCTTATATTAGTTAACTTATGGAAAGTGATTTACAAGGGGGGGAAAAACCCTATACTGAAAAAGTAGATTTTACTATGACAGATGATTCAACATTCAATTGTTGCATCTGCATAAAATGTTATAGACATAGCTATCATTTTCATTTATTGTTAGAATTGTCTATGCTTTATTTCCTAACCTGGGTGACTGTTTATTTTAGGCAGATACTGTGGTTTTATTCTTTGTATTCCCTACTGATTTTAGCATGTGACAAAGCACGTGGAAAATTCTAAAAAAAAAAAAAAAAAAAAAAAACAGAAACACTTTGTTGATCAAAATTTTCAACTCTACCATTTTAGGAAGATAATTTCTCCAGTTCATATAATATTATCCAAAGATTCAAATTTACATTGCAGAATTTAAATGATCTTTAAAGCATAGTCTTCAATTGGAGTCATTTCTGAGTTTTAGGCAAACAAAAAAGTTTACGTGTAAATTTTTTACTAGCTTGTTTCATAATTAAATATAATTCAAATAATTTTTTGTACATACAAAATATTTAGCTTTCAAATACCACAGTTACCAGTCCAGGACCATGTTTACTATGGTCTTAAGCATAGACACACACATAACATTATGGTAGGTTTTAGGTCTGAAATATAAACCTTGAAAAATAGTGTTTATAATGGAAATTCTGTGAGGCCCATAACAATAGCAGTGCTAGCAGGGGCCGCTATAATACTGAACATCATCAGCCAATTTACCTCTTCATTTATGTCTGTTGCTAAGTGTCTAGTTACTGTAAATGCTTTAGATTTTGCATAATTTATGTAAATTATTAAACACCTGTTCTCTTCCCAGAAAACAAAGATATGGAACTAGTCTCCTTAGTTTAATTGATTCCTGGCTTGAGTTCTGTCATTGTTTCCCCAGCAACTACAAAGGAGTTGTAGTTCCCTAATGGTCAGATACTGTTGGAAAGAGACAGATGCTAAGAATTGATCTTTCAGACACATATATCTGTATGGCTTTATGTGTGGTTGGGTGAGCATGTAAATGAATAAATGGAAATATCATTGTTTCTCTTGAATGCATTTAGAATAGAATCTTTGCACCATCAATAATACTTAATTACAAAAGCACTTTTACTATTTTTTCCCTTTTACTGATTTCTTCTACCTTTATGCTTACCCTTAAATTTAAAAAATAAAAATGTCATGTCTTTTTAATAAGGGAATCCATATTATTTTTTGAAAGCCCAATTCAAGTGATTTTCTTCAAAGATTTCTAAACATCTAGTTCAAGAAAATTATGCATAAGGTATGCATAAGGGGCAGAGCAGCCTGTTAGGCTGAACCCATAGGGTTGCAAAGAGTTGAAGAGAACAGAAGTGACTTAGCATGCACATAGCAAAAAACTAAATATGGTCACGTGATGCCTATTAGAGAAGCATGTCTCTGTGAAAAATTACTGATCCTTATTGTCAATCTCCTTATTTAAATGTAAAAATTCCTGAATTAAAATGTTATTAAAATTACCCTATATACTGCTTAAATTAGCTCTTCACTAATTAACAATCCAGTATAGCCTAAATTTATTTAGTTATATTGTATCAATTTGAGGTGTAATATATTATTTGTAAAATCTTTCCATGAAATTACTTTCTTTAATAAGTTGATGTTTTAAGTTATTTTCCTTAGAAAGGCATTTTAAAAATTCCTTGTAAAACACAAAAGTAATGAATCAGTTGTTCCACTTCTGAAGGTCAGTGCATCTTTGACTACCAAACAAATCTAAGTTAACCATCAAAGAAAGTCATGAGCTAAGAAAGAATAAAAGTTACCACTACCCAACTTTTTTCTGCTATTTTCAAACTTTACCCATATTGCTTAAAGTTTTCAATGTTTGAAATAGACATATAGATAGATAATTGATAACTAATTCAGGATTAGAATTGAATTCATATGAATATAGTAAACCCTTTCTTGGTGTTAACAAGAATTTGAACTCAGAGTGACTTATAGACAACTTAAAAAGGAGAGTAGGAAAGAGGCACAGTGACAATGTACATAGTAATATACATTTAAAGCAGATGAGTTTAAAGTATTCATAAGCTTTTAACTTATAAACTTAATATAAGCCCATAGTGTAAGGTGCTGGAGAAGGAAATGGCAACCCAATTCAGTGTTCTTGCCTGGGAAATCCCATGGACAGAGGAGCTTGGCAGGCTGCAGTCCATGGGGTTGCAAAGAATAGGACACAATTTAGTGACTTAATAATAGTGTAAGATGGGTAATCAATGAAATAATATGTCTGGTATACAGTAAGTAGGCTGTGTATCAGTCATTTTTTTCACTTAATGATAGACATCACAAAATTTCAGTAGAATTCAACAACAAGCATTTATTTCTTGCTCACATGCCTGCAGCCTAGCTGAATTTGGCCAATCTAAGCTGTGCTCCTCTGGGCTTGATTTCAAGATTTGGGATGGGTCCAAATCTTTACTATATGTCTTGCATCACCTTGAACCATTAGGTACCAAAGTATAAACTTTTCACAGTCAAAAGCAAGAACACAAGTTAAGGAGTACAGTGTATTATCCTTTAATTTCCCCAAGGCCACCACACAAGATTTTGATGTACACACTGCTATATTTAAAATGGATAACCAACAAGGGGGCTTCCTGGGTAGCTCCACTGAGTGTAAAGAATCGGCTTGCCAATGCAGGAGACACAGGACACGCCGGTTGGGGAGATTCCCTGGAGAGGGAAATGGCAACCCATTCCAGTATTCTTGCTTGGAGAATCCCACAGACGGAGGACCCTGGCAGGCAACAGTCCATGGAGTCACAAAGGGTAAGACATGACTTAGCAACTAAACAAGAACCACCAATAAGAAACTGCTGTATAGCACAGGGAATCCTGCTCAATGTTATGTGGCAATCTGGCTGGGAGAGGGTTTGGAGGAGAAAGGATACATGGATACACATGGCTGAGTTGTTCTGCTGCCTACCTGAACTATCATAACATTGCTAAATGGCTACACTCCAACACAAAATAAAAATTAAAAAAAAAGACTTTGATGTGATATATATATTACTTTACTGAAGATTAACATAATTTCATGGGAAATGCTGGACTGGATGAAGCATGCTGGAATCAAGACTGCTGGGAAAAACACCAATAACCTCAGATATGCACATGACACCACACTTGGGGCAGAAAGTGAAGAAGAACTAAAGAGCCTCTTGATGAAAGTGAAAGAGGAGAGTGAAAAAGTTGGCTTAAAACACAACATTCAGAAAACTAAGACCATGGCATCTGGTCCCATCACTTCATGGCAAATAGATGGGAAACAGTGAAAACAGGGACAGACTTTATTTTGGGGAGCTCCAAAATCACTGCAGATGGTGACTGCAGCCATGAAATTAAAACACACTTGCTCCTTGGAAGAAAAGTTAGGACCAACCTAGATAGCATATTAAAAAGCAGAGACATTACTTTGCCAAAAAAAGGTCCATCTAGTCAAAGCTATGGTTTTTCCAGTAGTCATGTATGGATGTGAGAGTTGGACCATAAAGAAAACTGAGCACTGAAGAATTGATGCTTTTGCACTGTGGTGTTGCAGAAGACTCTTGAGAGTCCCTTGGACTGCAAGTAGATCCAACCAGTCCATCCTAAAGGAGATCAGTCCTGGGTATTCATTGAAATGATTCATGTTGAAGCTGAAACTACAATACTTTGGCCACCTGATGTGAAAAACTGACTCATTGGAAAAGACTCTGATGCTGGGAGGAATTGGGGGCAGGAGGAGAAGGGGATGACAGAGGATGAAATGGTTGGATGGCATCACTGACTCAATGGACATGAGTTTGAGTAAACTCTGGGAGTTGGTGATAGACAGGGAGGCCTGGGATGCTGCAGTCCATGGGGTCCCAAAAGTTGGACATGACTGAGCGACTGAACTGAAGATAATTTCAAAAGTGAGTTTCCAAATAAACTGGAAAATCTTGAAATTCTGCTAACAATTCAGAAAATCTTGATTATTTTCATGTCTAAACATGATAGGAAACTAAATATTGGGAACTACCATGGATTTCATGGAATTTCATGGATACCTTCTTTAATCTTCACTTTCTTTAGTTCTTGTAGGTACATATACCATCTCAAAAAGCTCTTGCCTCAGATCTTTCCCTCCAAATCTCACTTCTATTCATCACTATTATTAATTTTTATGTACCAGAGTGAGTGAAAAGCATAGTCGCAGGCTTCTACCTGCTTATCTGAATTTCCTGGTTTACCACTCTGTGGCCATTGGCAAATTAATTTAACCATTTTATGCCCACATGTCTTTATCTTTGAAATGAGTATAATGTGTATCATTAGATGACTGTGAAGATTAAGCAGATTATATACAAATTCTTGAAGAGTGTCTATCATAAAAGAAACACAATGATTATTATTTTTAGTAGTAGTATTCACATATATTATTCCATGTCAATGTCCTGTAGGCTCAAATTTGCTCAAATGATGGTATTCATCACTACCCAAGTCCAAAGTATGACTATGGATGTCAACCCCATGGATGGAGGAAGTAAGGCTTACAGTTAGTATTTCCTGATTAAAATGCTCACCTGTGGGACTCTGTTCTGCAACCTTCTTTAACAAGCGGGGCTATTAAAGAGAGCACATTTATCAAGATACATATTAACTTATCTTTCAGTTGCATTCTAAATCTATATTGAGGAAAGGAATACATTTTTTTTTTTCAATTAGCAAGGAGCTTTGTCTGCCTTTCCAGTCAATGGCTCCCAATTAGTGACTGGAGAAGCGTTTGCTATTTTTTCTGCCCCACCCCAATGGGCCTACCTGAATCATAAAAGAGATATATTAGCTTTTAATGTGTGCTCTCCCAGTTAATATAGAAGGGCAGGGAATTCAATATTTTATACCAGTTGTCCTCACTGATGGAAAGAGTATGGAAGGATTGTCAATCTCTCCTACCAAGTCTGCTGCTGCTGCTGCTGCTGCTGCTGCTAAGTCGCTTCAGTCGTGTCCGACTCTGTGCAACCCCATAGACGGCAGCCCACCAGGCTCCCCGATCCCTGGGATTCTCCAGGCAAGAACACTGAAGTAGGTTGCCATTTCCTTCTACAATGTATGAAAGTGAAAAGTGAAAGTGAAGTCACTCAGTTGTGTCCGACTCTTAGCGACCCCTTGGACTGCAGCCCACCAGGCTCCTCTATCCATGGGATTCTCCAGGCAAGAGTACTGGAGTGGGGTGCCATCACCTTCTCCCCTACCAAGTCTAGAAAATACCTAAACAATGAGAAACCCCAGGTATCTGACACTTTCAGGGCTACTCTAACTTTTTTCTGCTAACCACGTAATTCCTGTCAATCAATTTTACAGGTGAATGAGGTCACCTGGTTTCAATCTGATTTTAACTGGAACCTAATTTACCTAAGTGCAGTCTGTTCACAATCACTTATAAGATTTTTATATCCATAAAATAAGTGTTTTGGTCCATTATTAAGAACACATAAAATATTGTATTCAATTTATCTCATTACCTAATACTAATTTTAATTTTCTGTTTAGAGTATGCCTATAAATCAGAATATGGAGTAATATAAACTAAAATATTTTGCTGTAAATATAGGCAGTTTGAGGACCTTGTTTAATTCACTATGGCCTCTTCCTGTAAAATCTTTGTATAATATGCTTAAGCTATAGGAAAATGTGTTGCTGAGTTCAAGTAAAAATGTTTGCCTAAGTAAATTTTTTTTAATTAGTTGTAATTCTTTCTTCAGTTTCTCTGTTTCACCTCTACCACCATGAAAATTTTGAGATTTAATTTAGTTTTTCTTAAGTATATTGTGATAGAAATTACTCAGCTCCCCAAAAAAATATATTCTGGGTAACTGAAATTCACAATTATTTGTTCGGAGATGTAAGTATGTCTTCGAGGGATGCTTTAGAATCTACTCTAGTTTGCCAGGTGTTCTAACTCAGATATACTCTTGAATAGCATGTCATCTAAACATGCTGCCAAACAGGGCTCTTCCATTAGTAGCTCTCCACGACACACTGCAACAGGATACAAGCGGTTGAATATAAAAAGAAAATAGACTATATGCACATGATTTGCATCTATACTAATAGCGGTATATTTTGTCAGACCATATTCTCAGTAATACCAGCAGATAGCATCCAAAGCTTATGTTAAGTTTAGGAACTATTCCCTCCCAATAATTTGCCAAGTGTAGTAAATTTCATTGAGCGTATATCCAATTTAGCTATTTTCTTTGCAGATCATAAATCCTTTCTGTTCTGAATCTTGTAATAGATTTAAATATCTAAACTTTATATTCAGGAAGTTACATAATTTTTTAAAAATTTCTTTGTTGTTAAGACTTTCTGGTTTCATACTATATTTATTTTCAGTTACAAGAGCTAAATCTTACATCTGTAATACTGTCAGAAAATTCTGATTTCTCATACTAATTTCCCTGCAGACTAGATGGAGAACTTAGGCAAGCCATTTACTTTCCCCTTTCTCTCAATTATATCATCCCTTAAATGGGGATTATACAATTCATAATTTCCTATATGTTACAAAGAGCAATGAATATCTGTGGAGAAATTTAAGTATATAGAATAGTAATAAGTCATTAACTTTGTGTGATATGGAGTTTGCACTTATGAGTCATTATGAGTTATGGCTTTTGATTTGTCCATAACTTTTCAGATGAAAGAGTCAGTCACTGTGTGTGTGTTTGTGTGTGTGTGTGCTTAGTCACTCAGTCATGTCTGACCCTTTGCAACTCTATGGACTGTAATCTACCAGGCTCCTCAGCCATAGAATTCTCCAGGAGTGGGAATCCTGGAGTGGGTAGCCGTTCCCTTCTCCAGGAGCTCTTCCTGAGCCAGGGATCAAACCCAGATCCCCTGCATTGGAGGCAGATTCTATACCTTCTGAGCCACCGGGGAAGCCCTGAAAGAGATACTGCTGCTGCTGCTACCGCTAAGTATCACTAAATATATTTCACCTGGTAACCACTGAGGAGGCTCTCTAAACATTCCTTAGTTGTATAGACCTTTGTGTACAAAATAAGGTTCTCTCAAGTCATTTTCTTTAATTCTTGCTTCTCCAAGCAGTACAGGTGGTGCTAAAACGTTATTGCTTCCTAAACAGTTCTGGGCTTCCCTGGTGGCTCAGCTGGTAAAGCATCCACTTGCAGGGCAGGAGAACCTGGTTTGATTCCTGGGTCAGGAAGCTCCCGTGGAGAAGAGATAGGCTAACCACTGCAGTATTCTTGGGTTTCCCTGGAGGCTCAGGTGGTAATCTGCCCGAAATGCAGGAGACCTGGGTTTGATCACTGGGTTGGGAAAATCCCCTGGAGGAGGGCATGGCAACCCACCCCAGTATTCTTACCTGGAGAATCCCTATGGACAGAGGAGCCTGACAGACTACAGTCCATGGCATCACAAAGAGGAGGACATGACTGAGCAACTAACCACGCACAAAATTAGTTCCACATATTCCACCAGTTTTTTTATACAGATTCATTTATAAATGAACTGGGCTACTTTCGTTTTTCTTTTACTCATGACATAAAAAGATATGCACAAGTCACTTTGTGTGTTTTATTTATTCTAGATTTTTCTTTCTGGTAGTATTTTTACAGTTTTGAATTTTTAATAAATGATTACTACTCAAGTAGAATTAGAGAAACAATAAGCTAATTTTCATAACCTCATTGATATCGTTCCATACATAAATTACTGTTCAATAGTTTCAACATTCATGATTTGATAATTATAAGCACATATAAACTTAAAACTAGCTTAAAAGTTGATGATGCTAACCAAACAAGTTTGCTGGGCTACAATGCTTAAATAAGGTAGTTGTGGTTCTTGTTTTGTTAGTCATTCAGTTGTGTCCAATTCTTTCACCCCATGGACTGTAGCCCACCAGGCTCCTCTATCCGTGGGAATCTCCAGGCAAGAATATTGGAGTGGGTTGCCATTCCCTTCTTCAGGGGATCTTCCCAACGCAGGGATCAAACCCAGGTCTCCTGCATTCGAGGCAGATTTTTTTTTTTTTTTTTTTTTACCATCTGAGCCACTAGGGAAGCCCCATAAATAAAGTAGGGCAAGGATCAAAGGAAAGGAAAAAATAAATGAAAAAAACTTCTCTTGACCCAACCATCTGTCTAGAGAAAATAATTTAAGGGCATCAAGGAGAGGATAAAGATTCATTCAGTTAATGCACATGAGGGATCACCTAAAGATCAGATAACTCTCCAAGTTGAAACAAAAGTGAAGTTTCATAAGAGTCTGGGAAAGAGTACAGTACATGTCTTTGTGGCTTTGCTCAGATTATACTTTTGGACTAATCTGAGCAAAGGTCTTTGGAGGTCTTCAGCACCTCCAAAATTTGTACTTAAAATGGATGGAGATTATTCTGTTTTTTCCTACTTATTTCTTAGTATCATTGGTGCAATTCTATCCCAATAACCACCAGTATATATTATTTGTAAGTCTTGTGTTTTGTTGGGAGGTCAAGCTTCAGGAGGCAGATCGTAGCAAAAAAAGGGGGGGGGGCACAGAGAGCAAAGAAGAAAGGGGAAAAAATGGAAAAGTAAGGGTTGAAAGTTAGGGAAACTTGGAACCCTCTATCCTGTCTAATTTAATCCTTCTACACATCTTTCCCCAAATTCTGAATTGGTTTGCCATTAAATAAATGATCACTGTGGTCTAAGAAAACTTGTCAGGAGTCAGAGAAAGGCTATACAATTTATAAATTCTTTGAATCTCCACGATTGAGTTTTACAGCCCCTTTCAATTGTACTGTGTAACCCAGACATCTGTAATGTCTTTTATCACAATACTCATTTGCATAACCAAAGTTTTGATGTTCAGACACTTATATAATACAGAAAAGGCCCATTTATATAATACGGAAAAGGTCCAGTTCTGGATCTTTATGGAGAGAAGTTACTATATGATAATGTTAGGAGCTCAATTACTGAAAATCATGTCATCACCAAAAGCATTATAGAAACAATCTTTCCTTTTACGCTTCTGGAAAATTTCAGTAGTTTGATTAGAATTCACATATGGTTTCAATAAATCCGAATGATAGAACATTAGGAAATGGATTCATTAATGATTTTGGAATGAACTACTTACAGATTGAAAGTTAGCAAGCATCTTGATGGTATTCAACCTTAATCTTCAGGGCTCAAAGGACAATTTTATCTGTATCATAACACAAACATTCTTCTACCACTATCTCTATTTTGGTCCAGCTGTCTTTGAAATAGGGCTTCCCAGGTGGTGCTAATGGTGAAGAACCCGCCTGCCAATGCAGGAGACAAATGAGACGCAGGTTCAATCGCTGGATCAGGAAGATCCCCTGGAGGAGAGTATAGCAACCCACTCCAGTATTCTTGCCTGGAGAATTCCATGGACAGAGGAGCCTGACAGGCTACAGTTCATAGCACTGCACAGAGTTAAACACGACTAAAGCGACTTGGCACACACCCTCTTTGAAGTATCAATCCCTATTTGTCTGCTATATGGACTTACATACTGACCCTATTCCATCCAGAATAAGTTTTCTCTCAAAATGTTATCTTTGAATTCAGTATTGACACCTCAGTTTTTTAGAACTGAATATGACAAAAACATTTGGAAACTTTATTAGTGATTACCCAATTAAATATGTCTTTACTTGATCTGCTTATTATAAAATGTAATGTTTTTCTGAATATTACATTAATTGTGCTGAAGCGTGTTACTTGGTTAACTGTAAAATGATCTCAACTCTATTCTTGCTTAGAATAACTAGACTTTGAACCAGAACCTCTCTGGAATTCTTGCTGTTTCAGAAAATATATGAAAAAGATAGTAATTTAGCACCATGTGCCTTATAATTAGCTTAATCGTTGTCAGCATGTAGCTATAAACCAAATACCAATTAGTCCTATTTGTATATCCATAGGCTTTTCTGATTGTCTTTGAGTTAAAGTTTCTTATTTGTGCAACTTACAGCCCCCCCAGTGTGTAAGGGAAAATGTTTTTAATACGTTTTTAAATGTGCAAATTAACTGCATATTTAGTTTCACTATGCAAATGAGCTGAGCTGATAAGTTCTTATTAGCAAAAGACAGGTTTTGTAATGCTTAAAATTCAACAAATGTAGGAAAGCAATCTGTGATATGCTTCAACAGTCCACGAATGGTGGTTAGGTCTTATTAGAGATTCAGTTACTGTTTAACAATCACTTAATCCCTACAGCTTCCTCTATTTAACAAAACCTATTTTTTAAACTGAAGAAAGCAAGTATATCACAATGAGCCATGTTCACATATTAGGACAGGCATGGAGAAAAATCAGTACATATATGCTGAGAGAAGTACAATATTTTGAAAAAAGATTTAAACATGTATTGAGAAAGGCATCCGTAAGTAAAACAAGTCATATACAGAGACCCAAAAATATTCAGAAAAATATATTCAGAAAAAAGAAACATACTCAGATCCAAAATCAATGGTGCTGAAAGCCCATCAGAAGTGTAATAAGTATTCACTCAAGTCTGTTTTCTCATGTTCTGGGAAAACAGACAATATTTTCCAGACTTGGTTACAGAGGTGGTCATGTGACAATTCTAGACTCTGAAAACCAAAAAGATGATGAATTTCACTACCATGATTTTCTCATAATGATATGTGCTTTTTTCTCTGGCTAAATGGAGTGGACATAAATTCTATGGTGACCGTGGTAGTTCTCTGTTAAAGTTGGCAGAGATGCTGTAATGAGGCCCTGACACGGAACTGAGTCCCTCCTCAATATCCATTATCTACCCCTTTGTCAGCCACCTTGGACTATTAATGGAAAGATATAAGCATCTTAAAATTTTAAATGAAAATATATTTATTTCTACGGTATTTGAGTCATTATGCACATCAATCTGTTATTTTGGCCTAGCATGCTTGAACTAATACAATGAAAGTTACAAACATGAAGAACAGCTTTCAGCTTCATGTCAACTTCGCATTTCCCTTCAAGGATTGTCCTTGTGCTTATGTGCTTAGTCGCTCAGTTGTGTCCATCTTTTTGAGACTCCATGGACTGTAGCCCGTCAGGCTTCTCTGTCCATGGAGATTCTCCAGGCTAGAATACTGAATTGAGATGCCATGCCTTCCTTCAGGGGATCTTCCCAATCCAGGGATTGAACCCAGGTCTCCCACATTGCAGGCTGATTCTTTACATCTGAGCCACCAGGGAAGCCCTCAAGGATTGAGCTTGTTTAATTGAAGAAAATGCTCTGATGGGCTTGACTTCAGTTACCATGAAGTCTTTGCAATATAGGCCAAGCATCAGTACTTAATGAAGGGGATAGGGAAGTATAGTATAAACAGCAAAGGCCTAGTAATTAAAATGTATTATTCATATTCATGATACTGTTACTTCTAGCTGGTGACATAAACAAATGACTTTTCCTTACTAGAACTCCTCTTTCCACATCTATAAGATATGATTACTTAGATTAAATGGTCACTCAAGTTTCATCATACTATAGTTATCGTGATTTTTAATTCAAAAGGGCTCAAAGAATTAGAGATTCTTCTCTATAAAACAGAGAATAAAAGTAGGTGAAAAATTATACCACATGCCTTGTTTTCTTTCTATTTTTCTATGATTTTGAGACTTGAGCTCTAGCCCTGATATAATCCTGAGCTGCTGCACTTGTTTCAGTCATGTCCGACTCTGTGCAACCCCATAGACGGCAGCCCACCAGGCTCCCCCGTCCCTGGGATTCTCCAGGCAAGAACACTGGAGTGGGTTGCCATTTCCTTCTCCAATGCATGAAAGTGAAAAGTGAGAGTGAAGTCGCTCAGTCGTGTCCTACTCTTAGCGACCCCATGGACTGCAGCCCACCAGGCTCCTCTGTCCATGAGATTTTCCAGGCAAGAGTACTGGAGTGGGGTGCCATTGCCTTCTCCAAATCCTGAGCTAGTAACTATCTGATGTCTCATTGATTACAACTCAAAAATAATACAGTAATATAGACAATTCCTAAAATTATTTCAAAATCTATCACATTATAGTACTGCTAGATAGAAAGTGTTAATTTCCAGTTATAATTTGTTTATTGGAAGCTTTGTTAAACATACCATGCTTCTGTGAACAAAATAATTATTTTGACACTATCTGGATTTTGAAACAGGATCTGTGTGATAATGAGCAAGTTATTTAACTTCTCAGAACGTTATTGTCCTCAACTGTAAATGGGAGTTAGCATGGGCTTCCTGCTGTTGTTACAAGGATTAAATGAGATTAGAAAATTGAAAGTTGCTTGTTTAGTCCTTGTCATGCAGCAACCTTTCTGCATGTTATTTTTGTCGTTCAGTCTAACTCTTTTCAACCCCATGGACTGCAGTATGTCAGGCTCCTCTGTCTTCCACTATCTCCCAGAGTTTGCTCAAACTCATGTCCGTTGAGTTGGTGATGGTATCTAATCACCTCATCCTCTGCCACCTCCTTCTCTCCTAGATTTTGCACAGTAGAAAATGTGCAACTAACTCTGGCCTGAACACTTTCAGGCCACTGTGAAATGTTCAGGGTGGCTTATGACTTAAATATTCTGTCAGAGCATACAGATTGTGTAAGAATACAAATGGAGATATTAAAATTAACAGTAATCATCAGTAAATAGCTTCTTGGACTTGCATCATCTCTTTTTTTTTTAATGTTAAGCAACTGTTTGCATTCACTTGATCTTAGTCAAAAGATCAAGAAGCAGTACTGTGTGCTTTCAAAGCAGTAAAGATAATTCACATTTCCTGATCATATACTAAGTGCCAGAAGTGCATTTTCTTTGTTATAGATTTATTCCTCATGATCAAACTTTCAAGATAGGTGCCCCTTTTATTACCTAGATGAAAAAAAATAGGATCAAAGAGATTAAGTTGTTTGCTTGAATCATCTGTTGAACTCAACACAGAAAGAAAACCCAAAGCCCAGTTTCTTTTTCAGTTCAGTTCAGTTGCTCAGTTGTGTCCAGCTCTTTTCAACCCCATTGACTGCAGCATACCAGGCTTCCCTATCCATCACCAACTCCCAGAGCTTACCCAAACTCATGTCCATTAAGTTGGTGATTCCATCCAACCGTCTCATTCTCTGTTGTCCCCTTCTCCTCCCACCTTAAATCTTTCCCAACATCAGGGGCTTTTCCAGTGAGTCAGTTCTTCATATCAGGTGGCCAAAGTATTGGAGTTTCAGCTTCAGCATCAGTCCTTCCAATGAATATTCAGGACTGATTTCCTTTAGGATAGACTGGTTGGATCTCCTTGCAGTCCAAGGGACTCTCAAGAGTCTTCTCCAATACCACAGCTCAAAAGCATCAATTCTTTGGCACTCAGCTTTCCTTATAGTCCAACTCTCACATCCATACATGACTACTAGAAAAACCATAGCTTTGACTAGACAGGCTTTTGTTGGCAAAGTAATATCTCTGCTTTTTAATATGTTAACTAGGTTAGTCAGAGCTTTTCTTCCAAGGAGTGGGCACCTTTTAATTTCATGGGTGCAATCACCATGTGCAGTGATTTTGGAGCCCCCCAAAAGTAAAGACTGTCACTGTTTCCATTGTTTCCCTATCTATTTGCCATGAAGTGATGGGACTGGATGCCATGATCTTAGTTAAAATTTTTTTTTTCTTTTTATTGTATCACTTTAACTTTCAACAATAAAATCTATACTTCCTCCCAATTATCCTGCTTTAATTTGTCAGCTCTTACTGCACTCACCATTCCTATCAAGGGAGTTCAAGTATTAGAATTCAGCAAAGCAAATTGTAGGGTGTAGATGTGGGGGAAGTATAGCCACTCCTAGGTTTACTAATCCTCTTTAAATGGTGCTTTGCTTCATGAAGGGCACAGTTGTCCCCAAATACTTAAACATATGTATTTATTGACAGAAATTGAGGAGGCAGTGAGTGTATTCTGATATATGGTCATATCAAATATAACTTGGTTAGAAGAGAGATAAAAGAGAAACTTTGTCATGATAGTCTCTTTGCATGATGTCATTTGGTTTTTGTTAGCAAAAAAAAAAAAAATTCTATAAATGATATGTTTATTTACTTGTGAACAAGACACAGTCAAATTTTGTATCAGGTCTCTCTGCACTGTCCCCTGAAGGAAGGCCCCTTGTAAGTGATGATGTGCTGAAAGTCACAAAGAACTGTTAAAATTTAACTTCTGCTGAGAAAATAGTGTACTTGTTGGATATGTGTGTGAAATGCATTAAATCCAGATGAGACTGGTATTTCTGTCTCCATTAGCAACAAACACCCAAGAGAATGAAATGTTTAACTTAAAGAAAAGATTGCTTGTGATCAGAATGGCAATTTCCTCAAGAGTGGCCAAAATGCAGACAACTATACCACCTGGATATGTTTCAAAATTTTAGTTCCCACCATCCTCCTGAACATTTTATGTGCACAAGTCTATGACTTCCAAAAACAATTTACTGTTACATCTGGGAAGAAATTTCTTCATTCTTAAAAAAATATTATTTCAAGAATTGCTATTTAGAACTTGCAAGTTTTGTCATCAACCATCCCTACAAATTAACCTTTTGCTTTTTTGTTTATCATAGGTAATTTTTGAAATACTCTTGTATCTCTGGCTCACCCCAGCAGTTTCTATACATGTGCCATTTGTGTAACAGTGGACTCCATACATAAATGAGGAAAAGTTCCTCCAGTCCATTGCATGTGACGTCACTAGAAGACTCAGTGGAAGGACTCTCAACTCAATAAAATTTGTGAGTATAATTGAAATGACTGGTTGAACCTCTACTGATATTAAATCATTGAGGTTTTTTCAACTTAACAACGTGTTGAAAGAAATATTGACATGAAAGTCACTCAGTCGTGTCTGACTCTTTGTGACCCCCATGGACTGTACAGTCCATGGAATTCTCCAGGCCATAATACTGGAGTATGTACCCATTCCCTTCTCCAGGGGATCTTCCCAACCCAGGGAATCAAACTCAGGTCTTCCACACTGCAGGCAGATTCTTTACCAGCTGACCCACCAGGGAAGCCCATCAGGGAAAGAAAGATTAAACAGAACAATAAACAATATTGTGAGATAAATACATGCTAATTCTTTCAGATATTGTTTGCTGTGGGAAGGAAAAAAAAAAAAAAAAAAGACGATGGCTTAGAGCAAACTTTTATTCACTCATAGTTCCACAAGTCAGCAATCTGAGCTGGGCTCAACTGAAAAATTCTTCTGTTGCTGTCACCTGAGATCACTTATGTGGCTGCCATGATATGGCAGCCCAGTTAGAACTGAATGGCCTACAATCCCCTCACTCACATGTTGAGTGGTTGGTGCTGCTGCAAGTGGGGGCTTTAGGGACAATAGGACTGTTTTCTCATAGTCTAATAAACATGTTCAGGGTTTTCATGTGGCCGTCTCAAGGAAGCTAAAACAGGACAAACCTCAATGTGCAAGTGTTTTAATTGTTGCTTTCTTCACATCTGTAAGTATTCCATTGTCCAAATTTATCTCCTAAGTCCTGTTTCTTAATAGGAGGTTCAAGAAGATCATGTTGCAAAGTGACTTAAATGCAGTAACAATTTGTCCTCTGCTGCTGCTGCTGCTAAGTCACTTCAGTCGTGTTTGACTCTGTGCAACCCCATAGATGGCAGCCCACCAGGCTCCCACCATCCCTGGGATTCTCCAGGCAAGAACACTGGAGTGGGTTGCCATTTCCTTCTCCAATGTATGAAAATGAAAAGTGAAAGTGAAGTTGCTCAGTCGTGTCCGACTCTTAGCGACCCTATGGATTACAGCCCACCAGGCTCCTCTGTCCATGGGATTTTCCAGGCAAGAATATTGGAAAGGGGTGCCACTGCCTTCTAGTCACAAATTATCCATGTTCCCCCTGAATGCAAAATATTTTTACCCCTCCCATCTAAAGAATGACACCAAAATGTTCACTATTCCTGCAAATATTCATTCCTTCTCATCTTTGCATTCTTTTTTTTCTGCTACACCATGGCATGTGAAACCTTAGTTCCCTGACCATGGATTGAACCCACACATTGGAAGCAAGGAGTCTTAAGCACTCAATTGCCAGGGAAGTTCTCTCATTCCTTTGTATTGTTTCCTCCTAAGGCACCAACATTTGTTTTCATTTGCTACAGTGCTTTGTGTTCCTGGCTTCTGTTTATGGTCTCATCTTCCACTAGAGGATGTGGCAGAGATTAGTGGGCAGTTGATTCAAGAGGGAAATTAGATTATCACCTATCTGAATTATTTATACAATCTCATTTACTTGGAGAAGATAAAAAAACTCCTTCCTCTTTGTTTTTTCTCCTACAACTGCTTTCCTACTAAATCTTCTTCCCTTTCAACTGGATGAATCTTGGGTTGATCTCCTAGCTTTCAGGTATTGGAAGAGCAGCATTTTCAGATATCAGAGGTCCAATCAGAATTGAATCAGAGTTTTGCTTTTACATCTAGCTTAAGCTTTTCAATCTCTCAGAGTTTAGACTTGAATTTCAAATTCCATATATCAGCACTGAATAAAGGGTAAAGGGTGAATTCTTTCATCCTCCAAAGATGTAAAGGAAGATGAGAAAATTGAAAGTAAGGGAAATGGAAAGATGTTTTTGATTGGTGCTGCTGTGATCTAACTTTGCTCCCAACTATGTGGCAGGTACTAAAATATCCGCTACTTCTCTGACAAGACTCCATTGTAGATTATTGTCCTTCCTGGAAAACTTAGCCCAGCAATTCTCCAATTGAGCCAACTCCTATTCAGCTGACTTCTAAAGGCCAAGGCCTTACTTCCTTCTCCTATAATAATTGTCCCTTTTTTCTCGGATGAATCACCTTCATGTCTAGCCTCTTAAATATGGTCCCTTTAAGAAGGTTAGGCTTGACTCCTTTCTGAACTGACTTCTGATCCATAGGAACCCTGACCCACCAAACCCTGGGACCCACTGTCTTCTGAAGCCAATGTCAGACAGGCCTTTTCCTTTAGCCTTTTAAAGAAAGAGGCAAGAATAGCCCCTATAGACCTCAAACTTAGACAAAGCTCAGTTCTTGCAAGATCTCCTTCACTGTGCTTTTCTCTGGCAGCAACAGGAGAAGAGACCATGAGTTTCTGAAGCAGGAAAAGCATCCCACTGGAGTAAGTGTCAATCTTCCTTTCTGGTAAGCAGCTTACTGTCTTCAGAGTTGTTTCTAACTTCCGCTCTGGTTTGAATTGCATAGAATCACTTCCTGTCTCTCCTCCAAAGAGAGGGGAAGGGAAATGCCTGAACACTTCAAATGAAAAAAGCCTATTGAACAGCCTATTACTTAAATATTTATTTATTTAGCATTTCCCCCCTTCTACATACTTAAGTTCAATTTCTAACCTAGCAGACCTTCTGAAGTAACTATCATTACTCTTCTTGTTTATCATGTGTCTGTTGTGTGCAGATTTACATATTTGTTTGTGCAGGATGGTGGTACCAAGAGATACTCTTCTCAATCTAATCAGAAAACAGAAGACTCTTTTCTCTGTTGTATTTTGCGATTGGTGCTGCAAGCATTTATCTCTGCAAGACTCACTTCTCCGTTTCTGCATTAGCCAAAGTTCTGTACTTCCCCTCTGGGATTGTGACTGATATGCAAGATCAGAGGTTGGATAGCTGTGTGAAAATATCGTATGGCATCTGATATTAGCAAGAAGTAGATAACAATCAATGAATTCACTTCAAAAATTATTTAACACTAGTTACTAAATAAGAACCTTTGAAATGCTCTGATAACTTACATTTCTTCTATCAGAAGATCTTGAGGAATGTTTTTCCAAATTTTATAAATAATTCTAACAATGTTTTTAAAATCACCAGTAATAAGGTGTGAAGCTGAACTAAGCTTTTCTAAAACCATCAATAATGAAGCATTTCAATTGACAAAGGACTGAATTATCTGAGAAAAGATTGAATTATTATACTATGATTTCTAAAGTAAAGATAATATAAAATGTTGTCACGTGAAGAGGTAATCAAAGAATAGGCACCAAATATCAGGAAAAAGGACTTTCCTGGTGGCTCAGTCAGTAAAAGAATCTGCCTGCAATAGGGAAGACGTGGGTTCAATCCCTGGGTTGAAAAGAACCCCTGCAGGAGGGCATGGCAACCCATTCCAGTATTCTTGCCTGGAGAATCCCCATGGACAGAGGAGCCTAGTGGGCTACAATCCATGGTGTCACAAAGAGTCAGACATGACTAGTGACTAAGCATAGCACAGCATCAGGAAAAATATGTACATAAAACATAAAACAGAAATGTCTCTAGTAGTTTATGAATTAAAAATATTTGTTTCTCTGGATGTTGTGATATTTGCAGTTAGCTTTTTAAAAATGTATAGCATTTCATGGTTTCTTTTCATTTTCAATTTTGTATATAAATTTTATTGTAACTGTATTTTTAAAAGAGGGTCCCCTGGATTACATAAGCTTCAGGTCCCACAAAACTTGGATTTATCCCTGTCCCTAGGGTACATAGATAGATAGATTGATGGATAGATAGTCTTAAAAAAGTAAACAGCTGTCTAGTTCACATCAGCTTCTAGGAAGTAATATTAATAAAGGCAGACAATACCCAACCCATACAGGGTTTTATGGGTTAAAATCAATATTTCAGTGCAACCAGCTTGCACTTAGGCACTGACTAGGAGCCAGTGCAAACACACAGATGACTCACATAAATAAAGCAAATGTCCTAATGGAGGACATGTGAAAATTAAGACAAGAACAAAATCCCACTTAAGAAAAATATCTGAAGAAGCCAATCCCCTTTGTAGGGATGGTACATTCTCAGGAAAACCTTGGGACACATTAAGAGGATGGCCTCCCCACCCTTTCCCGTAATCGGCTCTCCGGTGTTCTTAGTAAAGGGGAGATGGATTTAGAAGCTATTTGGATTTGGAGAGGATTGGTCTGAAGATAGATTTATAATTAGATTAAAAAAGTTTCAAGCATAATATTACACTATTTTGACACTCAATAAAGAAATCCCATTTATTAAAATAGAAATTCAGGTTTTTGTTTATTTACTTTTTAATTAAAGGCCTTTCATCATTTCTGGGTTACCACTGGCTATCGTGTTTGGACTGAATTGTCTTCATTGTCTCTACTTTTCAGAAGTTAACAGCCTGTTCTGAAACAATATGCTTTGGGATTAGATTCAGTTTACAAAGATTTCCCTGAGAAGACTTTCCTTAATATTCTTGACAAAAGAATTTCAGTTGCTAATAAGTCTTGGGCAGTATTTTTATAATTTTGAGTAAAAATTTTAATTTTCTTTGTTTTAAATAAATACATCTCTGAAATGGAATTCCCTCAGTTCATGAATACATAGTGCAAAATTTCAAAACCTCTGAAGATAACCAAATCTATATTTGTATGCCAACACTACCCCTTCTCAGATAAAAGACCATGGGGCAAGTGGTTTCAGCTCTCTAAGCCTCACTAAATTCATCTTTAAAATGAAACTTACATGGAATCTAAGTCCTTATCCTAAGTGACACGTTTAAGTCCTTGTCCTAAGTCCTTATCCCTAAGTGAGAGATAAATATGACCACAGGTGAAAATATATTAACACAAGCCATTATAAAATACTTAAAAGCTTTGTAAAGCTCCTTTTCTACTTTTTATTTTCAGAGTTAATTGAAGTTAATGTGCTGCTAAAATGCTGGTCTGAAACTTTGGGGAAAAATTCTTAAAGGAACTAAGAAGAATGTCTAACACAATGATGAAAATATAGCAAATAGAAATAAAGAAAAGTATCTGCTAACTCAGAGGAGTTAGTCTGTGTGTGGAGCAGATAGGAAGTGTTTATGTTTTTGTTTCTTTTAAAAAAGAAGATGAGAACAAAGCAATATTATTTTCCTGGGGTACTGTGCCTCCTCTATTTTATTATAGATGGCTTTTAGTGAGTTGAGCAAGAAAATAAACAATACATTAAATACACTTTGTTTCTGTTAGGGAGCTTTTTAAGGCTGTAATTCAGATATTCCAATAAAGAAAACCAAGACTGTAACCTATTCTCAAGGACCTGAAAACAAATATTCTGATTTAAATCACATACACATACCATATTTCTATTTTTTCTTTTTTTCCAATAGGACAGAGAGGGGATAAGGCTCAAAATTTTCCTGGTGGTGAAGGAAATTACAATTGATGAACCAGGGCTTGCTTTAATTATTCTTTTTGACTACTCCAGTGGTCATGTATGGATGTGAGAGTTGAACTATAAAGAAAGCTGAGCTCTGAAGAATTGATGCTTTTGAACTGTGATATTGGAGAAGACTCTTGAGAGTCCCTTGGACTGCAAGAAAATCCAACCAGTCCATCCTAAAGGACATCGGTCCTGGGTGTTCATTGGAAGGACTGATGTTGAAGCTGAAACACCAATACTTTGGCCACCTGATGCAGAGAGTTGACTCATTTGAAAAGACCCTGAGGCTGGGAAAGATTGAGGGTAGGAGGAGAAAGAACAAGCTTAAAGTACTAAAACGACCAAAAAACTTGCAAGTGACTAACATGCAGAAAGCAAGATCTGTTTTAGGTGTGTTAATAAATATACTGTTTCTTTAGAAGAGGTCAATACACTTTAAAAAGCAAGATATCTCAAGACTTTCTGTTGCTTGCAATTTTTCAAATGGTAACACTTTTATTATCACTTTGGCACTGTTATAGCTTCCAATATGATTACAAATTTGGAGATAAAGCAAGTTTTCCCCGAATTGCATAAATTTTATTTAGATCTACCTATGTACTTAACGTGATATTCTCTACTAAGTTGTTGATACTCTCTACCAAGAGTTGTTGATACTCTCTACTAAGTGCAATAGAGATCTTTACAGATGCAAAATAAATGAGCTCCAGAAAGGCAGTTTTTAATGTAATATCCATGCATTAAACAAATCTACATTAAGGCAAAAGCTATTTTGTCCTTTAAGACTGTTGTATAAAGGAAAGAAAGGAGTGGGATGTTAGCTACCGCAGTAGTAAGCATTGCAGTTCATCTAGGGTATATTTTGTGGACCCTCATATGGTGTCATAACAATTTGTTTTTCCATGAGAATCCAAAATGTCTTCTTACATCAGTGAGAAACACTTTCTTCATATTCCCAAATGAGAAACATAGGAAGGCCTTGCAAATCCTATGTTCCAGAGGAACATCACTATAGAGCCCTTAAGTTATTGGACTAAACACATCACTTTCCTTCCTGTTTCCTGGCTCCTGATTTCTCTTCCTATCTCTTGTCCATAGTTCCCTTATCTTTCCTCTCCACATGAACCAAAGAAAGAAGAGCTGAAGCAAACGTTCTGAACAGTTTTCTCTTCTCAGCCCCGATCCACATTCCTGGTTCAAGTTTTCCTTTTTAAACTCTTTTTTGAAAAGGTGACCTCCTTCTCTTAGTGTATTGACTGGGAGGACCAGATCTGGTCCTTGAAAACTGATTCCTACCAGAGGACTGAAGATGGAGGATCAGTAGCTAACAGGGGGGCTGTTTTCCACCCCAATGTCTTCATAGCTAAATAATCATTGTTTTGGGGACACAGCTTTATTTCTTAACCTCCAAATATCTATTCAACAAGCACCAATACCTGTCATATCCTGTGTTCGCTTCTAGGAATATAAGATGAGTTGGATATGAGCCCTGCTCATAAGTGTCTTTCAATTTAACATAATTACGGCTGAATAATCCAGGTACACATGGTTATAGTGATTATGTTTTCAAAGATGTTCATAACAGTATCTCCCATCCTACATGTCCCTTTGCAATGAGATCTTGCCCCTCTTCTAATTTCTCCTTTCTTTGAATTCAGAATTGCTCTGTGAACTATTTTGACCAACAATATGTAATGAAAGTAATATTGCATAGTGCCAAAAGCCAGGCCTTACATGTCTTTTTGGAACACTCTCTCAGAAACCAGTCATCATTCTGTGAGGAAGCCCAAAACCCAAGTGCAGAGGCCTAAGTGGAGAAAACTGAAGCTTTCATATAATAGTCCCAACTGAACTCTCACTCAGAAGGTTGCCCCAAATGTTGGCCATGTGGATGAAAGCATTTTTGGATTTCCAGTCAGTCTGGCATCCTGTAAAACACCATATGAATCAAAATAACTGTGCAGGCAATACATGCAATTATGAAAACCATACATTATTGTGGTTTAAGCCAGTAAGTTTTGGGGTGGATTGTCATGCATCAACAAATAACTTAAAACAATAGGTATGTAACTTAGATTTATTTTTCTGTAACTGATCTCTTACTCCTTAATACATAAATAAATGAATGTGTGTATATGATAGCATACTGTAATTGAGTAAATATGAATTTCCTTTTAGTTCACAAAGAAGCAACACTACATACACAATCAGTTCATTGTACATCAAGATGGAGAAATATTATTTCACTTTCTATTTAAGAATTCTGGAAACACTGCTGTAAACCAGGCATACTTCTTGGTACTGAAGAAGAAACTAGGGCCCCCACCCTTAATAATTCTCGGTCTAGTGAAAAAGATGGACAATTGCACTTAAAAAATAAATGATGTAGTACATTGAAGAATGTAGCTGACCCTTTTGATACCCCATCTTCACATCTCTTGAGTCCACTTCTAAATTCAGTTCCATTTGTGCAGAAATTTCCATGTGAACTCAGACTCACACTGCCTTGGCAGGGATCTTACTCAAGCTCCTGTCTTC
The DNA here is from genome assembly GCA_006410935.1 of Redunca redunca. Lineage (NCBI taxonomy): Eukaryota > Metazoa > Chordata > Mammalia > Artiodactyla > Bovidae > Redunca > Redunca redunca. The sequence continues at coordinate 205,593 of SJYQ01005150.1, read as the reverse complement.
CATCTTTCTGCTTTTTACCTTAGGCGCGTCTCCACCACAATGGAAGCCTCTGCTTGAACATTTAAGGGAGTTTAAGCTCCAGGGGGCAACTCTCCACCAATGAGGGAAGGCAGGCAGTGAATAATGGAAACCAGCCTCATCCTTCAAATGGACAATTCTGGGAAACATTCCGCTTGCTTCTCAGAGATTCCATGAGAATTAAGCTCCTGGTGCTTTCTGAGGCACTCTCAATAATGAACACTTAAATATGAATTTTTCTTTCTTCCACAGGTCCCAGTCTCTTTTTGTCCTTCTCTCTTCTCAGATAAACTACCTGCATCAAGATTCGTTTCAGTCTCTGTTTTGACTGAACTCAAGACAAAACAACGAACAGTGCTCTGGGAGCACGGAGGAGGCCTACTTGAGACTGGAATAAGATAAATAAGTTGTCTTTAGACTAAAATTATGTCCCACAGAACACACATTGATTGATTGAGTGATTGACAGAAGAAGGTATCATCTTTCTGACCTGAACAATAGGCATTTGATGACTTTAAATCTACAGTACCCAAATTCAAATTGGCTACTTGGAATGGTAAAAGAAGAAAAATCAGAGAGAATAGAATGGTAAAGAATCAGATGAATAAATGCAGTTACCAGATGTTCTTTTTAAATTTAAAATTAATGTGGTGAAAAAGTATATAGTTTGTCATGAGAGCTCATGGAATGGAAAATATTAATAACAAGAATGTCTTACAAATGATGTACTCCCCAAACAGCTGAGTATACAAGATAAATTCAGTTTCAAAGCCCTTGTGTTATTAACAGACTACTCAAGCTTTTCTCACCAGGCTTATGGATTCTCCAGGACCTTCTGTGCATCACCTCACATGGTAAAGATTCATTAACTTCTCTTTTCTATTTTGTTATTGTTTGACCTCTGAATCAATCTGTCTCTGTAGAACTTCCATCACTATTGTTTCCAACAGACCAAATTAAAGAAGAGTAAATTCAATCTGAGTGAGAAACGTTGCACAAATTCTCACTACTTCCAGCAAAAGTAGCAAGGAACAACCGTTCCATTTGATTAGTAGTTCTCATGTTTTAACAAAACGTTTCATGGAGTGTTGCTTTATTGGTGCAGAAGGAATGATCCAGGAGCTAATTATTAATTTCAAATTTAAGTAAAGTTAAATTAAACCAGTATGATCAGGTTAGAGTACAATAGCTCAGAATAGAAATGAACTTTTCTTGAAAAAAGCCATTTGCTTTCCCTTGTGTCACTTACAGCATGCCTAAAGAGAAGGCATAAAAGTTCATCTTCTCATTTCCCTTTGAATTAGATTTATTCATATAGCAAAGTGTGAAGAATCAGGTTTGTGAATGTGTGAAGTGAATCTGAAACATACATGGGCCACGTGTTTCTTTAAATACTCTACTGGGTTGGAGGGATTTTCACTTGTGAGTAGTTTGATTTTACAGTGAGTGAGTGATTAATGGAAGAAGATATCATCTTTCTGATTTTGATTTTACTCAACATAAGTAATATTTACAGATACATTTTACAGTCATGCTAATTGTTATATTACATAAAAACCAAATTTGTGAATTGTGCCACATATTTGATGTTTAATCTGTGTATATTTGAAAATATACTTTTACTATAAATTATGTAGTAAACTGAATTATGATGTTTTCATTAGAATTTCTGCAAGTCATTTGCAACATACATAACAATATATTTTTTAAATGCTATTTCTCTTAACGTGTTTTGCCTGTTTTCTGTTTCAAGCCAAATAGTAAAGGCATTAAAAAACAAAATACCTGTATGTACTTTTCACTTTGTATAGCTCAGCTCTTAAATTTTATTTATCATACTTTTTTTTCAAACCTGCCTTATGAAGCATAATAAAGCTTTGAATCTGGAACTCTGCTTCTCAGTGGTTTCAGATTGCCACTCAGCTCCAGCGTAAATAACTAAAATTGCTGTAATGAAGACCATTCCCCAAAGATGCATTTAATTGTTTGCTTCACTCTTGTTTTCACCTACTCTGAATTTCTAAATCTTAGGTCAGGGAGATTCCACATTATTTAGTGGTCTAAGAATAACAATTCTCACCATTATCACAACCCACCCAGAATTCAGTATTAAACAGAACTGAAAGTCAGAGATTTTACTCTGCTTCATTCACTGCCACATCCCCGGGGGCCAAAATAATTCTGGCACATAGTAGGAACTCAAAAAAGTTTTTGAGCAAATAACTAATATTGGACTGTTAACTAAAATAAGTTTTTATTAATTTTTGAGAAGTACTTGATAAACAGGATCAGATTTTTTTCATTTTAATTTTGAGTTGTTCAACTGGCCCTCTAGCCAACAGAGAACCCATCATTTGTTAAACTGTTTTGAAGCTTTACAAACCCCAAAGCTCAGCTGGTAAACTGAGCTTGGTAGAGCTCATCATTGTGATACCTTGATACCTCTCTCACCACAGCCCTCGGGGTAACCAGGATGAACCTGGTGGTCAGCTGTCTGGGGCAGTTTTGAAACATTGTCAATACTGCTGAGCATATTTCATTTTATCTCTGCACCCTCTCACCTCACACATCCCTGTCCAACCTCTACCCCCAAATCTATGTCAGGTCTGAGTCTGATCATCTTCACGGAGTCTGATGTGTTGTATATACCAAATGCTTAGCTACATGAACTACAATAGCACATATATGCACTGATGTTACCTTGGAGTTAGTGGTAAGTCAGCATAACAAAGAACCTCTATCCTGACCTGCAAGTGAGGAGCATTCTCTACATATAATAATGATATTGGAAATATTTTAAAACTCTCTGAGTGGGAAGAATACCTAAGGGTAGGCTAGATGGTAGAATCAAGTAAATGAAACATATACGCTTGCATGCTAAGTTGCTACAGTCATGTCCAGCTCTTTGATACCCTATGGATTATAGCCTGCCAGACTCCTCTGTCCATGGGATTCTCCATGCAAGAATACTGGAATGGGTTCCCATGCTCTCCTCCAGGGTATCTTCCCAACCCAGGGATCAAACCCACATCTCTTATGTCTTCTGCATTGGCAGGTGGGTTCTTTACCACTCACATCACCTGAGAAGTCCAAAAGAAACATATATAGTGATGCAAATATAAGAGAAACATATTTCTTACTCAAAATTAGTTCTGTTGGTCAAGCTGCTCTGAACCATGTTCTTGTATACATGATTTTCAAGGTTGCTTTGGGAAGGTTTCTATCTCAATCATTTGGAAGAAGAAATGAATGATTTTGAGGGATATATTCTTATTGGTCATACTTGGAAACTGTGGCTAGATTCTGATCACATTCAATTTGTAAGAACTCAGTTGCTGTCCGTAACAACAAAGAAGGCAGAGGACATGGTTTGGCCGAAAGCTCATAAAGAAGAAACAGATTGTGGCAGTGATGAACATTCAGTTCTGGTCTCCTGCAGTAGACTGTATAATTGACTGTGGTCCCCAGCTGCTACCCCTCTGGAACCACCACTGCATAATGAGGATTATGCCAAGTCTATTACTACAAGTCTTAAGGCATACCTTTTAGTATACCTTCCTTCTTATATAAAGCCCTACCCATGAAACCTTCTATAAAGATATATAGGCAGAGTAGTTTGTAGTGGTTTCAAGTATAGACTTGGGAGCCAAAAGATTTAGGTGACCTTGGCCGGATTTCTTAACCTCTCTGTACCTGTTAAAATGGGATGAGTAGTATGTATCTTGCACAGTTAAAGTGTGGATTAAGAGTTACATATATAAATACTTCAAAGAGCATGTGGTACTTATCTACTGTAAAACTATTAGCTAATATGATTCTGCCACTATGCTTTCAGAGTCTATGAGATTCTAAGTGTTTCAAAATGATCTTTATGGCTGTCAGGTTGAGGTTCTAGACATTTTACCCCAGCTTTCAAGAAAGAAGATTAAATGTTATCCATTTCACTTATTGGCTTCTTTATGGGACACAGGTTTAGATCAAGGTTTCAAGGTTTGCCTCAGGGGCAAAGAGCTACTTTGGCCAAAGATATATCCCCAATAGTGGAGAAGGCAATGGCAACCCACTCCAGTACTCTTACCTGGAGAATCCCATGGATGGAGGAGCCTGGTAGGCTGCAGTCCATGGTGTCGCTAAGAGTCAGACACGACTGAGCGACATCCCTTTCACTTTTCACTTTCATGCATTGGAGAAGGAAAAGGCAACCCATTCCAGTATTCTTGCCTGGAGAATCCCAGGGACAGAGGAGTCTGTTGGGCTGCCGTCTATGGGGTTGCACAGAGTTGGACACGACTGAAGCGACTTAGCAGCAGCAGCAGCAGCAGTAGCGTATGCCTCCTAGAGATATACCTGATGGTTATTCAAAGCAGAATTATAAAGATCTAGCCATGTCATCCACTGCTGAACAATTCTGATAGATCTTATCTGCTATAGCTCCTAGTGGGTTTAGGGAAGATTTGGTCTGGGCTACTACACAAGAGTTTCCTGTTTTGCCAAGGCTGGCTTCTTTCCTCTCCCTTTCATAGGTGTCCTTAGCCCCTCATTAGCCCTTCATAAATACACTAAATATGGGACATACAAAACATCCTCTCATCACTCAGTGTCTGCTTCTGGAGAATCCAACCTTATAAGAACTGCCACTTGAGATTCTTAAAAGCAAACAACCAACAGGAAAAACCACCAGTCTAGTCTACTGAAGTGAAGTGAAGTTGCTCAGTCGTGTCCAACTCTTTGCGATCCCATGGACTGTAGCCTACAGGCTCCTCCGTCCGTGGGATTTTCCAGACAAGAATACTGGAGTGGGTTGCCATTTCCTTCTCCAGGAGATCTTCCCAACCCAGGGGTTGAACTTGGGTCTCCCGCATTGTAGGCAGACGCTTTACCATCTAAACCAGCAGGGAAGTCTGGTCTACTAGTGACCTCTTATAATGACCTCTAAGCCTAATGAGTTTAAGATTTTTCTGCAAGAAAATTGTAAGCTTCTCAAGGACAGAAACTTGATTATGTAGATAGAGAGGCTCACTTACTTAACACCTTTGTTGATTGACTGATTAATTTAGAGCCTCATGGACATTTTTTATGTTAACATTAATGATATACAAAAATGCTAGCACATAGATTTATTTCTGACTGCTTAATATAGGTACCCCAAATAGAAAACTTAATATAGAATTTATCCTAATTGTAAGAAGGAAAGAAATAGGAAAAGAGTTTCCAAGTCAAAAAAAAAAAGGAACTGTCGCGTCTGTTAACCAAAGCTTTTAGTAGTTATTTACTACTTTGCCCAAATTCTTTGGCCTTCTCTGTCATAGCCAGACAGATAATAATCTACTTAACATGGCTTTATACGTCAATGTTTGTCTCGGCCTTTGAGCATTCAGGCCCAACCAGGCAATGTCCCCAGGAGCCACTGGAGCCTGCTGTAACAGGATCAGCTTCCAGAGACTCTGATGACTCTAACAGTTGAATCTTCTTAATAGTGAACTGAAATCTGCCTCAGTAAAACTTTCAACGGGCTTCATTCTTTTTTACCCTTTGGAAAGAAATCCATAGGTCCGAATTCTTAAAGATTACACTCCTTCAAATATTTTAAGACAGCTCTTGAAATCCTCTTATGCATGTTTTCTTTACCAAGCTAACAATTTTTTGCTTCTTTAAGAGACGAGATTCTCAGATGCTTTCTTTCCCTGGATGCATCCAGTTACTTAAAGTCTATCAGAAGATTGTGGCAGCCAAACTTAATATCATACAGCACAGTTCACAGGAATTCTTAGTTTCCTTGTTTTGGACATTTTGTCGCTATTACTGCTGTCTACATTTGCAGAAATTTTTTTGCTCCTTGTTACGTTTTGAGGTCTATTGTAGTGGCATTTCTGTCAGATCTTTATAATTTGACTTCTCTCCAGCTTAATTAGGCATTTACAATATATAGTACTCCTCCCTGCCCCCCATCCTCCTGCCCCAGCAAGGATAGAATTACCTCATTAATATCGTGGAACATGTTTCCCATCTGGCCTTTTTTAAGAAAACATTATAAGTAGGAATCTTACTCAGATGTTGAGTGACATTGTTCCACTTAGTGAATACTGGCTCTGTGTGTATACACTTTATGGGCTCTCTGGGATCACTGCATATAAAATACAATCTATGAAACAGAATTTTTACTTTTTCTATTAAAATTTTATTTTTATACAGGTAAATTAATTCAGAAGAAGGGAAATTACCCCCCAAACCTTCTGGAAATTCACAGCAAGGTTGCTATTGTTATTGTTTGTGGATTTTGTTGTTTAGCCTAGATTTTATATTTTGTTTATAATGGACTGAGTCTATACACCATTCTAATCTTAGGGTCTAGCTTCTTCATAATTGCTTCAGAAATGCTGTCCTGTGGGACAGCTAGAACAAGAAATTGTGTAAATTAAAAAAAAAAATCTAAATTTTATGCAACTTCACAGTCTGGTATCAGGTAAAGCTGAGAACTAATTTTGCCAACTACTGACACATATAATACACCATTTAGTGGTTTATTTCCTACAAAAATTTGATTATCATTTCCTTATTTATAAGAACTGATATTTCCAGAGGTTCAACATATGACAGTGAAAGTTAGTACGTATTCGCAGGTTGTTTCATATCAGCCTTGAACTGAAGTTTCATGAAGCTTTGTTTCTCACCAAAGCAGGCTGAGTGTCACTTAGGAATTCATGAAAGGAAAATGAACTTCGTAAGAGACATTTTTCCAGAGCAAATTTTTCTTGGGGTCCAGAAGGTTTTTTTTTCTAATGAAGACCGTTGTTTCAGGCTTTAAAATTCTGAAATCTCCCTTCTAGAGCACAACTCAAAATTCCTTGAAGGAAGTGACTGTGTCATGCTCATCTTTGTAGCCTCAGTCCCTAGCATGATGTTGATAATGAGGAGGCCCTAAAGAGATGCTTGTGGACTGAGTGAATAATGAATGAATGAATAATAACTAGTGCCAACTGTGAAAGTGAGCATCTTGTGACAATCATAGGCATTACATCAAAAGGGAACAGAAGCAAGTGAGAAGAGATGATCAGGGGAGCTACAGAGGAGGAGACGCAATTGGAACATTGTTTGGGAGACCAGAAGAGGAGAAGATGAAGCAGGTGGGTGGGAAATCACCAAGGGCCACAGTAGATAGCAGGACTGGGAGGCAATCAGCAACAAGAGCAGGAAGTGAGCCAGTGAGCTGCTGGGAAGTCTCTACCACGGAAGGGATGTGCACCATGTGTGGAAACAATGTGGGAAGACAGCTCTTAGTATACAGAGCATATGTAGATTGTTAATTGGGGGATTTGAAAATTGTATTTGGTATATAAAATTAATAAAGATGATGAAAAATTAAAACTAAGAACAAGGAAATGGATGCAAAGAAGTCCTTAACTACATGTGTTTAATGATCATAACAATTTATTATAAAATGCTTAGAGCTACAGTCATGCTCATGGGATGAATGATTTTCACAAAATAAAAACAGCTGTGGGAAAATCACAAACTGTAACAATATCAATAAAAGCAATAAAATGAAAAGATGTACCTTGAAGTATTATTCAATTAGATGATGCATATACAAGTAGCTTTTATGCTATATATGATTCAATTAAATTGCAATTATTAAAAAGTTGAACATATAAACAATATCAGCCAACATAACACATGAACTTTTTTAATGCATTGGAATATCTTAATCAATATATACTTTAAAAAAGGTTGTATTATACTTTCTGCTTTACAACTTGCTATAGAACAAGAATAAAAAATGCCACGTGGATAGGGTGGAGGACTCCAGGTTTCACATGATAGCATCTGCACTGTGACTAATAGAGATGGATCACTATTGGTTAGGAGTAAAAGCTGATGGCAACATTGGCCATAAACGAAAGGCAAATTTCATAGCAGAATCTAAAACATATAAACATCTATTGTGTATTGTTACCCATATTTCTAGAAAATCTTTCTTCAATTTCTTTTTGGGAATTTAAAATTTCTCTTAAAAAAGAATTAGCCAGGATGTACATGATGGAAGCATTTCACTTTTCTTCGAGAATATGTGTGTAAATTTTTCAAGTTCTATATGTTTTATCACATGTCAATAGATTTTTAAAAATGTTTATCTAATTTATAAAAAATGTTTTATTATTTGTGAAGGAGAACACTAACCCAAGTTATTATAACAATATAATGTGTGGTTGAATTAATACTGTATTCTGCATTTGCACAGAATTGTTTTTTAGTTAAATTTTTTCTCACATTTTATTTCTTTTCCTCCGTGCAATTCCATGAGATAAGAAGATTATGTGAAATAATCACCATTTCAGAGCTAAAGAAACTGAGAAATAACAAAGTTAAGTATTTTGATTAATGTCATACTATTACTTGATTTTCTAGGGCTCTAAGAATTTTTTTTCAAATTATCTTTCTTTGAATCCCACTCAGAATTTCCTGCCCTCCGTTTCTACTTGTCCTTGTCACAAAGGGCTGAACAGAGTCTGAGCAGAAGACAGACAAATCAGTGTAAAACAGACAAATAATAACTACTCCTTCTTGAGTTCATATCTCTAAATCCCAAGCAGGATACTTTTCTCATTTTAAAAAAGAAAGAAGTATTAGTATATTTAGCCATAATGATCACATTGATTCTACCAATAATAATCATCTTCAACAGAAATTAAGCAATCATCTTTTGGGGAAGAAATAAGAATAAAATGGTGGGATTGTAATGGAACAACTTAATTGTTAAAGCACTTGACTGTCATCTTCCCTGATGAGAATGCTTTTAATGCATTTTATAGATTTTAGAAATATAGGTGGTGGCATGTCCTTGTAGAAAAAGACCACATATCATTCCAGTAATCCTTATCATCTATCACCATAAACACTCTCTTTTTCTGAAGGATCCAGCTCATGAATTTTTCAATATCATTTTTTTTCATAATAGTTTTGATTTTTTTCTTTCACTCTCCATTATGCCATTAATATAATTCCATAGAGGCCTTTTCAAGTAGAATGAGAGCAGCACTTAATTACCGGAATTAGAAATGACAAACATCACAGATTTTATCTAGTTGATCTTCTTTAAGTACTTCTCTGTGTAAATTTGAATAATCTTGAATCTGTGACATTTAACTTTTTACAAAGATGTCTGAAATGATTTTTTAAACTTATTCATTCAATTTCCCTGAGAAAAGGGAAACATTTTTTTCCTTAATATAAGCCATTGAGTAATATGATTAGAATAGGTGCCATCAAGCAAACATTAGCTTTTGTCTCCAGTAAAAAATATTCTTTTTTCCTTTTCTAAGGTTGGTTCCCATTCATTATCGTCAATAAAATTTTCAGCTAAATAAGTTACGGCAGTTTGGGTTATTCGGTTGAAAGTTACAGAAATTGGCTAGCATAAGCAGGAAAACTTGTTGGAAGAATAAGAGGTAGTTCCAAGAATCAATGGAAAGATAAACCAGGTTGCAAAAAAAAAAGACAGGAAAAAGATCATCTATGAGTGATTAAGTGTCACAAACCACTCAAGTGTCTCATCAAGGCTCTCCCTTGAAATGAATGAACTTAGGCCATTTTCTCTATTGATTCTTTCAAGAGTCAAAGTACCAACAATGAGAATCTATTGGCCAAGACTGGTCACATACCACACCTCCATTAGTGCAAGCCAAGACAGCTTGATTTCCAGTTTTATTAAGACTCTATAAAATGAGGGAGAGGCAATGATTCTAAACAAAAGGAGAATGCTCTTAGCAAACGTAGGGGGAATAGATAATCAAGCAGAAAAAGCAGCAGCAGTAACAACACATGTCCCAAATCATAACTCATAATCCAACCTCTTTAAAAATAAATATAATATCAGAAGCTAATTAAAATGCTAGACATGTATAACTTCCCTTTTTTCTGTGGCCAGATTTCTCAAACTCAGAATCTATTGTTACTCTATTTAACTCCTAAGCACCTGCTACTTTTTAATTTCCAGCAATCAACCAACAGCACCTACATCTTTACCAAAATCACTATTTTAAGGTGTCTAGTCATTTACTTTTAGCAGAAACCAATGGCCTTTCTTCTCTCCTCCATGGAAGTCTCAGTAGCACCCAATTCTAAATGACCACAATATATATTACTTTTTTATTATTTGACAAAAATTTTGTTACGTTCTTATTATGTAGCAGCTACTTCCTAAAGTATAAATTATGAGGACTGCCAGACTCTTGAGGGGCTCCCATTTAAACAGAATTTAAAGAATTACAGCATTATGTACCACAGGATCACAGAATAAGGCACTGATTGGCACACACAAAGAAGAATCTTACTGGACATGGAAAGACAGTGTTCTGGGCAGAGAAAAAAATGCATACAGAGAAATTAAATCATGGTATATGACAGGGAAATTCACAGCATAGCAGAAAACCATGATTCAAGTTAAGAGTATAAGGAGCTAAATTCATGTAGATTGAAGAGTTTTGTTGAAAAGGCACATGTCTGACCTATGAAGGAACTTAAATGACTCATAGCCTGTAGTCAACGAGAAAACACCTAAAAGCTTTAACACAAAGTAATAATCAAACGCGGGTTATGAGAAAACTCCTATAGTGACTTGCAAACACGGGACCAGCGTAAGAATGAAGTTCAGTTCAGTTCCGTTGCTCAGTCGTGTCCGACTCTTTTCGACCCCATGGACCTCAGCATGTCAGGCCTCCGTCCATTACCAACTCCTGGGGTTAATCCAAACTCGTCCTGAGTCGGTGATGCCATCCAGCCATCTCATCCTCTGTTGTCCCCTTCTCCTGCCCTCAATCTTTCCAAGCATCAGGGTTTTTTCCAGTGAGTTAGCACTTTGCATCAGGTGGCCAAGGTATTGGAGTTTCAGCTTCAACATCAATCCTTCAAATGAACACTCAGGACTGATCTTTGGGATGGACTAGTTGGACCTCCTTGCAGTCCAAGGGACTCTCGAGTCTTCTCCAACACCACAGTTCAAAAGCATCAGTTCTTTGGAGATCAGCCTTCTTCACAGTCCAACTCTCACATCCATACATGACCACAGGAAAAACCATAGCCTTGGCTAGATGGACCTTAATTGGCAAAGTAATGTCTCTGCTTTTGAATATGCTATCTAGGTTGGTCATAACTTTTCTTCCAAGGAGTAAGTGTCTTTTAATTTCATGGCTGCAGTCACCATCTGCAGTGATTTTGGAGCCCCCCAAAATAAAGTCAGCCACTGTTTCCACTGTTTTCCCATCTATTTGCCATGAAGTGATAGGACCGGATGCCATGATCTTGGTTTTCCAAATGTTGAGCTTTAAGTCAACATTTTTACTCTCCTCTTTCACTTTCATCAGGAGGTTCTTTAGTTCTTCTTCATTTTCTGCCATAAGAACGGAAGGAGGAAGGCAATGTAGCGCTATTGCAACTATCCATACCCTCCTGCCCCAAGTAATACTGGTACAGATTAAGGTAGCTGTGTTAATTTCCTGAAGCTGCTGTACAAATTTTCACACTTGGTGGCTTAAAACAACAGAAATTTTGGAGGCTAGGAGTTGAAGTTCAGAGGTATTGGTAGGGCTGTGCTCCCTTTAGAGATTCTGTAGGAGATTCTTTCCTTGTTCCTTCCAGCTTCTTGTAGCTGCTGGCTTTCCTTGGCTGTGGCCATATCACTCCAATCTCTGCTTTCATCTTCACACCACCTTCTGCTCTTCCACCTTTCAAATTTCTCCTGAGTTTTCTTATAAGGATATTTGGATCATTGGATTTATGATTTACCTGGATAATACATTGCAGTTGGATTTTTTTTACTATCTGAGCCACCAGGGAAGCAAACTGGATAATACAGGATGATCTTTTCATCTCAAAATCCTTAACTTAGTTATACCTTCAGAGATTTTTTTTTCTTGTTCAAATACAGCAATATTCACAGGTTCCAGGAGTTAGACTGGAAATATCTTTTGGGAGGCTAGTATTCAATTTACTATAGCAGTACAATGGAAATTAAAAAAAGAGAGAGAGAGAATGACACATTTGATGGGGGACTGATAAAACCCTTTGAGTAACTGATGCTATGAAGAACAATATTGAAGGACAATTTTAAAGCAGATTGAAATATTGAGTATGACTCTTAGATTTCCAACTTGAGGGCTAAAGGAGAAACTGGTGTTTTGTTTTGTTTTTGCCTGCCTGTAACTTTTATCACCTTTTCTTAATTTCTGCAGCTCTATTTTGGAAAGGATGATTTTGTGTCCAGATGATATCACTTACTTTCTAAGACTCTCTTGGCTTCCTAGGTGGTGCTAGTGGTAAAGAACCCGCCTGCCAAGGCAGGAGACATAAAAGACGCAGTTCAATACCTTGGTCAGGAAGATCCCCTGGATAAGAAAATGGCAACTACTCCTGTATCCTTGCCTGGAGAATCCCGTGGACAGAGGAGCCTGGTGGGCTACAGTCCATGGGGTTGCAAAGAGCAACATGACTGAAGCAACGCAGCACATAAAACTCTCTTGCTGTGGTTATGCTTATGGCCAAATTCTGTAAACAAGAGTCTTCTGGAGGCAGTTTAAGAATGCTTTTGAAAGAGATTTAACTGAGCAGATATGCTCTCTTCACACATTTGCCCTTTACATTTGAACTTCCGCCTAACAGGAACAGTGATACAATCAAGAATCTAAGTGAAGTGCCATCTAATGAACATGAGGCTGAAAGCTAATGCTAAGGATGGTAGAACAGAAACGTGCAAAGAACCTGAGTCACTCCTGGGGATGCTACAGGAATATTGCTCCAGTCTGAGACACAGAATTTTTGTTATTTGAGATAAAAAGAATTAAACCAAAACATGCAGGAAGAGAACTTCCCTGGTGGCTCAGATGGTAAAGAATCTGCCTGCAATTTAGGATATCTGAGTTTGGTCCTTGGGTCAGGAAGATCTCCTGGAGAAGGGAGGGAATGGCTACCCACTTCAGTACTCCTGCTTGGAGAATTCCATGGACAGAGGAGCCTGGTGGGCTTCAGTACATGTGGTTGCAAAGAATAGGACACAGCTGAGCAACTAACACACACACACACACACATATATATGAAGATGAGGGAGGAAAAAAATAGGAAGGAGCAAATAGAAAAAAAGAATTTGCAAAGATTTACAAGAAGTTTCAGAGAGGCAAAGATAAAGCAAGAAAGTGATATTTAGAAGCAAAAAAAATAAAAAAGAGAGAGAGAGAGAAAGAGAGATGTTTCCAAATATTTCTCTCCTTTTCAGAGCTCTCTTCAATTACTTACAACTTAAACCAATATTTATTGAATGCTTACTGTATATATATGTTTACTGATCACAATGTACTTTTTTCTATACATTTACATTTATCAGTACTTCTTGGAGAATTTTATGGCATTAACTGGAGATTCTTAATCCTGATCTCTCCCTTTCCAATTACTCACATATCTTTCCTTTCTTTTCTTCCTATGACCAGGGACTAAAACTTTTCATAATCATTTTGGTTCTAAGAAAAAGTTTCACCTTAATTTGCTTTCTGGTATTTAGGCTCAATTGTATGTTTTGTCTAACTATCTGAAGTTAAAAAAATTATTAGAAATGTAAAAACAAGTTATATAAATTTACTTTAAAATAATAGAAGAATCTCTTAATGGGAGTTCATGTTAATGTTTGATCCTGTCTTTTATCACATAGGAAATAGTCAAGAAAGCAGAAAATATACTTTCTTATGACTAGATTACAATGACTTTGATTAATTAACATGCCCATGAAATTAAACTATATGTTGAAATGAAAAAAGAAAATCAGCTCTAGATTACTCTTCCCCAAAAAACCCTAAGCCAAAGCAAAAGTCAAGACTAAATTAGAGCCCATGTGAAATATCATTGTTTTTGAAAGGCATATATTTTGAGCAAATTTGTTCTACAATGTGCTCTTGTTATAAAATGATTTCAAATAATTCTCACTGAAGTTACTAATATCACTGTTGCTGAATTACTCTAGAACTAGTGGCTATGGCAGGCTTTTGAATGGGCTCATGAGATATGAGTCAGGAATTCATGAAGGAATTGCTCAGACAGTTCTTATTTCAAGTCCTTTATGTTTAAACAAGTCAATTGTTGGTCGGGACTGTTGTTGGTTGGTCAGCTGTTGCAGTCATCTGAAGGCTCAACTCTGCTGGGTGTCCAGATGGTTCACTCACATGGCTATGGTTAATGCTGGCTACCGGGCCCACCTGAGACACTCCAGCACAGTAGTTCCTAGGTAGCTTAACTTATATGGCAATTGGCATATCCCCAAGTGAGTAACCCAAAAGAACAAGCAAAAATTGCATGATCTTTCCCTAATACTGCCCTGAAAGCCATCCTGGATCACTTCTGTAGCATTCCTGGAGTTACAAGCAAATTACTAAGGCCAGTCCAGATGCAAGTGAAGGGTTGTAGACCTCTTGATTTGATTTTAAAATGCCCGAGAGTTTATCATTATAAAAGTATATTTTTAGCTTTTTTAATGAGTAATATTATAAATTTTTAAGACTAACATATACTCTAAGATATTTACTATTATCTCCTTTCATAATTTTGCTTATAGGGAATAGAAAGATTTATTAGTGCAATATATGTTTATGTTGGTAAATTTCTTACATAACTATGAATAATATAGCCTATTGGGTTTTTACCTTCCTAATTTTTACCCTTGAACCAAATTAAAATAAAAATTAGGGTTAAAGCCCCAATTTATCAAAGCAAAAGGCCACCTTTGGGGATGAAAGAATTAAGAAGTAGTAAAGGTCTTGCTCTTTCAAGCTGTGAACAGCAGTTACTTTAAGTTTTGTCTCTCTAGGAAGAAAAAACAAACATACTTGTTTAAAGAGGAAGAAGAAAGTGTGGTCTTATATTTACACAGGGGATAATTAAGACTTTTTTCTCCATTCTGGGTTGGTTTTCACAGAAACTTCTTTTAAAAACAGGCAAAGAAAACAAATTTTTAAAATTTAGGAATTCATTGAATACCTTTTGTGGATTTATTTTAATCAATTACAACTAGTAGCTCTAGGTTTATTAATATTTTGAAAATTTTTAAATAAAAAAGATATTAACCAATTTTTAGAAAAAAATTTAAAGCAAAGTTACCATTACTTTTATCATAATAACACAAGCAGTTGAGACCCAGCCTTTGTTTATAAATATCCCTCATAATAATTTCAGCTCATTTTAAAACTTTAAATCATCCCTTATTCATATAATTATCACCATTGTCTTTCAAGTTTGCAAAATTAACTTTTCTAAAATTATTTATCATCAATTTACTCTTTATAAGGCCCCATATTAGGTGGTGTATAAAAAGTTCAGATTTCTGTGTCTTGTTTTGTTTCAACATCCATAGATGGAAATTAGTTAAAGCTCAAATGTTATGTCTGTAATGGTGGAAGTTGCAAGTTGATGAAGTCACAGTTATTTGTTAATGTAGCTCGGAACAATAATTGGGCTGTATTTCCAGCATAGAAAAATGATGGTTCCATTTTCTAGTTTTCAAAATCATGATACCTGAAGGAGCTTCTCAAATTGCCAACATCCTCTGGATCATGAAAAAAGCAAGAGAGTTCCAGTAAAACATCTATTTTTGCTTTATTGACTATGCCAAAGCCTTTGACTGTGTGGATCACAACAAACTGTGGAAAATTCTGAAAGAGATGGGAATACCAGACCACCTGACCTGCCTCTTGAGAAACCTATATGCAGGTCAGGAGGCAACAGTTAGAACTGGACATGGAACAACAGACTGGTTCCAAATGGGAAAAGGAGAACGTCAAGGCTGCATACTGTCACCCTGCTTATTTAACTTCTCTGCAGAGTACATCAAGAGAAACGATGGGCTGGAAGAAGCACAAGCTGGAATCAAGATTGCCGGGAGAAATATCAATAACCTCAGATATGCAGATGACATCACCCTATGGGAGAAAGTGAAAAGGAACTAAAATGCCTCTTGATGAAAGTGAAAGTGGAGAGTGAAAAAGTTGGCTTAAAGCTCATTCAGAAAACTAAGATCATGGAATCTGGTCCCATCACTTCATGGGAAATAGATGGGGAAACAGTGTCAGACTTTATTTTGGGGGGCTCCAAAATCACTGCAGATGGTGACTGCAGCCATGAAATTAAAAGACACTTACTCCTTGGAAGGAAAGTTATGACCAACCTAGATAGCATATTGAAAAGCAGAGACATTACTTTGCCAACAAAGGTCCATCTAGTCAAGGTTATGGTTTTTCCAGTAATCATGTATGGATGTGAGAGTTGGACTGTGAAAAAGGCTGAGTGCTGAAGAATTGATGATTTGCACTGTGGTGTTGGAGAAGACTCTTGAGAGTCCCTTGGACTGCAAGGAGATCCAACCAGTTCATTCTAAAGGAGATCAGTCCTGAGTGTTCTTTGGAAGGAATGACGCTAAAGCTGAAACTGTAGTACTTTGGCCACCTCATGCAGAGTTGACTCATTGGAAAAGACTCTGATGCTGGGAGGGATTGGAGGCAGGAGAAGAAGGGGACAATAGAGGATGAGATGGCTGGATGGCATCACTGACTCGATGGAAGTGAGTTTGAGTGAAATCCAGGAGGTGGTGATGGACAGGGAGGCCTGTCCTGCTCCAATTCATGGGGTTGCAGAGTCGGACACGACTGAGCAACTGAACTGACTGACTAACTGAAGGAGCTTCTTGAGAGAGTAAAGTAACTAAGCCAAGATGAAGAGCCAGCATTCAGGAGACAGAAAAGAGAAAGAAGAAGACAGCCTTGGTCTTTGGCATCTTTGAATAGGTAAACTACTGCTTTCCTACTTTTGAACTCTTTCATATGTGAGATAAATACCTATTTCTTAAGGAGATTTTAGATGGATATTCTATTACTTGAAAAAAAAATGTTTATGCATGACAGCATTTACCTTAATTGTAGTATTTCAAACACTCACCTGAGCAAAACAATTCTATTTGCTATTTTGGATATTGGGTATAACCTTGGTATACATTTCTGAGGGATCACTCCATGGTCAATTATATTTTTCCTCAGGTAGAGTGTCTTTAGAAAACAGTGATGAAGATGAATTAATCTAGTGAAGATCAGAGCCCCGTTTGGTGAAGAAGAAGCGTAAAGGCCAAAAGCAGGTGGCAATATCAATGCCTTTGAAAATACTTCTCTTTTTAAATGGCTTAAAGCTGAAATGCATACTGTCACCCCATAATCCTATGCTATACACAGGATGATGCTTAAGATAAAGATGTTCAGAACCTGTTTCTATTTTTGTTTTAATATTCTCTTCAAGTGCGACTTATTCTTGCTTTTAGAGCTGCCTTGGGTGTTGCTTTTAGCTTAATAGCTATCACTGATCTACAGAGATATGTGGGACAAGCACATAGCACCCTGACTCATCCGTATTTTTCCATGTTTAGACTGGGCTTCAACAAACGTAAGCATTCTTTAACATTCATTCTTGAAGCATCCATGGACCACACATTATGTGTCAAGCAGGAAGTTGGTGCTGGAGAGAGAAAGATGACTAAGGCATAAATTCTACACTCATATGCACATAACTGAAGTCTCTTGTTACAGAATCTATCCTTAGGGTCATGTGTAAATGCTGCATATGCACACAGTAAGCAAGACTTTTCAGAGCGAGTTTGGGAAGGTATCAGAGTAGACAATTGATTTGGGCTTTAAATAGGAATCACTAGACATTAAAAGACAACTGGAGATGGCTGACAGAGGAAAGTGGGTGAAGGGCAGACACTGAAGCATTTTTGTACAAGGGTGACAAAGGGTCTCATGTATATAAAATCAAAATGTCTTCTACCCAAAAGCGAGAAACCTTGAAAGGTGGGTAAAATCTGACAGTTTTTCAGTTCAGTTCAGTTGCACAGTTGTGTACGACTCTTTGCGACCCCCATGGACTGCAGCACACCAGGCTTCCCTGTCCATCACCGACTCCTGGAGCCTGCTCAAATTCATGTTCATCAAGCCTGTGATGCCATCCAACTATCTCATTCTCTGTTGTCACCTTCTCCTCCTGCCATCCATCTTTCCCAGCATAAGGATCTTTTCCAGTGATTCAGTTCTTTGCATCAGGTGGCCAAATGAGTTTCAGCTTAGAGTTTCAGCTTCAGCATCACTCCTTCCAGTGAATATTTAGGGCTGATTTCCTTGCAGTCTAAGGGACCCTTGAGTCTTCAACACCAGAGTTCAAAAGCATCAATTTTCCAGTGCTCAGCTTTCTTTATAGTCCAACTCTCAAATCCATACACGACTACTGGAAAAACCATAGTTTGACTAGATGAACTTTTGTTGGTAAAATAATGTCTCTGATTTTTAATATGCTGTCTAGGTTGGTTTGAGCTTTTCTTCCAGGGAACAAGTGTCTTTTAATTTCATAGCTGCAGTCACCATCTGCAGCGATTCTGGAGCCCAAGAAAATAAAGTCTATCACTGTTTGCATTGTTTCCCCATCTATTTGCCATGAAGTGACGGGACTGGATGCCATGATCTTAGTTTTCTGAATATTGAATTTGAGTATTAAGAATGATAGTTCTTAAATACATTTATTTTAAAGTTTCCCTTCCAATTTTATTGAGATATAATTTTCATACAACATTGTATAAGCTTAAGGAATATAATATAATGATTTAACAACATACATCATGAAATGATTACCACAATAAGTTTAGTGAACATCCATCATCTTATATAGGTAAAAAAAGAAAAGAAAATGAAAAAAAAAAGGTTTCCCTAATGATGAGACAACTTTCACCTATACCTACATTNCAATTATGCTAATCATGTTGTACATCATACCCCTAGTATTTAACTGTAACTGAAAGTTTGTGCCTTTTGACTTTATTTTACATTTTATTTTGAATTGGAATGGAGAGTCACAGAAGAATTTTAAATGGTGACATGAGAGAATGAAATTTATATATCAAGGAAAAAATAACCTTGGCAGAAATTCGGAGGACGACTAAGAAGGAAATGCTCCTACATCCTGCTTAGTCTCCTGTCCCAGAGGGAGGAAAAAAAAAACTCTAATTTTTTTGCAAGAGATTATCTATATTGTTTCTCTTCTTTCAGTCCTAAATTTGGCCTTCTGATTACCAAACAAAAGTCCTTACAAATCCAGACATTCCCACCAGCAATTTGATAGCTGCTTCTTCCCTTTGAATTGCTCTCCCTGGTATTACACTCATTAAGAAAAAAAAAGAAAAGAAAACCAAAACACTTTTCTAAAGGAACCAAGAAGTTTGTCTTCTTTGAGTATTGTAAAGCATTTATAACAAATTGAAACTGAAAATAGTAGTAACTGTTATTGAATATTCAAAACAGTGGATTTTTTCACATTTTGATTACATTTAAAGCGTCATTGAGTCCGTGATCATCTTGCATTTGCTAAATTATTTGAGACTACTAAAAGTTCTTGTTGCCAGAACTGTAGTACTACATGCAAATTTCCTCTTCCTCTGACCTGTTAACAAATAGGCCCTTTCTCCACTGGATCCCAGTGCATGTCATGGCCTTTCTTCCTATTTCATTTGTTACAGGTATTCAATGCAACAATACTAGCTTATATGGGAAAAAACACCCCTTTCATTTCTGTTTCATCTTTCCTCATTTTGTCTTCCTTTAATCCTAGAGATTTCTGGGTTTATGACAATAGGGATAGCATAAAAAGAACAAAAAGATTCCAGAGACTAGGATAAATTTGCCATAAATGGGCAAATTTATATGAACGAAATCCTAGTGGGGATTCCTTCAGCTGTGTGTCATCTTAGTTTTTATGGGAATTAGCATAACTTGGTGGATTATGTTCAGGTTGAATGACAGTCATTGTGCCTGTGCTTGAATATCTCTGACAGATCGTCACAGCAGAGCATGATATAATGGAAAGAGCCCGTCACCTGCGAGTCAGAGGCCTTTGTTCCATCCTGGATCTGACACAAACTTTCTAAGGAAACTTAAGGAGTTACTTAACCTCCTTGTGCCTCTGGTATATCATATATAAAATAGAGTTCATGAGATAATTCAAAATTCCAGTCCCTTCATGCTCTAAAACCCAATTATTCTTTGAATACATTTTAAATTTAACAGAGCTATAATCATTTTAATTCTAGTTTGCTTTTAAAGTTTTAGTAACATGATTTATGCTGAAATCTGTTACTAAGCCATCTAGGTAAAGAGAGGCTTCACTTAACATTTGTAAAACACATCTTATTTATTCTGGAATTAACTGTTTACTGCCTAGTCTTGCTGTATCTAGAGCGGTGCCACACATTTCAGTTCAATTCTATTCTCAGAAACTTCATTAATAGAGAAAGAGATATCATAGAAATGTAGGAACATGACATATAAAAGCACCATATGTATAATAAGCAAGAGTCTTTCATATTTACCTCAATGTAAGTTGAGTTCTGCCACCCACACAATTCTCAACTTGCCTATGAAAATAGCTAGAGCCCTACATATAGGAATAAGGTAGTAAATTATACTCTCCTAGGTATTTCAGCAGGCCATGGTCTTGTCTTGCATTACACCCTATATCTGGGTGACCCAGAATGAATCCAAGGATACCAGAAGCCCCAGAATGTTCTCCATACTTCTGAATTCAAGCTGTCTTGGCAGAAGGGAGTTTCTGTTGCTTTTTCTCAGAAGACTAATGCTAAATGAGCTATTACTGAATATGATATAAACAAAGTCAAAGGCAATAAGCACATTTAAGTCTTCATCGAATCAGCTCAGTTTTATCACACGTGTCAATCATGGTAATTAGCAAACGAGTTGACATTTTGATTTTAGATAGATGAGAAGATTTTTATGCCTAAGAATTTATAACTCACTCTAGATTTATTTTCAATAATAAAAGACAAACTTACCAATAATTGCTATCATTATTTGCTATAGTTTCTTCTAGTCTTTCCCCCATTCACTCATTTATCTTATGCATATATACATATATATATGTATATGAGTATGTACATTAGATACTATTGATGTGTTCACTTTTATATATCCTTATTATTTAATATTATGTGTAACTGGTTCCCAGTATTTAAAATGTTTATTATAAACACAGATTTAAAAGTCTATCATATAACCTATCATGATAATATTACTGAATTTAAGAATACTTTTTAAAATTAAGATAAAATGTGACAAAATCAACAGATTTTCAAAAAATTTCTTCCTGTTACTGAGGTATAATATATTTTGATATGAAATATGCAATGCAAAAATATTCAGTTCAGTTCAGTTCAGTCACTCAGTCATGTCCGACTCTTTGTGACCCCATGAATCGCAGCACGCCAGGCCTCCCTGTCTGTCACCAACTCCTGGAGTTCACTCAGACTCACATCCATCGAGTCCGTGATGCCATCCAGCCATCTCATCCTCTGTCGTCCCCTTCTCCTCCTGCCCCCAATCCC
>SJYQ01005150.1:134101-182583 GCA_006410935.1 Redunca redunca | reverse complement strand
CAGACTCCTTATCTTCTTTTGTGCCCTGAGGTATTGGTCACAGCTGGGATGCTATCCTTGAGGGGTTCAATCTGGAATGATAAATGAGAAGAAATAGGGCATGATAAACACCCTAGAAAAACCAAGTTACCAGCACTGATGTTATAACAAAATAACTACAAGCGTCCTAATTACTTTACAATTTCAGGGACACCTGCTAATTATAATTAAAAAATCAAAGGCTAAATATTCCATAAATCTTAACAAGGAAACATGAAAAACAGAAGTCAGCAGGAAATATGTTACAGTGTTTGCCAAGAGTTCAGTAAAATCTCTCTGTCTGGGCTACTTAATATTATGTACAAATCATAAATCCATAACAAATATATTACCTAGTGAAAAAGACAATATCTTTTTCAACATATATTTTAATTCACGTTATCAGAGAAACACTATATTTTAGGATGAATTATTATCAGATAAAAAGACTTTCTAAATTTACATTTGTATGCCACCCAATGTGGTTTCCTGTAAAACATATTCTCTGGAAAAACTATGTCTGTGGGAGCTTACATTGTGACAAAGGAAGGAAGAAGAAGGAGGGACACGAACCATCATATTAATTTTTGCATATTAATGTTCCTATTATTATGCTTTTGTGAAAAATTAATGATTCCTAACAATATTGCTCTATTAATATCATCAATGTTTTCCCCTTCCCAGACCCTATAACCATATGTGGCCACTAGTGTGTTTTGGCTACTCATTGAGATCATTTGTCTACCTACAGAACAAACCACATTTCTATTCTAGGATATTTGAATTGCAGTCATCTTGATTTAAAGTGAGGTGATAGAGGTCATGCAAAGAACACAGGATCAGGAAGCAGACATATTTGCCTTATATTCTGATTTTACATGACCTTGAGCAAATGAAGAAACCTCTCTAGGCCAATGTTTGTTATATCCATGGCATTCACACTTGCTATTCTGCTGCTCTATCTTCTTTCTTGGATCTTTACAACATTCAGTATTTTCTTTAGACTTCTCACTTCAAGATACCTTTCCAGTAACCTGTATATTTTGTAAAAATCTTCTTATCCTCTCCACCATCATCTCCAGTGACTTTCTGTCCCAGTTCTGCATTTCTCTCTGTTTGAAAGTGCACTATTTATTTGTTCAGTGACTTATTGTTTATCTTCCTTCCACTCAATTCAGTTCAGTTGCTCAGTCGTGTCCAACTCTTTGTGACCCCATGAATTGCAGCACTCCAGGCCTCCCTGTCCATCACCAACTCCCGGAGTTCACTCAAACTCACGTCCATCGAGTCGGTGATGCCATCCAGCTATCTCATCCTCTGTTGTCCCCTTTTCCTCCTGCTCCCAATCCCTCCCAGCATCAGGGTCTTTTCCACTGAGTCAACTCTTCGCATGAGGTGGCCAAAGTATTGGAGTTTCAGCTTTAGCATCATTCCTTCCAAAGAAATCCCAGGGCTGATCTCCTTCAGAATGGACTGGTTGGATCTCCTTGCAGTCCAAGGGACTCTCAAGAGTCTTCTCCAACACCACAGTTCAAAAGCATCAATTCTTCTGTGCTCAGCTTTCTTCACAGTCCAACTCTCACATCCATACATGACCACTGGAAAAACCATAGCCTTGGCTAGATGGACCTTTATCGGCAAAGTAACGTCTCTGCTTTTGAATATGCTATCTAGGTTGGTCATAACTTTCCTTCCAAGGAGTAAGCGGCTTTTAATTTCATGGCTGCAGTCACCATCCGCAGTGATTTTGGAGCCCAAAAAAATAAAGTCTGACACTCTTTCCACTGTTTTCCCATCTATTTCCCATGAAGTGATGGGACCAGATGTCATGATCTTCGTTTTCTGAATGTTGAGCTTTAAGCCAACTTTTTCACTCTCCTCTTTCAACTTTCACCAAGAGGCTTTTTAGTTCCTCTTCACTTTCTGCCATAAGGGTGGTGTCATCTGTATATCTGAGTTTATTGATATTTCTCCCGGCAATCTTGATTCCAGCTTGTGCTTCTTCCAGCCCAGCATTTCTCATGATGTACTCTGCATATAAGTTAAATGAGCAGGGTGACAATATACAGCCTTGACGTACTCCTTTTCCTATTTGGAACCAGTCTGTTGTTCCTTCCACTATTATTATCTAAATCAGTGACTTTCAATTTGGGGACAAGTTGAACTTTCCTGGTGGCTCAGATGGTAAAGAATCTGCCTGCAGTGTAGGAGACTTGAGTTTGATCCCTGAGTTGGGAAGATCCCCTGGAGAAGGGAATGGCTACCCACTCCAGTATTCTTCCCTGGAGAATTCCAAGAACAGAGGAGTCTGTTGGGATAGAGTCCATGGGGTCACAAAGAGTCAGACACAATTGAGCAACTAACACTTTCACTTTTCATTTTTCTTTGGTCTCCTGGGAGACATTTGGCAGTATTTGAAGATATTATTTGATTGTCTCAACTTGCAGGGGCATTACTGTCATCTACTGGATACAGGTCAGGGATATTGTTCCATAGAAATGCCTAAGATAGCTTTTGTAACAAAGAATTACTGGGTCGAAAATATCATTATTGCCAAGGTTGAGAAACCCTTACATAAATTCATGAGAACAGTAACTGTTTAACTCCCTATTAGATCCCCAAGAGCTAGAACACTGCCCGACATAAAGCAATGTCTTAAAAATACCTACTAAATGAACCTAATCAGAGGGCTATTGAGAAGAGTCAACAAGTCACATAAATCTCTTAGTGTGGCTGTAAAATGTGAATTTGCTCCCTCTACTGTATCCTCATCCTGGATTGTTAGCGGAGATATCTTTTTTATTAATTATATTTTATTTACAATGTTATATTAGTTTGAGTTGTACAGCAAAGTGATTTAGATTTTCAGATTTTTTTCCATACTATGTTATTCAGTTCAGTACAGTTGCTCAGATATGTCTGACTCTTTGCGACCCCATGGACTGCAGCACATCAGGCTTCCCTGTCCATCATCAACTCCCAGAGCTTGCTCAAACTCATGTCCATTGAGTCAGTGAGGCCATCCAAACATCTCATCCTGTCCTGCCTTTCTCTTCCTGCCTTCAATCTTTCCCAGAAGTCAGTTCTTCGCATCAGGTAGACAAAGTATTGGAATTTCAGCTTTAACATCAGTCCTTCCAGTGAATATTCAGGATTGATTTCCTTTAGGATTGACTGGTTAGATGTCCTTGCAGTACAAGGGACTCTCAAGAGTCTTCTCCAACACACAGTTCAAAAGCATCAAGTCTTCAGCACTCAGCTTTCTTTACAGTCCAATTCTCACATCCATACATGACTACTGGAAAACCATCACTTTGATTAGATGGACCTTTGTCAGCAATGTAATGTTTCTGCTTTTTAATACGCTGCCTAGGTTGGTCAGAGCTTTTCTTCCAAGGAGCAAGAATCTTTTAATTCCATGGCTGCAGTCACCATCTGGAGTGATTTTGGAGCCCAAGAAAATAATGTCTGTCACTCTTTCCATTGTTTCCCCATCTATTTGCCATGAAGTGATAGAACCTGATGCCATGATCTTAGTTTTCTCAATGTTGAGTTTTAAGCCAGCTGTTTCACTCTTCTCTTTCACTTTCATCAAGAGGCTCTTTAGTTCCTCTTCACTTTCTGCCATAAGGGTGGTATCATCTGATTATCTGAGGTTGTTGATATTTTTCCTGGTAATCTTGATTCCAGCTTGTGCTTCATCCAGCCCAGCATTTCACATGAGGTACTCTGCATATTTGTTAAATAAGCAGGGTGACAATATACAGCCTTGACGTATTTCTTTCTGGATATGGAACCGTTGTTCCATGTACAGTTCTAACTGTTGCTTCTTGACCTGCATACAGATGTCTCTGGAGACAGGTGAGGTGGTCTAG
The DNA here is from genome assembly GCA_006410935.1 of Redunca redunca. Taxonomy (NCBI): domain Eukaryota; kingdom Metazoa; phylum Chordata; class Mammalia; order Artiodactyla; family Bovidae; genus Redunca; species Redunca redunca. Next base: position 178,690 of record SJYQ01005150.1, on the reverse strand, counting down.
TATTTCCATCTCTTTAAGACTTTCCCACAGTTTGTTGTGATTCATGTAGTCAAAGGCTTTGGCATGTTCATTAAACAGCAGGTGCTTTTCTGGAATTCTCTGGCTTTTTCTATGATCCAATGGATATTTCCCTGTGCTATACAGTAGATCTTTGTTGTTGTTTATTATTTTATATATAGTAGTGTATGTCTGTTCATCTCAACTTCCTAATTTATTCCTCCCCTTTTCCCCTTTGGTAGCTATAAGTTTGTTTTTTATGCCTGTGAGTCTATTTCTGTTCTGTAAATAAGTTCATTTGTATTATTTTTAAGAATCTACATATAACTGATATCATATGATATTCCTCTTCCTCTGTATGACTTACTTCACTTAGTATGACAGTCTCTAGCTCCATCCACATTGCTGCAAATGGGAGATCTCCACTACACGTGTTAAAAATTGTAACCTACCTGAGGCTGTCACCCACTACCTGCTGAAACTTCAAATAATGTCTCACACTCTGAAAACTATATACTTATATGGATAGTATGATACAGAGACCTACTTTGTGACCCTACTTTTGCTAGTATGACTAATAGTAACAAATATATTACTCCTGCCTCAAGTATTGTGTAAATCACAGATAATTTGCACCCTCCTTGATAATTATAAGATTTTTACTCAACATTCCATGGCCAAATCATTCTTGTAATATTTTTTTCCAAGGGCAATAGAAAAATACACCATGGCAGAGAAATTTATCTATAACAGATTCAGACCATGATGTCTGTGTTTATGGGTCCTGTTTCTGCAATCTATCCTCTTTCAATAAATAATCAGCTGTCAATTTGTTTAATCAAATTAGGTGTTTATCTTTCGTGACATTTGTATTGGCCAAGTAGATTAATACTGGATATGGCATTGGCATAATAAATCACCAAATTATTGCAATTTAAACTAGCATCTGCTGCCACCAGAAATTTCCTGGGAAAAATATAAAATGCCAGCAATTCATTTCAGTATATCTAATGTAAAACCTAAACAGCATATTCAAAAGCAGAGACATTACTTTGCCGACTAAGGTCCGTCTAGTCAAGGCTATGGTTTTTCCTGTGGTCATGTATGGATGTGAGAGTTGGACTGTGAAGAAGGCTGAGCGCCAAAGAATTGATGCTTTTGAACTGTGGTGTTGGAGAAGACTCTTGAGAGTCCCTTGGACTGCAAGGAGATCCAACCAGTCCATTCTGAAGGAGATCAGCCCTGGGATTTCTTTGGAAGGAATGATGCTAAAGCTGAGACTCCAATACTCTGGCCACCTCATGCGAAGAGTTGACTCAGTGGAAAAGATTTGATGCTGGGAGGGATTGGGGGCAGGAGGAGAAGGGGATGACAGAGGATGAGATGGCTGGATGGCATCACGGACTCGATGGACATGAGTCTGAGTGAACTCCAGGAGTTGGTGATGGACAGGGAGGCCTGGCGTGCTGCGATTCATGGGGTCCCAAAGAGTAGGACACGATTGAGCAACTGAACTGAACTGAACTGAATGTAAAAGTTTAGATACCAATAGTCCACTAAGTTAAAATATACACATCTATATCCACTTATGTTATAATTAAATAATATACCATAAGACCAAACTTAAAGTATATCACATTTAGCATCTAAGAAAATATCATATTTCTGTGCAATACAATCAATTCAGAATTCTGTATTAAATATGTAGCATATAGTGTATGTTCTATGTTAAAATATGTAGCATATGTTAAATATGTAGCATACAGTATGTTAAAATATGTTAAATATGTAACATATAGTGCATGTTCTGCCCCTTTGCTCCTAAATTTGTCTCAGAAAATAAAACATATTGTGTAACATTTTAAATGTGAATTTTTTTATACTTGGTATTTTGGATATAATGTATACAAATGTAGTATCACATTTTCTTATTTCCTTTAATCAAATAATGTACACATAGTAATTCATGGTGGAATAGCTATTAAAGATATTGCCAGAAAATAATAATTCTAAGTAATTTTAACTAAAATATTAGAAGTGATACAGAAAGTTGTCATATCCCACAAAGATCTTATCTTACTAAGCCATTTGTTTATTCCATTGTGTTTGTAATTTCAATGCCATTTTTGATTGACCATCAGAATCCCTTGTTGTTGTTATTTAGTTGCTAAGTATATTGATCAACTCTTTTGTGATCCCATGGACTCTAACCCACCAGGATCCTCTATACATGGGATTTCCCAGCAAGAATACTGCAGTGGGTTCTTATTTCCTCTTCAGGGGATCATCCCAACACAGGGATCAAACTTGTGTCTCCTGCATTGAGGGTGGATTCTTTACCACATCAGGGAAGTCCATCAGACTCTTTGGCTCATTACATATATATCTTCAGGTGTTTTTTGCCAATAAAGTAGATTTTAGAATTAGCGAGAATCCTTCGGAGTTAATGAATATCTGAAGGATTTAGGCATTTACGTTTGTTTTGATTTAAAATTAAAATAAAAGCTACGTATGACTTTCCTACATGTCTTAGAAACTTTTCTAAAAATAAGCTCAAGAGAGGAGTTTCAAAAATTTACAGAAATATTTTTTGGCATATATAGTTTCCTAAAGTGACTACTCATAAATGCAAACAGTATTTAGAAAAGCAAGTTTGAGTACTTTTGCTTGAAAAAGACTCTTAATGAGTATCCATTAAATAACTATTATAAACAAAATTTTTAAAAACTGTGGTAGAGTATGGTATACAGGTAGAGGTCAAAACAATAAATAAAGCACTTCAAAATATCTTATTAGAGAATAGGAAGCAATATTCACAAATGATAAGAAAAGAGTAAATATTAGATAGCGCAGGCAATTTGAACTCTATACGACATACGTAGCATTTTTTATTAATACTCTGGTAGATAGCAGGAAATTATACTCCAGACTTCCTATTTTGTAAATAATTCTGCTTCATAAAGAATAATCTTAATGATTTATATGAAATACTTAAGCCTTATACAAATTATTTTGCTGGAGAAATATAAATATATTTAAAATCATGTCACAAATGGCAAAGATTGTACTAATACTACTAGTTGTATATTTTTTGGTGATAAAACTTTGGAATTTTAGTCCTACCAAATCCATATGAACACTCTAACCTATTTTATTAAATATATCAATGACAGACCATACTTATATATTTTATTATTCATGTCAAGAAAGTATGTTATTACCATGGTGAATTTTGTTTATGCAAAAAATAAACTGTAGAATTTACTTGTGGTTTACTCAAAACTAATGTTTTAGCTTCTGGACACATTAGCAATATTTTATACTTATAATGAGTTTTAAGTAAACAAGGACCACTGTGACAAACTCTAAATGAAAATCAGTGTAGTCACATGGCATTATTACTCAGCCATTAAAAAGAATACATTTGAATCAGTTCTAAGGAGATGGATGGAACTGGAGCCGATTATACAGAGTGAAGCAAGCCAGAAAGAAAAACACCAATACAGTATACTAACGCATATATATGGAGTTTAGAAAGATGAGGATGATGACCCTGTATGTGAGAAAACAAAAGAGACTCAGATCTATAGAGTGAACTTTTGGACTCTGGGGGAGAGAGAGAGGGAGAGGGTGGGATGAGATGGGAGAATGGCATTGAAACATGTAAAAATAAATAAATAAATAAGAAAAGAAAAAAAAATGAAAAAAAAAAACTGAACAGACAGATTATGGGTGTAAGAGTGTTACATGTCTAAGAACATTATGCCATGCTACGCTAAGTCGCTTCAGTCGTGTCCGACTCTGTGTGACCCCATATATGGCAGCCCACCAGGCTCCCCTGTCCCTGGGATTCTCCAGGCAAGAACAGTGGAGTGAGTTGCCATTTCCTTCTCCATCTAAGAACACTGGGGACCAGAAGGAAGAAAGCAGATTAGAGAGAAAAACAGTGGGAAGATAAAGCTTCTTTAACCAACTTGAAATATAAAAATATAACAATAGAAGTTTCTTTATTTTATAAAGCATATCAAGGACACTTTTAAAAAAACACTAGTGACTCTTTGGTTCCAGGTGGTCATCATACCCTCTTGCCACATCCCATCTTAGATGAGCTAATGAGCTGGGGGCCCATGAGACTACATGGTAAATGGAGTGATAGCTGCTTAACTCAGTAGAAAAGAGTTCTTTTATTATGGGGTATCACCAGGCTTTTATGGTGAGCTTTATGAGATCTCACATGGTGATTTACAATTACTCTGTGTCACCAGTGTGGCACTGCTGTTGCATTGTTTTGGCTATTAAAGTAACTGCCTCCTGAGCCAATTTGCGAACAGAGACAATTCACAAAGCGGCAGTGCTTTGTATTGTAAAAATAGATGCTTGAGATAATTGGGCAAGGTGGTATCATGTCACTTGTGTGCAGTTCATTAATTAACTGCTTGAAACTGCTATAAAATAATAGCCATGTCATCAGGATGAAAGTACAAGAGTGCAAAGGAAATAAAACTTCGTAAGTAAGAAGACAGAAGTAGCTGTTTTGAAGAAAACTCAAATATTTTCTTCTCTTTTAGTACCCAGTCTTATTTCCCTGTAGTTACAAACCTGCACTTCAGCTTTGCTTATTATTACTTGTTAGTGTTTATTGGGTACTAGATGATTCACGCAATTTATGTTCCCCTCCAAATTGGCGATGCTGATGGATAGTTCACTAAAAGAGCTCAGGGATCATTGCCACTGACAGAACAATATCCAATGATTTTCCTCCCGCAGTTCAGAAAAAATGTCCATATTAAAGCCCTTCCCAAATATGTCACTAACGGGATTTTTAATTTCAGCAACAACTGGATCTTTAGTTGCTACAGTCACAAGTCAGGAAATAAACCTATTTGGAGGAACTAGTCTTTGATGATATATTGTGTCATCTATTAAATTATATTAGTAGGCATCCTACTATTCTTTCATAACCAGACTGCTTAATTGGCAGCTGCATCAAAGGAATGGACAGAGCTGTAAGTCAAAATGTGGTCAGTGAAAAGTATTAAAATAGTAACTCTGTGCATACCATACCAATAAATATTTTTATCTGCCTCCCAGTTACCAGCTTCACAACAACCTTAAACCTAAAGATGTGAGATATACTTAACAATTGGAAAAGCAGGTTTGGGCAACCTGGCCTCTGGCTAAAAGAATATGCAATGCCATTATACACTACACAAAGCCTAGAAAAATATAGGACTGAGTATTTAAGTTTCTTTCCCTATCAGGACTCCCCCTCTACAGCAATAATGAAAAAACTGGGTCACCTCACAATGGTAATTTTCTCAGAATTATGGTACACTTGAGTCAATTTGATCTCCTTTTAGCTGAACATTGAGCTAAGGAGGGCAGTGATAAAAGAAGCAACCTATCATCCTTATCACAGAGTGTAAGGAGAAGGGTGCCTACAGAATGGCCTCCAAGGTCTGTCGGTGATTGTTCAAGAGCTTAGGCTGATGAAATATTTCCTGTCAGGGCTTATTCCACACCTGACATTTCTCATATTTGATCTGTTAATGGTTATTGCCCACTATGCTAGTTTAAAGGTCAGATTCATAAAAAGGTTCTATCACTACCAATTGAGCCCTTCTTTAGGAATCTCTATCAAATATGTGTTGTAAGCCATGATAAGTGCCTGATCCTTACCAGGAGCTCACAAGTGTGATGGTTCACCCCAAAAAGATAATTTGTTTTCCTTTCCTTTGAGGAAGATAATAGTAACATCCTTTCTAGAAATGCCAAGAGTAAGAAAAAAAAGAAAACTATGGATGATTTTTTCATGTGTATTTCCACATCTCCTTGTTAGAAAAGAAATATTGCAAATCATATTAGCAAGGAATTATAACAACTTTGATAGAACTTTGGTAGATATTTACCTTAGTGTTTTTATCTGAAATCATGTATTTGCTAAAAATAAAAATTTAAAACAAACTAAAGTGGCAAGAGGAAACTTTATTATCTCCACAATACAAGAACAGGTAGAACAATCAAACAGCAGAAAAGATATGGGTATGGATACAACTGGAGTCAAGGAATTGAATCGCTTCAAGTGTTTGCCATTTTTCTTACTGCAAACCAAATTCTTAATCCAAGTAGTGTCATTTATTTTCACATTGGAAAAGAAATCACTCTCATTTTTAGTTTTAAAATTTAGAAAGACTCTGATTAGTTCAACTTGGGTCTGTCATCTCTTAACCAAGGAGTTTGGGATGAGAAAAATGTATGAATATGGTCGATCCCCTTGAACAAAATGCTTAGATTGGAGGGTGGGAATGATAGTAGCTCACAAAAGGAGTTGGAGTGAGGAAGGAAAAAAGAGGAGAAGAATCCGTTCCCAAAAGAAGAAAAAAAGCTGCTGGTCAAATAGTGGTGTTAAAAAACTTCACTAGACGCATTACTTGAAAGACAAAACACTATTCCAAAACCTAAGTGTACTGCACATGCTTAATCGTTCAGTTGTATCTGACTCTTTCCAACCCCATGGATTGTAGCCCACCAGGCTCCTCTGTCCATGAGGATTCTCCAGGCAAGAATACTGGAGTGGGATCTTCCCCACCCAGGGATCCAACCACGGTCTCCCACATTGCAGGTAGATTCTTTAATGTCTGAGCCACCAGAGAAGCGTATATATATATATCACTAAAAATGTCCTTGACTTTGCAGAGCTTATATTTAAGGGAGATATTCAGACAGTAAACAAGTATAAAATTATGTATGATCTTAGCAGTATGGTAAAAGATATAGCAGGATAAGGGGGTGAGGACAGGAAAGGATTGAGGGAGTTGGTTACTGTTTTATGTGAAGTGGTCAGGGAATTTTGCTCTAAAGACATCTTTGAATTGATTCCTGAAGTGAATGAATGAGTCACGCACATATCTTGGAGGAGACAAATATTCTTCAATGTATGGTTGCTGTAAAAAGGTTGAATTTGAGACTGATGTGAAGAACAATGAAAAGATCACTGACTTAACAGCCAGTTTACTCTTAAGAATTTGCAAAAACTTAGAAAGGTATTTTAATCTAGGTTTCAGTTTCCCCATCTGTAAAATACATTTTCTGGGTATTTTGCCAAATACTAAAATTCTTAATTTGACAAAATTAGTTCCAAATATATAGCTTAGATATATGAACACAACAGTTTATAGGTCAGTAAAAACTGCCAGATTTTTTGCTCAGATTACATCAATAGCTTCATAACTTATGTCCCCCCCTCTCTCCCTGCCCTGAACATATTCTAGAATTAAGACTTGCATCAGGTTGTGTCACCCCTCCACTCAAAGCCTCCAATTCCTCTCCATTTTACTCCAGTGAGAAAATACCCACTTCTTAGATACCTTCATGAACCAGGACACAATACTTCTCTGTTATGGTCTGAACTGTGTCCCACTCAAAACATGTTGAAACCCCTGCTCCAGTATCCTCAGAATGTGACTGCATTTGGAGATAGGACATTTAAAGAGGTAGTTAAGTTAAATGGGGATTGTTAAGGTGGGCCCTACTCCAATATGACTGGTGTTCTTAAAAGAAAAGATTAGAACACATAATTAGATTGATGAGGACAAGAGAACACTTAAGGACACCACCTGCAAGCCAAGGAAAGGGGACTCAGGAAAACCTAAACGAGTCTACCACATCTTGATTTGCGATTTCTAGGGTCCAAAATATGGGAAAATAAACGTGTGCTCTTAAAGCCACCCAGTTTGTGATACTTTATTATGGCAGCCTTAGCAAACTAAAGCCCTTTCTAGCTTGAAGATTATTGCCAAATTCAGACTTAAACTAAAGAAAGTGGGGAAAACCACTAGACCATTCAGGTATGACCTCAATCAAATCCCTTATGATTATACAGTGGAAGTGAGAAATAGATTTAAGGGCCTAGATGTGATAGAGTGCCTGCTGAACTATGGAATGAGGTTTGTGACATTGTACAGGAGATAGGAATCAAGACCATCCCAAGAAAAAGAAAGGCCAAAAAGCAAAATGGCTGTCTGAGGAGGCCTTACAAATAGCTGTGAAAGGAAGAGAAGTGAAAAGAAAAGGAGAAAAAAAAAGGAAATATATACCCAATTGAATACAGATTTCCAAAGAATAGCAAGGAGAGATAAGAAAGCCTTCCTCAGTAATCAATGCAAAGAAATAGAGGAAAACAATAGAATGGGAAAGACTAGATATCTCTTCAAGAAAATTAGAGATATCAAGGGAACATTTGATGCAAAGACGGGCTCAAAAAAGGACATAAATGGTATGGACTTAACAGAAACAGAATATATTAAGAAGAGGTGGCAAGAATACACAGAAGAACTGCACAAAAAATAGCTTCATGACCCAGATAATCACGATGGTGTGATCACTCACTTAGAGCCAGACATCCTGGAATGTGAAGGCAATTGGGCCTTAGGAGAAACATCACTGCAAACAAAGCTAGTGGAGGTGATGGGATTCCAGTTGAGCTATTTCAAATCCTAAAAGATAATGCTTTTAAAGTGCTGCACTCAATATGTCAGCAAATTTGGAAAACTTAGCAGTGGCGATAGGACTGGAAAAGGTCAGTTTTCATTCCAAACCCAAAGAAAGAAATGCCAAAGAATGCTAAAACTACCACACAGTTGCACACGTTTCACACGCTAGAAAAGTAATGCTCAAAATTCTCAAAGCCAGTCTTCAGCAATATCCCAACCATGAACTTCCAGATGTTCAAGCAGGTTTTAGAAAAGGCAGAGGAACCAGATATCAAATTCTCAACATCCTCTGGATCCATCGAAAAACCAAGAGAGTTCCCGAAAAACATCTACTTCTGCTTTATTGATTATGCCAAAGCCTTTGACTGTGTGGATCACAATAAATTGTGGAAAATTTTTCAAGAGATGGGAATGCCAGACCATCTGACCTGCCTCTTGAGAAATCTGTATGCAGGTCAGGAAGCAACAGTTAGAACTGGACATGGAACAACAGACTGGTTCCAAATAGGAAAAGGAGTACGTCGAGGCTGTATGTTGTCATCCTGCTTATTTAACTTATATGCAGAGTACATCGTGAGAAACTCTGAGCTGGATTAAGCACAAGCTGGAATCAACATTGGTGGGAGAAATATCAATCACCTCAGATATGCAGATGACACCACCCTTATGGCAGGAAGTGAAGAGGAACTAAAAGCCTCTTGATGAAAGTGAAAGAGGAGAGTAAAAAAGCTGGCTTAAAGTTCAACATTCATAAAACTAAGATCATGGCATCCAGTCCCATCACTTCATGGCAAATAGATGGAGAAACAATGGAAAGCGTGACAGGCTTTAGTTTTGAGAGATCCCAAATCACTATAGATGGTGACTGCATCCATAAAATTAAAAGACTGTTGCTCCTTGAAAGAAAAGCATTGACCAACCTGGACAGCATTTTAAAAAGCAGACACATTACTTTGCTGACAAAGGTCCATCTAGTCAAAGCTATGATTTTTCCAGTAATCATGTATGGATGTGAGAGTTGGATTATAAAGAAAGCTGAGTGCCAAAGAACTGTTGCTTTTGAACTGTTGGAGAAGACTCTTGAGAGTCCCTTGGACTGCAAGGAAGTCAAACCACTCAATCCACTCAAAGGAAATCAGTCCTGAATATTCCTTGGAAGGACTGATGCTGAAGATGAAACTACAATAGTTTGTCCACCTGATGCAAAGAACGGACTCATTGGGTAAGACCCTGATGCTAGGAAAGATTGAAGGCAGTAGGAGAAGGGGTGAGAGAGGATGAGATGGTTGGATAGCATCAGTTACTCAATAGGCATGAGTTTGAGCAAACTCTGGGAGACAATGAAAGACAGGGAAGCCTGGCATGCTGCAGTCCAGGGGTCACAAAGAGCAGGACATGAATGAACAACTGAACTGAACTGAATGGAAGAATCAAATATATGTAATTTCCTGTAACAAGTATAATCGATAGTAATTCTTTCTAGAGAGTAAACATTGACTTACTTGCAATAAATATCATGTTTCATTCATTGAAAATTAACATCTAAAATNTTACTTGCAATAAATCTCATGTTTCATTCATTGAAAATTAACATCTAAAATATTATATTTACATATTTGTTGTTAATTTATAAATGCAATTTACTATGACTTTGCATTGTTTTCATTAAAGTATACTAACTATAATAACAAATATTCCTTAATTTTTATTAATCTGAGACTAGCAAACTTTTGTTTTTAAGCTTTTAGTGGCTCACTTCTTAGTGAACAGTGAATGCAGATTGGAAGGCTAGAAGTGGGTCTGCTCCACACAGTTATTCAGGGCTCTATTATTTTCTATCTACTAGATAAGCCATTCATCAAATCCTAAAGACAAAGAAAGAAGATCTTGCATAGAGAATTTGTAGAAGGTTTTAAAGAACAGAATTGGAAGTTCCCCAAATTAGTCATTTTGGCCCCACCTACAAGAAACATTATTAAGCGAAGTTCCAAGGAAGAAGAGGTGGACTCAGATATTGGTGAACAATTATTTCTCAAACATGTAACCATTCTCTGCTATAATAAGAACTGAAATGGAGCCTCCACACTGGTGGTACAGGCATATAACAAAGAGAATCTTTGATTTTCACCATGCCCTGAATTAGTAGAGATCAAAAACAGAAAACTAAGAAGACCTCCTATCATTTTAACTTTGTTTTATTTGGCCTTATTTTTTAATGTAAATTACCAGAATATTAAATACATTTATTCATATATACATTTAAAATAGAAAGAATTGTAAATTATTTTATATGTGACCCTCACTATTTTTACCTGAACATTTCCCAATGAGTGCAGATAATTTAGAGTTCATTATAATAATACTTCCAAAAGTACTTGAAAGCACAAAAGAAAATATGAAACATGAATATTAAATGCTACCCTTAAACTGTAATCATTGGATTAATGAAGGAAAACTAATTTTGTTCATTGAAAGTCAAACTTTTCTAGGCTTAAAGCAAATATAGCAGTATACCAAGAAGTTAAAGGATTTTTAAAATTAAAACCTGATTTCTGGGCTTCAGTATCTCACAATCTATTATGTTGATAAATGCATGATGTTTTTAAGTTTTTGATAGAAAGAACATGGGTTTTGGAGCCATTGTTGAGTACCAGCTATAAAACTCAATAATTAGGTGAGTGTTGGCAAATCACTTGACTTTAAAATTTAGTTTCTTCATCTATAAAACAGAGAATAATAATTCTTACTTTTGCAGGGCTATCCTAGTTGAAAAAACTAGTTCAGGTCATGCCCCATAGTAGCCACCAAATACACTATAGCTATAACTATTATCACTGTAACCTAAGGCAATGAATTTTAAGGGCTACAATAAGTTATCCATATTCAGTTCTGTTCAGTCGCTGAGTCGTGTCCAACTCTTTATGACCCCATGAATTGCAGTACGTCAGGCCTCCCTATCCATCTCCAACTCCCGGAGTTCACACAAACTCATGTCCATTGAGTCAGTGATGCCATCTAGCCATCTCATCCTCTGTCGTCCCCTTCTCCTCCTGCCCCCAATCCCTCCCAGCATCAGAGTCTTTTCTAATGAGTCAACTCTTCGCATGAGGTGGCCAAAGTAATGGAGTTTCAGCTTTAGCATCATTCCTTCCAAAGAACACCCAGGACTGATCTCCTTTAGAATGGACTGGTTGGATCTCCTTGCAGTCCAAGGAACTCTCAAGAGTCTTCTCCAACACCACAGTTCAGAAGCATCAATTCTTTAGTGCTCAGCTTTCTTCACAGTCCAACTCTACAATCCATACATGACCACTGGAAAAACCATAGCCTTGACTAGATGGACCTTGGTTGGCAAAGTAATGTCTCTGCTTTTGAATATGCTATCTAGGTTAGTCATAACTTTCCTTCCAAGGAGTAAGCGCCTTTTAATTTCATGGTTGCAATCAGCATCTGCAGTTATTTTGGAGCCCCCAAAAATAAAGTCTGACACTGTTTCCACTGTTTCCCCATCTATTTCCCATTAACTGCATTTAAAAATCAAGAAATAAGGGAAATAAAACATAAGCTGAAACAAGGGGGAAGGAAGTCCAGGTAGGGCTTTAACTGAATTTTAAATTAATGCTAGTCTTTAGATAGAAAAGTGGAGCAGCAAGAATACAGTAGATTTTAAATTAGAAGTAAATATGAGCTATTTAGAGAATAAGTGAAGCAACTTGTCTAAAGAAACAAATACCCAAATCAATGAAGTTAGAGTACATGCTTATACCACACGTAAAAATAAACTCAAAATGGCTTAAAGACTTAAATATAAGACATGATACCATAAAATCCCTAGAAGAAAACATAGGTAAAACATTCCCTGACATAAATCATAGAAATGTTTTCCTTTTTCAATGTTTGCATGTTTGCCTAGGTCAGTCTTCCAAGACAATATTAATAAAAGCAAAAAAAATAAAAAAAGGAACCTAATCAAACTTAGAAGCTTTTGCACAGCAAAGGAAATCATAAACAAACCAAAAAGACAACCTACAGTTTGGAAGGGAATATTTTCAAATGAAGTGAACAACAGTGATTAATTTTCAAATATGCAAACAGCTCATACAATTAAATATCCAAAAAAAAAAAGAAACAATCCAATCAAAAAATGGGCAGAAGACCTAAATACATATTTTCCAAAGAAGACATACAGATGACCACTTGTTGTTGTTCAGTCTCTCAATCATGTCTGACTCTGCGACCCTATGGAATGCAGCACATCAGGCTTGCCTGCCCTTCACTATCGCCCAGAGTTTGCTCAGACTCATGTCCATTGAGTCAGTGGTGCCATCCAACCAACTCATCCTCTGTTGCCCCCTTCTCCTCCTGCCCTCAATCTTTCCCAGCATCAGGGTCTTTTAAAGCATTGGCACTTCAACCTCATTGTCAGTCCTTCCAATAAAAATTCAGGATTGATTTCCTTTAGGGTTGACTGGTTTGATCTCCTTGCTGTCTAGGGACTCTCCAGACTCTTCTCCAGCACCACAGTTCAAAAGAATCAATTCTTCAGAGCTCACCTTCTTTATGGTCCAACTCTCACATCCATACATGACTACTGGAAAAGCCATAGATTTGACTAGATGCCCCTTTGTTAACAAAGTAACATCTCTGCTTTTTAATACACTGTCTAGGTTTGTCATAGCTTTTATTTCAAGGAGCAAGTATTTTTTAATTTCATGGATGTAGTCACCATCTGCAGTGATTTTGGAACCCCCAAAAATAGCAAATGGAAACTGTCCCTGTTTCCATTGTTTTCCCATCTATTTGTCATGGAATGATAGGACCAGATGCCATGATCTTCGCTTTTTAAATGTTCAGTTTTAAGCCAGCTTTTTCATTTTCCTCTTTCACCTGCATCAAGAGGCTTTCTAGTTCCTCTTCCCCTTCTGCCATTAGGGTAGTTTCTTCTGCATATCTGAGGTTATTGATATTTCTGCCAGCAATCTTGATTCCAGCTTGAGGTCATTCAGTCAGGCATTTTGCATGATGTACTCTGCATATAAGTTAAATAAGCAGGGTCACAATATACAAGCTTGGTGTACTCTTTCCCAATTTGGAACCAGTCTGCTGTTCCATATCCAGCTCTAACTGTTGTTTCTTGACCTGCATACAGGTTTTGCAGAAGGCAGGTCAGGTGGTCTGGTATTCCCATCTCTTTAAGAATTTTCCCTAGTTTGTTGTGATACAAACATCCAAAGACGATAGCATAGTCAATGAAGCAGAGGCAGATGTCTCTCTGGAATCTCCCTACTTTTTGTATGACCCAATGGATGTTGGCAATTTGATATCTTGTTCCTCTGCTGTTTCTAAATTCAGGTTGTACATCTGGAAGTTCTCAGTTCATCTACTATTAAAGCCTAACTTGACAGATTTTGAGCATTAACGTACTAGCATGGGAAAAGAGTGCAATTGTGCAGTACTTTGAACATTCTTTCGCATTGCCCTTCTTTGGGATTGGAATGAAAACTAACCTTTTCCAGTCCTGTGGCCACTGCTGAATTTTCCAAATTTGCTGGCTTATTGAGCGTAGCATTTTAATGGCATCATCTGGTGTCATCTTTCAGGGTTTGAAATAGCTCAGCTAGAGTTCCATCCTATCTATTAGCTTTGTTCATAGAAATGCTTTGTAAGGCCCACTTGACTTCATACTCCAGGATGTCTATCTGTAGGTGAGTGATCACACCATCAAGGTTATTTGAGTCCTTGAGATCTTTTTTGTTTAGTTGTTCTGTGTATTCTTGCCAGCTCTTCTTAATCTCTTCCTCTTCCTTTAGATCTATACCGTTTTTGTCCTTTATTGTGCCTATTTTTGCATGAAATGTTACCTTGGTATCTCTAATTTTCTTGGAGAGATCTCTAGTCTTTCCCATTCTATTTCTTCTATTTCTTTGCATTATTCACTTAAAGTGACATGAAAATATGCTCCTCATCACTAATTATTAAACAAATGCAAATTAACTCTATAATGAAGTACTGCCTCACAATGGTCACAATAACTATCATTAAAATGCCTACAAATAAGCTGGAGGGGTAGGGGGGAAAAGCTGCACACTGGCAGGAATGTAAATTGATACAGCTACTATGGAAAACTGTATGTACTCAAAGAACTAAAAATAGGGTTGCCATATGACTCAGCAATCCTAAAGGTAGTCATTGAAAAGACCCCTGAATATTCACTGGAAAGACTGTTGCTGAATTTGAAGCTTCAATATTTTGGATACTTGATGCTGAGAGCTGACTCATTGGAAAAGACTCTGATACTGGGAAAGACTGAAGGCAAAAGAAAAAAGGGGTGGCAGAGGATGAGATGGTCAGATAGCATCACCTACTCAATGGACATGAATTTGAGCAAACCCCAGGATACAGTGGAGGACAAAGGAGACTGTCCTGCTACTATCCATGAAGTTGCAAAGAGTTGGACATGACTTGGTGACTAAGCAATGACAATGATTTATCAATCCCACTCCTGGGCTTATATCCAGACAAACCTATAATTCAAAAAGACATGCACCCCTATGTTCATAGCAACGCTATTTACAATAGCCAAGATGTGGAAACAACTTAAACGTCCATCCACAGATGAAATGATAAAGAAAATATGTTATACATACACAATGAAATATTACTCAGCCATAAAAATAATGAAATAATGTCATTTGCAGTAACATGGATGGACCTAGAATTTATCATACTAAATGACATATCAAAAAGAGAAATACAAATTCCATATTATATCACTTACATGTGGAATCTAAAATACAACACAAATAAGCATATCTACAAAACAGAAACAGACTCACAGACATAGAGAATATACATGTGGTTGCAATGGGGGTTGGAGGAGGAAAGGTTGGAAGTTTGGGATTAGCTGATGCAGACTATTATATACAGGGTGGATAAACAATAAGGTCCTACTCTGTAGCATAGGGAACTATATTAATATCCTGTGATAAACCAAAATGAAAAATAATATATATGTATACCTGAATCACTTTGCTGTACAGCAGCAATTTAAATACCACTGTAAATCGACTACACTTAACAAAATTTAAAAAGAAAAAAATTTTGAAATGTCCAGAGTATACGTACATAGTTTATTATCTTGCCTTTAAATACTCTTAGAGATGGATATCAGGATTGTCAATGTGTGAACTTACAAAATGTTTAGTTCAATAAAAAAATATTCCATAAGTATATTGAATTTATACCCGCTGGGAATTTGGCTTGTGAAATGCTTGGGTGTGAGTCCCTGCTGCCAGCCTGGGCTTCCAGACAACCCGAGGGTGCGTCAGCGCTAACGGAAGCTGGGTCTCTTCAGGACCCACTGGGGTTTCAGCTTTGGGACATCCAGTGTGGCATCCAGTTCAGGACAGGAGCCAGTTTCCTCAGGACCTGCTGGGAGATAGAGCTGTTGAGGGAGAATGTCATCCAGAGGACCCAAGACATGGTGGCTACTAATCGACTCTTCCCACAGTGCTTCTTCATAAATGTGGACTCCTACAAGGTCAACGAGCATCACAACTTCCCTTGAACATGATCCAGGGTGTGAGTGAAACATGTCTCTTGAAATTGGCTTCTTGAACTTCTGCTGTGTATTGGATTCTTTATCGATGACCACACGTAGGACATTTCTTGAGGGCAGCAGGAATCTTGCTAGACTTTTCATGGAAAGATTAGATACCATCCTGCAAGAGCAGAATCATCTTCCCAAGACAGGAAAAAAGAACAGACACCGTCCTGCACCCATATTATGCTCCCCTGCCTGCCTGGCCAATCATGACAGCAAAAGGTGTCCCTCCTTTTATCACAAGCAAACCCCAGGAAAAGGACTCAGACGTAAAGGAAACCATAATATTGTCTTTAACTACAGATACTTTGGGGCTTTCCAGGTAGCTCAGATGGTAAAGAATCTGCCTGCAATGTAGGAGACCTGGGTTTTATCCCTGGGTTTGGAAGATGCCCTGGAGAAGGAGAGGGCAACCCATTCTAGTATTCTAGCAAGGAGAATTCCACAAACAGAGAAGCCTGGCAGGCTAGAGTCCATAGGGTCACAAACAGCTGGACATGACTGAGTGACCAACACATAACAATAATAAAAGTCAAAAGGTATACCAAGCCGTTTATAGATGATTGTCATAAGAACATTCGAATAATAGTTTAATTTTTAGATGCATCATTCATATTAACTTTTGTATTTTGAACAATATTTAAAATTAAATGCTAGGCAGGATGTATTAAATTTATATTTCAAAATATGAAACATAGGTAACATTTTAGAGTTCTTTCACTTTTTAAATTAAAGTGGGTAGAGAAGATTGATTGCAATGGTGTGAATTCTTATGCTTCTGATTCTATGATCCTAAATCAGAGAGAAAACAAATAGGAAAATGGACAGATTGAATATGGCATAACTTTCCCTGTCATGAAGAGCCTTATGATAAATTGACTTTAAAGAGATGAGAAGTACTTGCAAATAACATTTTGTTTTCTAAAAAAATCTTACTTCAGAAAATATCTTGCTTGAAACAAAATAAGCAAAAGAAGGTCTATAAACTTGTTCTTGTACCTTTCTCAAGTAGCTATACTTCCATGGATGGAGAAACTAACTAGAAAGTTGCTTAGTTTAAAAAAAAAACATTTTTAGCAGTGAGTATAAAACAGTATTTCAGATCCAGATAACATGTAATTTCAACTCAGCATCCATTTCTTATCTCCTTTGGGCTACCTCAGTGCCATTCAGAACCTGGAATTAACATACACACACACACACACACACACTCATGCACACGCACACCACACATATGCACACACACACACACACACAGAGTAAGAGAATTTAAAGTCCTTATTTTCTAGGACATGTGAGATAATTTTAACAACCCAAGGGTATTCAATGTTTGATGGTTAAACAAACAAATCAGCCTGACAGACCATTTTATTTTATTTTATTTTTAATTTTTTTTTCCACTACAGCACTACTTCATCACATCTGATATGTCTTGTGAGCCAAAATTTCAGTTCCTGCTTGATAGTTTACAAATGTTTGAGAGGGTCATTTTCAGACCAGTTATTGCCACTACAGAAAGAGTGGACTTACATAAATTTGTTACATATAAGTTGATAAATATAATGTGAGATATTTTATTTATAACCATATTTTCATATAGTAATTAGTGGCTCAAAAGCAATGATTATTGAATTTACCCTAAACTCATATTCCATGAGTATATTTACTATTAGAAATAAAGTCTAAAAAAAAGTACACCAAAAATGGGTATTTATAGTGATGCTAGTAATTTATAGCTTGCTTCCCTTGTGGCTCAGCTGGTAAAGAATCTACCAGCAATGTGGGAGACCTGGGTTCAATCCCTGGGTTTGGAAGATCCCCTGGAGAAGGGAAAGGCTACCCACTCTAGTATTCTGGCCTGGAGAATTCCATGGACTGTATAGTCTATGGGGTCGCAAACAGTGGGACATGATGGAGTGACTTTCACTTTCACTTTGGGTTTCCTTGGTGGTTCAGAGGGTAAAGCGTCTGCCTGCAATGTGGGAGACATGGGTTCAATCCCCAGGTCCCTTGAAGGAGGAAATGGCAACCCACTCCAGTACTCTTGCTTGGTAGGCTACAGTCCATGGGATTGCAAAGAGCTGCGCATGACAAAGCAACTTCACTTATCATAGTAATGCACCAAATATTTAGGATATGACAACTGTAGTCTTGATTTAAGTGGAAAGTTAAATTTGGATTTTCCTCTCCCTCTTCATTATTATTATTGGTTACCATAAACTGTTTTCTCAAATTAGCTATGTCTAAATGAATATACATTATCAAGCATTACATGCTGGATCATCATTTCTTCACCTACTCTAAAATATGATGTTATCTGCATATCAAATGAAAGGGGAAAGAAGAAAGGGGAAAGAAGGATATCTGATCCAAAATTTCTTGTTTGGTGAAAGAAGGAGGAAAGTAGGAACAGAAGGAAAAAACAAAAGCTTAGAAGAAGGAAAAGAGAAAGAAATAAGGGAGGCAGAGAATGAGGAAGGAAGGGTAAGAGAACAGCAAAATAATTTAATTTTGTTTGTGTAGGAAAATGGTCACATGATTCTCTGAAACAAACTGCCTTATAAACAAGAGGCACTAAAGTGGTGACTGTTGGGTTTTAAACTTTTAGAAAAATAATAATTAAATGTTAATTGCTTGTCAAATTAACAAAAATGCAACATTGTTAAACTTTACTGAATATACCCTTAAATTCTGGCCTAATAACATGCTTTACCTGAATTGTCCTATATAATTACGGCTGGAGAAAAAGGGGTATATGAGCAGAGTGGGGCAAGAAGTTACAACAATTTCAATTCCAAGTAATGAACACAGGTTTTTTTTTTAATCCAGTGCTAGCCATTTCCCCCTTTACTATGAAGATGCTTAATTCTACCATACTAATGCCCCACCTTCTGTTTTTACCTCCACATACTCCTCCTCCACATACGCATCCAATCTTTGCCAATGAACAACTAAAACCTCCCCATGCCACCCTTATTTCCATTGCTTTAGCTCAGACTTTCCTTTCCTGCTTGAATTCCTGCTATGACCTACTGATTGTGCTCAATACAACTCAGTCTTCCAACCTATCTTCCATACTATTTCCTCAGTCTTCAAACTCTTTATGACATTTATTCATCTAATGGCAATCCCTGCTGCTGATGAGTCGCTTCAGTCGTGTCCGACTCTGTGCGACCCCATAGACTGCAGCCCACCAGGCTCCACCGTCCCTGGGATTCTCCAGGCAAGAACACTGGAGTGGGTTGCCATTGCCTTCTCCAATGCATGAAAGTGAAAAGTGAAAGTGAAGCCACTCAGTCGTGTCCGACCCTCAGCAACCCTATGGACTGCAGCCTTCCAGGCCCCTCTGTCCATAGGATTTTCCAGGCAAGAGTACTGGAGTGGGGTGCCATTGCATTCTCCAATGGCAATCCCTACACTGTCTTTAATGTAAAATTCATGTCAGTTGCCACAAATTTCATGGACTATCATAAATCTTTCATTGATACAATAAATATTATTACATTTTCTATAAGCAAGAAACTTGGTTACATTCTGTGATTATGAAGATGAAAAACAGTTATTTCCTTCTTGAATTACACAGTCAAAAGAGAAAATAGGAATATAAATAAGCAAATTGATTGAGATAATTTCTTCAGCAAACTTCAGTAGCAATGAAGAGAAAACAGCACTTAATACCTCTTTGAGCAAGTCTCAGCACAAATGAGAGAAGGCAATGGCACCCCACTCCAGTACTCTTGCCTAGAAAATCCCATGGACAGAGGAGCCTGGTAGGCTGAAGTCCATGGAGTCGCTAGGAGTTGGACACGACTGAATGACTTCACTTTCACGCATTGGTGAAGGAAATAGCAACCCACTCCAGTATTCTTGCCTGGAGAATCCCAGGGACGGTGGAGCCTGATGGGCTGCCATCTATGGGGTCACACAAAGTTGGACATGACTGAAGCGACTTAGCAGCAGCAGCACAAATGAAACTTTCTCTTGTTCAAAGTGACCATTATGTATTCATGCATTTGTTCAATAAATATTTATTGAGTTGTTACTGCCAAGTATTAAAAAGGAATGGAAATATGTAAATAATTATTTTGGTGAATGGAAAAAAGTAGTGAAAAATTATAAGCTGACTTCAATACTTTCACATTTCCTTTATGAATCCTACAGAAAGTGTTTTTTTTTAATGAAATTTAATTTACAATGTTATGTTTCACTTAACTATGTAGCAAAGTGATTCAGTTTGTCATATACATACACACATACATATACATATATACATATACATACATACATACACATACACACATACACANACACACACATATATGTGTATATATATATATGTATATATATATATATATATATATATATGCTTCTCTGGTGGTTCAGATGGTAAAGAATAAGGGAGACATGAGTTCAATCCCTGGGTTGGGAAGGACCCCTGGAGGAGGGCATGGCAACCCACTCAAGTATTCTTGCCTGGAGAATCCCCGTGGACAGAGGAGCCTAGCAGGCT
The DNA here is from genome assembly GCA_006410935.1 of Redunca redunca. Classification (NCBI taxonomy): domain Eukaryota; kingdom Metazoa; phylum Chordata; class Mammalia; order Artiodactyla; family Bovidae; genus Redunca; species Redunca redunca. Next base: position 158,088 of record SJYQ01005150.1, on the reverse strand, counting down.
ACAGTCCATGGGGTTGCAAAGAGTCAGACATGACTGAGTGACTAAGAACATATATATATTCTTTTTCAGAATGTTTTCATTATAGGTTATTATAAGATATTGAGTATAGGTCCCTATGCTATACAGTGAGTTCTTGTTGTTTATCTATTTTGTATACTGTAATATATATATATATTAATCCCAAACTCCTAATTTATCTCTCCCTCCCCACCTTCCTGCTATCCCCTTTGGTAACCATAAGTTTGCTTTCTATGTCTGTGCATATTTATGCTTTATAAATAAGTTCATTCATACCATTTTTTTTTAGATTCCACATATAAGTGACATAATATGACATTGTTTGTCTCAGCTACTTTGCTTAGTATCATAATCTGTAGGTTCATCCATGTTGCTGCAAATGGCATAATTTCATTCTATTTATGGCTAAGTAATATTTCATTATATATATACACACCTTCTTTATCTGTTCATCTGTCAATGTACATTTAGGTTGTATCCACTTCTTGGCTGTTGTAAATAGTGCTAGTATGAACACTGTGGTGCAAGTACCTTTTCAAATTACAGTTTTCTCTGGATATATGCTCAGGTGTAGAGTTACAGGATCATATGGTAACTCTTTTAGTTTCTTAAGGAGCCTCTAATAATTAGCAATATTAAACATCTTTTCATGTGCTCATTTGTCATCTGCATGTCTTCTTTGAAGAAATGCTTCTTTAGTTCATCAGCTCATCTTTGTGATAGATGTATTATTATTATTATTATTATTATTATTAAGCTATATGAGTTATTTGTATATTTTGGAAATTAAGCCCTTGTTGGCAGCATTGTTTGCAAATATATTATCTCCAACTGTAGGTTTTCTTTTGTTTTGTTTACAGTATACTTTGCTGTGCTAAAGCTTTTAAGTCTAATTATGCTCCATTTATTTATTTTTATTTACACTACTCTGGGGGATGAATTAAAAAAAATACCGCTGCTATGGTTGCTTCTAGGTGTTTTAAAATATCCAGACTTACATTTATGTCTTTAATCCATTTTGAGTTTATTTCTTACATGGCATAAGCAAATATTCTAATTTCATTCTTTTACATGTACATTCTTTTACATTTTTCTAAAAACTATTTGTTGAAATACCTTTCTTCTCTCTATTACTATTCTTGCCTCATTTGTCTTAGATTAATTGACTAAAAGTACACGGGTTTATTTCTGGGATTTCTGTTCTATTCCATTGATCTATATGTCTGTTTTTGTGTCAGTGCCATACTGTTTTGATTACTGCAGCTTTAGAGTATTGTCTTAAATCAGAGTGTGTGATTCTTCCAACTTTGTTCTTCTTTCACAAGATTATTTTGGCTATCCAGTGTCTTTTATGTTTTCCATACAAATTAAAAAAAAATCTAGTTCTGTGAAAAAATGCTATTGGTAATTTGAGAGGGATTACACTGAATCTGTAGATTGCATAGTACAGACATTTTAAACAATATTCATTCTTTCAATCCAAGAATATGGTAAATCTTTCCATTTGTTTGTGTTGTCTTAAATTTCTTTCACCAGCATATCATAGTTTATGGAGTACAAGCCTTTTTCCTCCTTAGGCAGGTTTATTCCTATTTCTTTTATTCTTTTTGATGTGATGGTAAGTGGGATTGTTTCCTTAGTTTCTCTACAGAAATTTTATAGAAGGTTGTGTTGGACAACATGATATATCAGGCCGAGTCCTCTTCAAGACTGATGAATGTATTCCACCAAATGTATTTAGTGCTTTGAGCAGGCAGCTAAAAACTGTGGGCATTTTTTTATTGCATTGTCTAAAAAGACTTGCCTACAGAAGATGATGCCATCCTTCCTAGGCAGCCTATGTTCAGTGATTAATCAATATGAGGAGACAAAGGCTCCGTTCCCTTACACAACTACCTTAACTTCAAGCTCATCATGGGGTCAGCTGTAGCCTTTTTTGAGTCAGCCCAGCTTCCTCACTGCCTAATCCTTAGTTTACCTTCCACAGCTAGGGATTTCAAAAACATATCCTAAAAAATCTCCTGGACATTAATATTTAACTCAGAATATGATTCCCAGGGAAACCTACATGTTATATAGGCACACCATTTTCCCCCTTAATTACTAGTTGTAAACTTCAGTTCAGTCGCTCAGTCGTGTCCAACTCTTTGCGACTACATGAATCGCAGCATACCAGGCCTCCCTGTCCATCATCAACTCCCGGAGTTCACTCAAACTCACGTCCATCAAAGTCGGTGATGCCATCCAGCCATCTCATCCTCTGTATGAGATGGCCAAAGTACTGGAGTTTCAGCTTTAGCACCATTCCTTCCAAAGAACACCCAGGGCTGATCTCCTTTAGAATGGACTCCTTGCAGTCCAAGGGACTGTGAAGAGTCTTCTCCAACACATCAGTTCAAAAGCATCAATTCTTCCATTCAGCAATTCAATATATACTTCAAATATGGCAATGAAATCACAAAACTCTGAACTGGCTCAGAAGAATATGATTCCCAAAGGGCTGGAAGAAGCAATTATAAAAATGTAATAGTTAGCAAAGTTGTCTTTATACATTCTATCCTAAATTTAACTTCATAGATGAGGATAATATAGCTAATGTTCATTGCAGTATACCAGAAGCAGTAAATGAGATTTTAACAAATAAAATCCTAAAGTTATAATTATTTANGGCAATTGAGTAGTATTAGAAAGCACAAATCTCTGCAAATATAACATTTTAAACTTACAAAATTTCAATTGAATTCTAAAACATGTGCAAACCACTAAATATATTTTTTTTGCTTGTCTAAATTATGGAGGCTGCAGTAAATTCTTACTGATTGAAAAATTTTAAATGCCAAGATAAATAAACACAGCTATATTCATTTGCCATGTTTAATAATATGCATGCAGAAACATGCAGTAATACCCACATACTGTGAAGTATCTTGCCTTTTTGAAAATAATATTCTATATTAAAATTATAGTGGGTAATAAAACAGTACAAATTTAAAATGTATATATATCACCAAAAAACCCTAAAACATTATGATGTGTTTATACTGCATTTTTCAAAGTGTTACTAGTGTTTACCCCGTACTTTATATGCATAAAATTATAATAATTTTTAGAATTTAGATTCACAGTTTAAACCTTTACTTCTAAGGACATTCATAAATTTAATTACTGTTTCTACATGCTTACTTAAATAAATCCACGTATTGTGTTTATTGTGACAGACATAAAAGCAAATCTCTAATTTCTATGGACTGTGTCTTTCCTTTCAATCAAAGTATTATCAACATTTTAAGATGTTAAAATTTGCTTCCTCTTGAGCACCTAAAATTTTTATCCTTGTAACATTAGGATACTTTTAACATGTAAATTTTATCATATTTTAGGAGAGAAAAAAATCACCCTAAGGCAGTCATCTATTAGTATTCCGCCTTAACTAAATGGATTATGGACTTTGAAACTAAACCTGAACATGTCTTAAAATGGTGCCCGAGCTTAACTATCTTGTCCTATAAATATGGAAGGCACTTTGACAATAATTGGATCTCCCTAATACCCATATGGATTCCGATATTGCAGAAAGGAAATGGATTGTAAATGTTGGCAACTAAGCCTAACTATACTTCCATATGTATGCTTTACCAAGCACAGGATTTGGAATTCGAACTGTTGTTACAAACCATTTTTTTGCTAATTAGAAACGTCTTCATTTTTCACCTTCACACATAAAGTTGCAAGAAGCCCAATGTTCGCCTTGCTTATCTCAAATTCCCATTTGGCAGGCAATGTGAAAACTAACTCCCAGAGAGCTGTCATATGCCTGGAGTCTCCAAGTTGGCACAGCTACTAGCTTTGACCTCAGGGAATTTTCATGTGTGAGTCTTCCTGTGGTTTACCTCTGAGAGTTTTCTCTAAATTGAAAGAGAGCAAGAGGGATGGGTAAAACAACAGCTCAACAAGCTAGGTTTATTTTAAGTGGTACACAAAAACAGTTCTCTTGCAGGACCAAAGTGTTCCGACAGTCTCAGATAATTACACTTACAAAGTAATTCAGGAAGAGAAAGGGCAATTAGCTTAACAATTAAAAGGTGTGCTAACAGCACAGTGCACATTCATCTGAATTAACACCCACAAATATTTCAATAGACATCACATCAATCAAAGTGGAAGAAATATAGATCTTGGTGACTATGCCCTATTATCATCATGTACCATCCACTGGCATAGGATCAGATTGTTCCCTGTTTATATTACAGCCAACACAGGCAATCTTACTTGTTTCTTTGCAAACAAAGGAAGATGACTGGACCAAACATAAAGGAAATCTAACATTCAGGATTTAACTAGTAAAAACCATTAATTATGTATTTCTAGATGCCAGCCGGATCTCAATATTTGAACTGTGTAATATGTTCTTTTCACTAATTCTTCTGGAGTAGTTTCAGTTATTGCTGAATTGGTAGTATTATAGTTTCTGTTTTCACTGCAGAGTGGTAGAGAGCCAGAATCTGGTGAGTAAGCTCCCTGCATCAGGTTCCAGCTTGGTCATCTACTAACTCACTTTGGAAAACTGAATTAAATAACCATTTGTGTGAGCCATTTGCCTATTGGCCCTCAGTTTCATTTCCTGCTCTGCTCTTACTCTGCTTTTCTACAACAGGAAAGTACATTTCCCAGGCTCGTTGGCTTTCTCTTTTCTGGGCAAGTGCAGTCCAAGGGAGGAGCTCTGGAAGACTAGAGGACAGATAGAGCCAAGGTGTTGGCTCAGTTGGTAAAGAACCTGGGTTCAATCCCTGGGTCAGGAAGATCCCCTGGAGAAGGAAATGTAACTCAGTCCTGTATTCTTGCCTGGGAAATCACAGGGACAGAGAAGCCTGGCTGTGTACAGTCCATGGGATGGCAAAGAGTAGGACACAACTGAGCAACTAAACCACCACCAAAGGACAAACTGAGATGAAAGAGCTGGATATTTCTCTGCCTTCTGTGGTGTCTCTGGCAAGTTTTATGCTTCAGGGTCTTACTTGGACAGACAATCACTCACTGGGCACCCATAGAGTGGACCTACTGTGCTGCTGCAAAGCATCCCCAGATCCAGACGAAGGTACTATCTCTCTGCATCCCTCTAGAGTTGGAGGAAGCTTCTTCTCCAAATTATTTACATAATCAATTTCCTTTATTAAATCTCCTCTTTCTGAAATACATTGTGAGATTCCTATTTCTCTAATTGGACTCTGAGAGTTACACCTACATATCACTACTTTAATAGAGGTCCCCATCTATTAGCTCAGCTGGTAAAGAATCCACCTGCAAAGTGGGAGACCTGGGTTTGATCCTCGGGTTGAAAGATCCACTGGAGAAGTAAAAGGCTACCCACTCCAGTATTCTGGCCTGGAGAATCCCATGGATTGTACAGTCCATGGCATCGCAAAGAGTCGGACATGACTGAGCGACTTACTTTCACTTCACTCCAATAATAATAAGGATCCTACAGAGTAATTTTGCGAATTATCAGTGCAGTTGTTCTCAAGATTCAGGATGCCTCAGATTCATTTGAACAGCTTGTTATGGGGCTGGTATTAAGGTCTCACCCTCAGAGTTTCTGATTCATTAGGTATAAAGTATGGGCCCCAACTTTTGCATTTTTAGTAAGTTACCAGGTTATCCAGAGAAGGCAATGGCAACCCACTCCAGTACTCTTGCCTGGAAAATCCCATGAACGGAGGAGCCTGGTAGGCTACAATCCATGGGTTCGCTAGGAGTCAGACATGATTGAGTGACTTCACTTTCACTTTTCACTTTCATGCATTGGAGAAGGAAATGGCAACCCACTCCAGTATTCTTGCCTGGAGAATCCCAGGGACAGGGGAGCCTGGTGGCTGCCGTCTCTGGGGTCGCACAGAGTCAGACACAACTGAAGCGACTTAGCAGCAGCAGCAACAGCAAGTTATCAGGCACTGCTGATTTACGGACCACACTTTGAGAACCATTGTGTGTAAAAGGCTTCCCTTACTATAAGTACTCAATACCAAGAATTAGTACTGAACTATTATCTTATAATTTTCTTTTGTCCTATTTAAAGATGTAGCCATGATTTAAAGAAATTCTCAAATTCAGAATAGATAAGTGAATCTGAATATAATGAGGGAATTGTATGCATATGTATTTGTGTCGTTTTATGCAGGATTGAATTGTTCAAACTTTTTCTTTTGAGTGTGGTTATCATATATACCATTTTAAATAGATGCCCAGGCAGATGGATAAATGATAGAAATAGAGAAATATTTCTTTTGCTTGTACATACTGAACATGACTGTTGAAATTTTTGTATTTAACAGAGTACTTTTTTGAAATTAGACCCTTTTGGGTTATATATAAACAACAACTTTCTTTCCTACAAAATACAGTATAACTAAATTTTTTAAAAAGTATTGTTGTTTTATGAATGACATATTCCAATATGTAAAACAACATGTCACTTTAAAAAATTCTTAGTTTATTATTAGAAATAAGTGCTACATGATTTACTACCTGTATGGCTATACTGAGGGCCTCCCAGGGTGTGCAGTGGTAAAGAATCTACCTGCCAGTGCAGGGGATGCAAGAGACCTGGGCTCGATCCATGGGTCAGGAAGATGCCCTGGAGAGGGAAATGGCAACCCATTCCAGTATTCTTGTCTGGAAAATCCCACGGATAGAGGAGCCTGGTGGGCTTCAGTCCAGGGAGTCACAAAGAGTCAAACACGACTGAGCGTGCGCACACACACACACACACACAAACACACGCACACACACATACACATGCACACACATTTGGCTATACTGATTATCCAGTTATAAAGGCTGAGTATATCTTGAGCCTAAAACTCCAGTTTCAAATACAAAACAACTGTCTTAACTTTATATCTATAAATATGTAAAATCTCTTATATAGCTAATCAAATAAAATTGATTAAAATGGGGATAAATAAAAAATGTATCTTTTATATGTTTATATATCTAGATATCAATATCTATATTTATCTTCTACCTCTTTAAAATGCAAAGATGACTTAAAGGTGTATGAAAATCAATCTCATTATAGGTTTCTTTTAGATCTGGGGTATTTTCTCCCATTCTCATCTTTACAGCTGACTCACCTAAAACTCATTGACAGGAAGTATTTTCTTTTAAACTAAATTTTACCTCAAAGTATTTACCTAAAGTCGTTTGTCCCAAAAGCAAGGTTTTGTCCCAGATTATCTATACGCTTTTAATAGAAACAACTCTTCTCTAATTTGCAACCTAATATTTCATTGATTTGTACACAAAATATGAAAAGGATGAAAGGTTTTAAAAGCAATTGTAACTGACCTTTCTCACTTGTACAGTTCAGTTGGCATGATCATGTTAGTATGAATTTATTGATACTATCATGTAATCTAGTCATTAGCGTTTGGTAGCTGTAGTAGTTTTCTGTCACTGTGTAACAAGTCACCATGAATTTTGCAGATAAAAACACCATATACTTATTATCTCATGGGTCAGGAATCTGGGACAGGTCAACTGGGTCCTCTGCTCAGGGTCTCACACAGCTGAAATCAAGACATTGGCCAGAGACATTCTCATTTGGAGTCTCTACAAGAGAGAGCTCTGATTCCAAGTTCACTGACTTAGAGCTTGTTTTCTTGTGGCTATATGAGTGAGCTCACTATTTTCTGTTAGCTGTCAGCAACACATTGCTCTCAATAACTAGAGGCCACATACCACACTTTGTCACTTACATGCAGTTCAAAACATGGCCTTCTGCTTCTTCAAAGCCAGAAGGAGACTCACTCATGCCTGAACCCAGCTTCAGGAAGGTCCAGCTCCGCTTAAGGGTTCACCAGACTAGGTAAGGCCCACCCAAGATAATTTCCATTGTGATTAACTAAAAGTCAATGGTTTGAGACCTCTATAACATTTGCAAAATTACTTTGCTTTTATCAAATATCAAAACCTAGTCACTGGGGTGAAATCCATTATAGTCACTGTACTATGCATAGAGAAAGGGGACGGGACCATACAAGACATGTATGCCAAGGGATCACAATCTGGGGGTCATTTTAGAATTGAGCCCATCACAGTGTCTAGGAGTATGGGTTAGTTTGTATAACATACAGGGTTAGTGGATAGTGTTGATTTATCTAGTAAGTGGGATAATGAAGGTGGCTGAGAGTTTGTATTTTAGTTTCATTTACATGGTATTGCTGGTTTTTTATGGGACATTAATAGTCATTTATATAACTATTCAGAATAGTTATCAAGGACTGCAGAAAAACTCCCAGAGAGATCATATTTTTATATTTTAGTTTCAAAGGTTTATATATACAAAGTCTATCAAAGAAGTATGAAAACATTGATTTAGATGATATGTGATTAGAACAATTTTGTAGATAAATGACAAAATATTTTGTGGCACTATGTTTTTAGATTATACACAAATAGACTCTGTTATGTTGTACCTTGATATTCATGACATCATCATAATAATAATACTGTAATAATGTTAAGAATGCATGTTTACAATATTTTAAGTAGTTTGGAAGTATTTTTGTGTTTTTCCTCAATTAGTTCACACAAGAAACTACAGTAGGTATAACTCTTACTATTGTCCAATTAAAGGAATTTAGATAAAGGGAGAATAATTTTCCTAAGGTCACACGGTGAGTACTACCAGTTCAATTCAGTCACTCAGTCATGTCCAATTCTTTATGACCCCATGGACTGCAGCACACCAGGCTTCCCTGTCTATCAACTCCTGGAGTTTACCCAAACTCATGTCCATTGAGTTGGTGATGCCATCCAACCATCTAATCCTGACCTCAATCTTTCCCAGGATCAGGGTCTTTTCAAATGAGGCAACTCTTCCATCAGGTGGCCAAAGTATTGGAGTTTCAGCTTCAACATCAGCCCTTCCAATGAACACTCAGGACTGATCTCCTTTAGGATGGACTGATTGGACTCCTTGCGGTCCAAGGAACTCTCAAGAGTCTTCTCCAATACCACAGTTCGAAAGCATCAATTCTTTGGTGCTCAGCTTTCTTTATTGTCCAACTCTCATATCCATGCATGACTACTGAAAAAACCATAGCCTTGACTAGATGGACCTTTGTTGGCAAAGTAATGTCTCTGTTTTTTAATATGCTATCTAGGTTGGTCATAACTTTCCTTCCAAGGAGTAAGCGTCTTTTAATCTCATGGCTGCAATCACCATCTGCAGTGATTTTGGAGCCCCAAAACACAAAGTCAGCCACTGTTTCCCCATCTATTTGTCATGAAGTGATGGGACTGGATGCCATGATCTTAGTTTTCTGAATGTTGAGATCTAAGCCAACTTTTTCACTATCCTCTTTCACTTTCATCAAGAGGCTCTTTAGTTCTTCTTTACCTTCTGCCATAAGGGTGGTATCATCTACATATCTGAGGTTATTGATATTTCTCCCAGCAATCTTGATTCCAGCTTGTGCTTCTTTCATTCCAGCGTTTTTCATGACTTACTCTGGATATAAGTTAAATAAGCAAGGTGACAATATACAGCCTTGACATACTGTTTTCCTGATTTGAAACTAGTCTGTTGTTCCATGTGCAATTCTAATTGTTGCTTCCTGACCTGCATACAGATTTCTCAGGAAGCATGGTCAGGTGGTCTGGTATTCCCATCTCTTTCAGAATTTTCCACAGTTTAGTACTATATTAGTTGCTAGATTTGCACCTAACCTCAGGCAACACTGATTCCTGAGCCAACACCAACCCCTGAGCCAATGCCCCTAAACCCCTAATCTACACCAACACCTTAATCTTGAGCCCCCAATGTGTTTGAATTATACATCAGACCTACAAAGCTAGCCTACACCTCCCCTCACCTCCATACACACAGACTTTCTTTTCGTTAATGTCTGTTCCTACAAATGATTCATGATGGACTTTTTTGAATCAAAATACATGAAAACACCCATGCCAATACGGGAAAGAAAGTTTATATATAATGTGAATGAAACCATGAGCATTTTCTGGTTTGGAATTGAACTTCCAGAAAATAATCATAAAGAAACTAATACTTTGTAATTCAAACATTAACCAGCATAATATTTGCATCTTTTCTGCATCCTAAAGGGCTGTTGAATCATTGTCCTTTTGTATTAAAAGATATTTTCCAAATATTAACCATACCATTGGTGTTCATTAGCATATTATATATACACACACACACACACATATATATATATATACACACAGAGAGAGTACATGTGATTATTCATGTAGAACATGCAGAATATACACATGTATAACAAAGGAAAATATACAATTAGTTGATCTTTATTAAAGGTACTTCCCTGGTGGCTCAGAAGGTAAAGAATCTCTCTTCAATGCAGGACACCTGGGTTTGATCCCTGGATCGGGAAGATTCCCTGTAGAAAGGCACAGCAACCCACTCCAGTATTCTTGCCTGGAGAATTCCATGGACTGAGAAGCCTGGTGGCCTACAGTCTATGGGGTCACAAAGAGTCAGACATGACTGGGCGACTAACTTTCACTACAAAGGTAATGTGCCAATTCCTCATTTCTACTTAGACATGAATCATTTTTTTGGTCTACATATATGTTGCTTTGAATATTCAGTAAATGCAACTCTCACTTTGATTTTAACAATAGCTTTAAATGCTGCATTACCATGTTAGCTAAGTTCATATATGAGAATAGAGCAATGTTCTCTTCCCTTGGCTTTGAAAGGATGTACTACAGTGATGACAGGAGCTAGACATGGGATAGGTCTCTCCTCTGTCCCTAATACACATTAAGAGCCTCTGAAAATTCTATTCCATATGAAGAAGGAGAGAAAGGAAGTTGTTAGGCAATAACGACTTAAAAAAAGAGAAAAAAGGCTAAAAAATCTGTTAAAATGATGAGAGAGTTTTTAAAGGAAAAAGCCATGTAATTAACTCTGCAATTCAAGAGCACAGCACACTCTGGTAGCAGAGGAAATCATGTGAACATGAAAGGAAAATAATAAGATTAACTAAAAATTTTTTTTTTTTGCCATTGTGTGAGCTGTTTTAAAGAAAAATTCATATCCCAGTAGTTTGGGTGAAAAAGTTCAAGATTTATAAGGAATACCTTCTCTGTTTCTTTCTGTATACTCTTGTTTACTCATACTTACCTTCGTATAAGAAAACTTTGACACTGAACAATGAGTTCAACAAACTTTTTACAGAGTAAGATTTTTTTTAATATAAAAACACGATAATCCAAAAAAAGAAGACTGATGAGCTGTCAATGGACACAAATCGTTCTTCCTTCTCAACTCCTGGAATTGAAATTGGTTAACTTCCCCAGCCTCTGATCCTGCCCTGGCAGTCAGAGTTCATTTCCATTCTGTGTGGAATGTGATCCCTTGATATGTTAAAAAGATGCTTCATTCTACTAACATTTCTTAATAATTGGAAATGTGTTTTATGTGGCATAAATTATCAGTGTTTATCTTGTTTTGTTTTCATTTCACCAAACCGCATCTTGATGGATTGAGATAGTTTGTGTAATTTTCATTATCTGATCATCAAAACACTTATTTGTATTAAAGACAAATAGATATTTAATTCAGTGGTTTATATTTCTAGAGCTGAGATCTGTGCACATTTTGAGGGCCTATGTGACATGGTGGTGTGCTAATTTCTATCAGCAAAAGGATCTCACAGGCCAGGACTCTGCGTTTTGAGAGTTGGCACTGATGAAACATTTGAACCCTGTGAATTTCAAGTCTCCTTGTACTGTGACTGCCAGAAAGTTAAAAACATTAAATAATCTCTCCAACTTGCCCTGGAAACTTAAATTGGCTTATTAAAGTTTTTTTTTTTTTTCTTTCCTGTTTGAAAAACTTCTTTGTTTCACTAAAGGCAAGTCTCCTGTGTTTTGTAACGTTGTTATTGAACAACTTTAATGATTTGCTGAGGACCTCATCTAGAGGTATTACCAAGTAGCTCGAGATTAGAAACGTATGGTGGTGGAGTCTCTCCTAGAATAAATGAAAATATTTTATTCAGCTACTGAGAAGGGTCTCTAGAGATCAAATTAGAAGCTCGTTGTGAAGGGAGATGTTTAGGCATGCTCTGGAATTATTTATCAGCATTTTCTGCTTGTGTGAGAATAAGCAGACATTAAGTTTAAATTAAACAAAGGGGGAAAGGAAACAAGTTTTTTCAGTAATTTAATGCTAATGATATTTCTGCATTATTCTCAGCTTAATAGTTTAAGTAATTTGCAATGATAATAATTGTTTCTGCTAAAGCTCCAATAGTGGTGCTTTTTCTTTTTTTTCCCAGATTAACCCCCTTTAAAACCTTTAATGGACATGTAATTGTAAATTTATTGTAGGCTTTGTTAATTTTTAAATTTGTTTTCTTCTTGACATTTCTTTTAATTTAATTTAATTTTATTACATTCATCAACAATTTAAGAAACTAATGTAAAAGTCCATTAAAAAGGGATAAATGTTCTTTATGCTGCACTTGTTTGTCTTTATTTATAATGAGGCTGAGCCTGTAGATAGACTAAAGGCAGCTTAATTATTACTTTCAACATTAATGTGTCTTTCTCATACACTCATTCAAAATAAGTATGCTTTTAGGGTATGTTGGAAAGAAGTAAACTGTTAACATGAAACTGCAATCATCCTTTAAATAAATAATAATAATAAAAAACAGACCATATCCCAAATTAATACACAAGCTTGTATTTTAAACAACATCTAGTTGATAAAATTGTGTTAAAAGCAATAAAACTGTTCTTAAAAGAAGACGTCATGTTGTCACAAATAATCAGTAACTAAAAATATTCTCATGTGAAATATAGCAGGTTAATAAACTAGAAACTAAAACCCTAAGTGCTATGGGGCTGCTTTTCATATAGAAGAAATGTAAATATATAACTTGACATTTTGTCAGCCAGTAAATTGTCTTTCTTGTGTCCTGTACTAAGTCACCATATCAATCATCTACATAGAAATGACCAGGACCGTTAAAGCTCCCGTTTACACTCTTTCAAAAATCAAATGCATGATGGAAATGATATTCTCTCTAGAAACTCATGTTGCATATTTTAATGTGCTGGGCTCATATTAACTATTTTAAAAATGATTTGGTTATCTTTTCTCAAATAATTTCCATTAACTTATTTCACTGTGACTTAGAATTAAATTGTAATTTAAACTGTTAAAAGGAGTGAAAAGAGAAGAAAAAAAAAATGTGAGCTAAGGTGAACTGAGGACTCAATAAAAGCATAATTATCTCCTGGTCAAAGGAAAAACATTCTTAAAACTTGAAATAAATATATACATTAATATACATATTGAATATAATTTGTTAATTCCCTGTTTGTGTGATTTGAGAAGGAGAGTTAATTTGGTGTAAATTTTTTCTTAATCTGAAATGCCACAAATGTTAATGACTTTTAAACACTTTGAAGTGACATTCTCAACCTTGTGCTAATACTCATTCAGTGCTTGGGAATCAAATAATTACAAGATGAGGCATTAAAACAGTCAAGAAGGCAATGTAATACTGTGAATTAAAATGAGAAAAAAGACACAATTACTGACATAAAGTAAGGGAACAATTCAAGTAGACATTATTAAGAAAGATATGCAAATGTTTCAACATTACTTTCTTTTAAAATAGGCTTAGATATATCTATGTTTATATCTGCTGTGTTTTTACCTCAACTACTTAATTTTCTAAAATCTCAGATTGATTTTTCATAAATTTTGTATAGTAATGATCAAAGTCCCTCAGATTACACCTAAAACATATTTATAATATATGTCTCCTTCATAACTATATTGCTGGTATATTATCTCTTTCAAGAAAAGAAATAAAAAATTGCTTTGTAGCATTCATACAGGTAGTGACAACTACTTCTGAGTATTTTCTACCTATTTCTTCTGTAACTTCTATGTTGATTTTTCTTTGTTGCTTTCCTTATCATGGCTCCTGAGGCTCCAATAAAAGTGCAGAAATTCCAACAAGGGTACGTTCTTATCATTCATGATATATTGATGAACCATTATGCACCCCACCATACTGTACTTTAATGAAGGATGGGCTTGGAAAGCCATTGAAGATAGCATCAGCATCCCGGATAAAGATTTACAAGAGAAGTTACTAGTTTTAACTATTGTATATTATTTATTTTGAATCCTTAGAGATGAGATACTCTTCCCCATGATAACCTTACTAATACATATGTCCATATGTTGTATCTAAACTAATTGTTTCTTCTTCCTTATCTGGATTCCTTTTCCTCTTTTTAACAATTTTTAAATTCCTTTACTATATCTTTCATTCATTCCATCTCATCTCAGGACTTTTCATCACATCTGCTTGGAAAACATACTCCCTATTTCAATTCAACTGTCCATTATATCTATACCTGTATTGGGCTTCCCAGGTGGTTCTAAGGGTAAAGAATCCACCTGTCAATGCAGAAGATGCAAGAGACGTGGATTCCATCACTGGTCAGGAAAATCCCCTGGAGTAGGGAATGGCAACCCACTCCAGTATTTTTGCCTGCAGAATTCCACAGAGAGAGAAGTCAGGCAGGTACGGTCTATGGGGCTGCAGAAAGTTAGACACAGCTGAGCCCACACACACATACACTAGGGGATGCGGAGGTGGGGAATCACAAAATCAGCTTGTTAGTGCCTTTCTAATTCATCTCCAGACCCTTGTGGGCCCTCCTTTCACATTTTCTTGTTTCCGTTTAAATCTTCTCTACTCTTCTCAAATATTTGGGCCCATGTTCTTACCTCTCATTTGGAGAGATGAATAAATGTGTACTCCCACAGGTATCAGTACTAGGGAACTCTCTCTCTATCTCATCACCAAACTGCAAACTTTCCTGTCTTCCATCCCTCCTATTAACAAATGCAGATGTGTCCTCACTTGAGCTGAAAGATAATCTCTCTAGATACCCACCCTTCCTGCCTTCTCAGAAAACTGCATCCCCTTTCCCATTTTACTGACTTCTTTTCTTTTACATTTAAATATACTGACCACTCATTCACCTTAAAAACAAAGGAGAAAACAAGTTCTACCTCAAGTTCCCCCAGTTACAATTCTACTTCTGTCTTGTAAGTGTCTTCACATAGTTCTCATCAATACCCTGCCTCCCCTTCCTCATACCCGTTCTCCCCTACACACTACAATGTCTCCAGCACTCCACACAAAATACGCTCTTACCCAAACCACCACTGACAGATTTATGCTACATTTTATAGACACCTCTGGGCCCTTGAGCTTTCCTGGTGGCTCAGATGGTAAAGAATCTGCCTGCAATGTGGGAGACCTGGGTTAAATCCTCAGATTGGGAAAATCCCCTGGAGGAGGGCATGACAACACACTCTAGTATTCCTGCCTGGAGAATTCCCCAGGACAGAGGAACCTGGTGGGCTATGATCCATGGGGTCACAAAAGAGTCGGACAGTACTGACTGACTAAGAACCCAGGCTGTGTGCTTAGTTGCTCAGTCATGTACAACTCTTTGTGACCCCATGGACTGTAGCCCCACCAGGCTCCTCTGTGCATGGAATTTTCCAGGCAAGAATACTGGAATGGATTGCCATTTCCTTCTCCAAGGGATCTTCTTGACCCAGGGATTGAACCTGCATCTAGAGGCTTCCCCTGCAGCTCCATGGAAAACAATCTGCTTCAGTGCAAGAAAGGTGGGTTCTATCCCTGGGTCATGAAGATCCTCTGGAATAGAAAATTGCAACCCACTCCAGTATTCTTGCCTGGAAAATTCCATGGACAGATGAGTTTGGCAGGCTACAGCCCATGGGGTTGTAAAAGAGCCAGACATGACTGAGTGACTAAACAACAGCTAGGTCCTCATCCCGTTTCATATCTCAGCACCATTTGACAACATAGACTACTCCCTCCTTATTCAAATAACATCTTCTCACTTTATTCTCAGTTCAGTTCAGTCACTCATTCTTGTCTGACTATTTGCGACCCCATGGGTTTCGGCACACCAGACTTCCCTGTCCATCACCACCTCCTGGAGCCTACTCAAACTCTTGTCCATTGAGTCAGCAATGCCATCCAACCATCTCATCCTCTGTTGTCCCCTTCTCTTCCTGCCTTCAATCTTTTGTAGCATCAGGGTCTTTTCCAATGAGTCAGTTCTTTACATCAGGTGGCCAAGGTATTGGAGCTTCAGTTTCAGCATCAGTCCTTTCAATGAATATTCAGGACTGATTTCCTTTAGGACGGACTGGTTGGATCTCCTTGCAGTCCAAGGCATTCAAGAGTCTTCTCCAACTCCACAGTTCAAAAGAATCAATTCTTCGGCACTCAGCTTTCTTTATAGTCCAACTCTTACCTCTATACATGACTATTGGAAAAACCTTGACTAGCTTTGACTAGACAGATCTTTGTTGGCAAAGTAATGTCTCTGCTTTTTAATATGCTGTCTATGCTGTCTAGGTTGGGCACAGCTTTCTTCCAAGGAGCAAGCATCTTTTAATTTCATGGCTGCAGTCACCATCTGCAGTGATTTTTGAGGCCCCCCAAATAAAGTCTTTCACTGTTTCCATTGTTTCCCCATCTATTTGCCATGAAGTGATGGGACCAGATGTCATGTTCTTATGTGGGCAAACTATGGCCCACAAGTCAAACTTAGTCCATCATCTGTTTTCATAAACAAAGGTTGATTGGAACAGATCAATAATCATTTTTTTATATATTGTCCATGACCACTCAGAGTCTATGATAGAACTGAGTTGGGACAGAGAGCAGATGGCTTGCAGAGCCTAAAATATTTACTGTCTGGCTTTTGCAAAGCAAGTTTATCTACTATATTTCATGATACTTAAAAAATGATCTCTTTATCCACTGCAACTTGGTCTCCTTACTATGTTTCAGTTTCTTACTATGTTCAGTTCAGTTTAGTCACTCAGTCATGTCTGACTCTTTGTGACCCCATGAACCACAGCAGGCCAGGTCTCCTTGTCCATCACCAGCTCCCAGAGTCCACCCAAACCCATGTCCATTGAGTCGGTGATGCCATCCAACCATCTCATCCTGTCATCCCCTTCTCCTCCTGCCCTCAATCTTTGCCAGCATCAGGGTCTTTTCAAATGAGTCAGCTCTTCGCATCAGGTGGCCAAAGTATTAGAGTTTCAGCTTCAAAATCAGTCCTACCAATGAACACCAAGGACTAATCACCTTTAGGATGGACTGGTTGGATCTCCTTGCAGTTCAAAAACTCTCAAGAGTTTTCTCCAACATCACAGTTCAAAAGCATCAATTCTTTGGCACTCAGCTTTCTTTATTGTCCAACTCTCACATCCATACATGACCACTGGATAAACCATAGCCTTGACTAGACAGACCTTTGTTGGCAAAGTAATGTCTCTGCTTTCAATATGCTGTCTAGGTTGGTCATAACTTTCCTTCCAAGGAGTAAGCGTCTTTTAATTTCATGGCTGCAATCACCATCTACAGTGATTTTGGAGCCCAGAAAAATAAATCAGCCACTGTTTCACTGTTTCCCCATCTATTTGCCATGAAGTGATAGGACCGGATGCCATGATCTTAGTTTTCTGAATGTTGAGCTTTAAGCCAACTTTTTCATTCTCCTCTTTCACTTTCATCAGTTTCTTATTAGATCTTTTAAATGTTCACGCTTATCGAGATTGGCCTGTAGATTTTGTTAATCTACACACCCTCTCTGAAATATCCCATCTGTAATATGAGATCATCACATACTAGCTGGTCTATACATTGACAACTCCCAGATGTTCAATCCAGTCCAAACATCTCTTCTGAGTTCCATAAACACATAACCTATGACAAGTGTCCTTCTACTTGTATATTTTCTAGGCTTCTAAAATTCAGCCATCCATCTCACCCAATCTTCTACTTCCCTTCCTATGTCTTCTGTATCACTGATGAGCCTGGCTAAGTTAGTTGAGTAAAAAACTAAGGTTTAATACTGGCTTCTTCTTGTCTTTTATATCTAATTCATCAGAATATATTTCTAGTTATCACATGACTGTCGGTCATATCTAGCTCTAAATTGAATTATTTTAAAAGCCAAATAATGTCCTCTCGGTCTAGTTTTATCAGCATGTCAATCAGCATGTTCATGACTTGGAATACATTTTCTTTTCTTCTCACTTCTACCCAAATTCTCCTACCTTACACACACACACACACACACACACACCCCACCCCACACTTCAGTTGGCTAACTCCTGACTCAGACTTCTGTTTTCATATGAAAAGATTCTGCTGACCCCACAAGTCCCTCTAGATTATGTCACTGTCTGTTTTTTATGTTATCCAACTTCTCCAGGCTTGACTTTTCTTGGTATATTTTTCGCATTCCATTCCTTTTACTTTACTGTAAGCTCAGGACAGAGATTGTGTCAATCTTCCT
Source organism: Redunca redunca (assembly GCA_006410935.1). Lineage (NCBI taxonomy): Eukaryota > Metazoa > Chordata > Mammalia > Artiodactyla > Bovidae > Redunca > Redunca redunca. The sequence continues at coordinate 139,626 of SJYQ01005150.1, read as the reverse complement.
CAAAATGGTTTGTTCAACAAGTTGTATGTTATTTGGTATAAAGTAAACACACAAAAATTGAATGAATGAATTGCAAAGATTGTAAATTTGGAGAATCATTCATACTGAATGTGCTTTCTGAAACAGTTAATGAGTCTTTAAATAATTTAATATAAAGTGTAGCCTTTATTTCAATTCTTGCTTTCAGCCCTTAAAATAGAAGGTAGCATGTATCATCTGGTTCCAGTTACCAAAATGGCCAGTTCTGAGTATAAGCAATGTTGATCTGTGTCTCTTAGAAGAAATATCTTTACTCACAGATACTCCATTCTTTGTCAAGTTGTGTATATTGGCCTTTTTTGTATACAAAAGTGGGATTAACTCTCTTGCTAGGTGCTGCTAGGCAATATGATGCTGTGAAAATAAATTTCAGTGATTATAAATTTGAAGGCAATAAATTTGCATTTTTCCAAAGCAGCATGACTGTGTATAATCACTATGTTGTGCATTTAAAAATCATTGTCTTTAATTAATATATTTTTATAAAGATTTGTTCAGTCATGTCCAACTCTTTACGACCCCGCGGGCTATAGCCCATCAGGCTCCTCTGTCCATGGGATTCTCCAGGCTAGAGTATTGAAGTGGGTTGCCATTGCCTTCTCAAGGATATTTTTATAAGGTAAATGTATTGTTTTACCAGTTTTACTAGTGAAATCAATTAACCAATTACTGCACAGTACAACCTAGAGTCATAGGGATTATTTAATAAAGACTATTACTTAGAAGGGTTAACAATAATGGTTTCTCCTTTGCATAGGAAACTTATGATACTATTATATTATCACATGTGGTCTGAATGTTTTCTCTTAAAGTAGAAAGAATCACATGTCACAGAACCCTTAGTTCTTCACTGGAAAAACGCGGGTCTCTTCACATTATTGATATACTACAAAAACATCTTTGTTTTTCCAATTTTTATAGTTTATCAAATTTTCATGACTGAATTTAAAACCTGGAGCAAGAAGGACATGTAATAAAAATTAGGGTAGATTCCTAAGAGGAACCAAATGAATGGATTTCCTGTATAGCTTCTTATTGAAAATGAATTCTCCATTTACTAAGGGAGACAGAGTGAAGCATTTCTTGGCAAATTATGTTCTCCTCTGTGCTGCTGCCAAATGAAATACTTGAACAAGTGCAATTCCACATCCTACGTTTGATGTGAGTCTAGTGTCACTATATTTGGAATGAAACATGGCTCAGAAGTTGGTAACAAAAATGTTTTTGTTTTTATCAGGTCTCCACTGTTTTCACTTCTCCCTTATTTCTTGTGAATTCTATTCCTCAGATTCTTATGGGAAGAATCCTAAGAGAATCATTTTCCATTTCCACATCATCTTTGTCTGTGAGCAACCAGGTTAGAGGTATCTATTTTAAAAAAAGCCCCAAGCACTGAAACATATTTTATCATTATGGTTTTAATTCATAGAAGACATTTAAAGAAATCTTTTGTAGCCTAATGACAGAGAAAAGGAAACAACAATTCATCATATTAATCTCACATTTTTGCCAGTGGAGTAACAAAGCACTTGAGGAATCTAGGCACAGTGGTGTGCCAGGAGAGTGTCAAAGAAATGATATAACAGTGTCCACATATTTATGACAAACTCAGACTGTTGCTTCCTGACTATTCTTGCATGATGACTTTGTTACCCCATCTTTCACCTCTTTCACATCTTTCACAGAAAACACCTCTTCCTCTTCTTTGTTCTAGAAAACTGAAATTCTTGGCCTTCAGAGTTAGTGCTCCTACCTAAAGTAGCTCTTTCTTCACCCCTGTGGAACTCCTCACTGTCCCCAGAATGAGACATGAATTTTAGGCAGAGGAGATCAACATGGAAGGGAAATTAAAAAGAAAGTAGATGTGGTGCCTAACAGTAATTGGAAAAGCATGCATGTCCGCAAATGGGCTCCCAGGTGGTGCTAGTGGTAAAGAACCCGCCTGCCAATGAAAGAGACATAAGAGATGCAGGTTCGATCCCTGGGTTGGGAAGATATTCTGGAGAAAGCCATGGCAAGCCCACTCCAATATTTGTGCCTGAAGAATCTCGCGGACAGAGAAACTTGGAGAACTACAGTCCATAGGGTCACAAACGCACACATGCACGCAAGGTCTTCAGAAACAGTGAAATTTGAACTTAACTCCAGTTCAACCAATTAGTAAGATTGACCCCTTCTAAAGAAGATACTATAACCCTGGAGATGACAGTATTCAAATAAGGCAGGCACTATTGCTGAGTCATTAAACAATATTCTAATCCTCTCACTGTCTTCACATAGGATGCTAGAAATGCTAACCATTCCTTTTCCCCTCCGCCATCCCTTTGCAGCAAGGAGTGGCTATGCAAACAGTCCCAGGCAGAAAGATAAAAATGTAAATCTGCTTGACAGCTCATGGAAAACTTTTGTTTCCCCTATCCTCAAGACAAATTTCACTGGCCTCCTCTTTATCCTTGCCTTGAACATGGGTGCAATGCCTGGGCAAATGCCAATATATTTTGACCCATGAGATCATGAGATGGCATGCTAAGGAACAGGGCAAAATAGAATGACAGAAAGTGATGTCATTTATTATTTTATTGAGCTGCTATAATAGCACTGAACTGCTTACACCCAGGCTTCAAGTTAAGCAACCAAAAAAAAAAAAAAAAAGCCTCTTATTGGTTAATGACCATAATTCAGATCCAGTTACTTATAGCCAAAGCATTCCTAACTGACATAATAACACAAATATTCATTCATGGCACACTTTGTGTCTTAGTACTTATTTCACAGCACTCTACGGCCAAAAGAAACATCTAACTGCTTCCATTTTTCTTAACTAGTTAAGTTCCAAAACCTAATACATACTTACATCCTAACAACTTAGTACCTATTGGGCATAGCACGACTTCTCTAACTTTGGAACCAAAAGTTTGATTCCGAAGAGAGTGAATATGGCCACCATTCTTTCCTATTTCACACAGAATTTTCTGTGATGTTTTATTATTATTATAGTAACAACTGAGACTCTAACTTCACAAAGATATGTCAGTGAGCCATATGATGTATGTGTGTGTGTGTGTGTGTGTGTGTGTGTGTGTGTTGTGTGTTAGTTGCTCAGTTGTGTCTGACTCTTTGCAATTCTGTGGACTGTAGACTGCCAGGCTTCTCTGTACATGGAACTCTTTAGACAAGAATACTGAAATGGGTTGCCATTCCCTCTTCAGGGGATCTTCCTGACCCAAGGATCAAACCTGGGTCTCCTATACTGCAGGCAGATTCTTTACCATCTGAGACACTGGGGAAGCCCCATGGTGTCATTACAGCAATCTAAGTCAACACTGAACTATCTTGAGATATTGGTTTGTAAAATGACCAACTGATGTTATTCTATTTTCTTCATGTTATCTCCATTACTTTTGTGAGTTTACCTTGATGCACCAGGCTTCCCTGGTGGCTCAGATGGTAAAGCATCTGTCTGCAATGTGGGAGACCTGGGTTTGATTCCTGGGTCAGGAAGATCCCCTGGAGAAGGAAATGGCAACCCACTAATTCCATGGATGGAGGAGCCTGGCGACTTCAATCCATGGGATCGCAGAACCGGACACAATTGAGCAACTTCACTTGATGCACCATTTGGAAATCACAGTTCTACAAATATTGTGATAAAAAGAGATAATAGATAGAAATAATAAGTGCACTAGTCGGCATAAAATAAATAAACTGTAGCTGCTATCAATGGTATTATAGTTCCTGTCAGTTTTTGGACACATTCTCATATCTCCCTATTAACCAAAAACTTTGATCTCTGAGAATAGAAAATACACAATTTTTGTTATTCTGCACGTGAAAAATATATCACAACAAATGAGAATCATTTCCTCAGTGGAACTCCTCAGTGTCCCCAAATGAGACATGAATTTTAGGTAAAGGAGATCAACGTGGAAGGGAAATTAAAAAGAAAGTAGATGTGGTGCCTAACAGTAATTGGAAAAGCATGCACTTCTGGAAGTGGGCTTCCCAGGTGGTACTAGTGGTAAAGAACCTGCCTCCCAATGAAGGAGACATAAGAGATGCAGGTTGATACTATTTCATAGTTCAAGATGAACTATGAAATCAATCATAGTTGATAGATTTCACTCTACATATAAACATATACAGATACACATCAGTGTAAAAGTGAAAGCAGCTGCTGGGAGACAGGGACACAGTATGGAAAGTCAAAATACAATACTACAATTGCACTCATCTCACATGCTAGTAAAGTAATGCTCAAAATTCTCCAAGCCAGGCTTCAGCAATATGTGAACCGTGAACTTCCTGATGTTCAAGCTGGTTTTAGACAAGGCACAGGAACCAGAGATCAAATTGCCAACATCTGCTGGATCATGGAAAAAGCAAGAGAGTTCCAGAAAAACATCTATTTCTGCTTTATTGACTATGCCAGAACTTTGGACTGTGTGGATCACAATAAACTGTAGAAAAGTCTGAAAGAGATGGGAATACCAGACCACCTAGCCTGCCTCTTGAGAAATCTGTATGCAGGTCAGGAAGCAACAGTTAGAACTGGACATGGAAGAACAGACTGGTTCCAAATAGGCAAAGGAGTACGTCAAGGCTGTATATTGTCACCCTGCTTATTTAACTTCTATGCAGAGTACATCATGAGAAACGCTGGACTGGAAGAAACACAAGCTGGAATCAAGATTGCTGGGAGAAATATCAATAACCTCAGATATGCAGATGACACCACCCTTACGGTAGAAATTGAAGAGGAGCTAAAAAGCCTCTTGATGAAAGTGAAAGAGGAGAGTGAAAAAGTTGGCTGAAAGCTCAACATTCAGAAAATGTAGATCATGGCATTCGGTCCCATCACTTCATGGGAAATAGATGGGGAAACAGTAAAACAGTGTCAGACTTTATTTTTGGGGGCTCCAAAATCACTGCAGATGGTGACTGTAGCCATGAAATTAAAAGATATTTACTCCTTGGAAGAAAAGTTATGACCAAACTAGATATCGTATTCAAAAGCAGAGACATTACTTTGCCGACTAAGGTCCATGTAGTCAAGGCTATGGTTTTTCCAGTCATGTATGGGTGTGAGAGTTGGACTGTGAAGAAGGTTGAGCGCCAAAGAATTGATGCTTTTGAAGTGTGGTGTTGGAGAAGACTCTTGAGAGTCCCTTGGACTGCAAGAAGATCCAACCAGTGCATTCTGAAGGAGATCAGCCCTGGGACTTCTTTGGAAGGAATGATGCTAAAGCTGAAACTCCAGTACTTTGGCCACCTCATGCGAATAGATGACTCATTGGAAACGACTTTGATGCTGGGAGGGATTAGCGGCAGGAGGAAAAGGGGATGACCGAAGATGAGATGGCTGGATGGCATCACTGACTCTATGGACGTGAGTCTGAGTGAACTCCGGGAGTTGGTGATTGACAGGGAGGCCTGGTGTGCTGCGATTCATGGGGTCGCAAAGAGTCGGACACGACTGAGTAACTGAA